>CAXCFB010000011.1:0-164000 GCA_963981305.1 Rupicapra rupicapra | reverse complement strand
AGGGCCCCCAGGGTAAATCACGTGGGCCCCCAGGGGAAATCACGTGGGCCCCCAGGGGAAATCACGTGGGCCCCCAGGGGGAATCACGTGGGCCCCCAGGGGAAATCACGTGGGCCCCCAGGGGAAATCACGTGGGCCCACAGGGGAAATCACGTGGGCCAGGTGGGGCAATCACGTGGGCCAGGTGGGGCAATCACGAGGGCCAGGTGGAGCAATCACGTGGGCCCCCAGGGGAAATCACGTGGGCCCCCAGGGGAAATCACGTGGGCCCCCAGGGGAAATCACGTGGGCCCCCAGGGGAAATCACGTGGGCCCCCAGGGGAAATCACGTGGGCCAGGTGGGGCAATCACGTGGGCCAGGTGGAGCAATCACGTGGGCCCCCAGGGGAAATCACGTGGGCCCCCAAGTGAAATCATGTGGGCCCCCAGGGGAAATCACGTGGGCCGCCAGGGGAAATCACGTGGGCCCCCAGGGGAAATCACGTGGGCCCCCAGGGGAAATCACGTGGGCCCCCAGGGGAAATCACGTGGGCCCCCAGGGGAAATCACGTGGGCCCCCAGGGGAAATCACGTGGGCCCCCAGGGGAAATCACGTGGGCCCCCAGGGGAAATCACGTGGGCCCCCAGGGGAAATCACGTGGGCCCCCAGGGGAAATCACGTGGGCCCCCAGGGGAAATCACGTGGGCCCCCAGGGGAAATCACGTGGGCCCCCAGGGGAAATCACGTGGGCCAGGTGGGGCAATCACGTGGGCCAGGTGGAGCAATCACGTGGGCCCCCAGGGGAAATCACGTGGGCCCCCAGGGGAAATCACGAGGGCCCCCAGGGGAAATCACGTGGGCCCCCAGGGGAAATCACGTGGGCCCCCAGGGGAAATCACGTGGGCCCCCAGGGGAAATCACGTGGGGCAGGTGGAGCAATCACGTGGGCCCCCAGGGGAAATCACGTGGGCCCCAGGGGAAATCACGTGGGCCCCCAGGGGAAATCACGTGTGCCAGGTGGGGCAATCACGTGGGCCAGGTGGGGCAATCACGTGGGCCCCCAGGGGAAATCACGAGGGCCCCCAGGGCAAATCACGTGGGCCCCCAGGGGAAATCACGTGGGCCCCCAGGGGGAATCACGTGGGCCCCCAGGGGAAATCACGTGGGCCCCCAGGGGAAATCACGTGGGCCCACAGGGGAAATCACGTGGGCCCCCAGGGGAAATCACGTGGGCCAGGTGGGGCAATCACGTGGGCCAGGTGGGGCAATCACGTGGGCCAGGTGGAGCAATGACGTGGGCCCCCAGGGGAAATCACGTGGGCCCCCGGTGAAATCATGTGGGCCCCCAGGGGAAATCACGTGGGCCGCCAGGGGAAATCACGTGGGCCCCCAAGTGAAATCATGTGGGCCCCCAGGGGAAATCACGTGGGCCCCCAAGGGAAATCACGTGGGCCCCCAGGGGAAATCACGTGGGCCCCCAGGGGAAATCACGTGGGCCAGGTGGGGCAATCACGTTGGCCAGGTGGAGCAATCACGTGGGCCCCCAGGGGAAATCACGTGGGCCCCCAGGTGAAATCACGTGGGCCCCCAGGGGAAATCACGTGGGTCGCCAGGGGAAATCACGTGGGCCCCCAGGGGAAATCACGTGGGCCCCCAGGGGAAATCACGTGGGCCCCCAGGGGAAATCACGTGGGCCCCCAGGGGAAATCACGTGGGCCCCCAGGGGAAATTACGTGGGCCCCCAGGGGAAATCACGTGGGCCAGGTGGGGCAATCACGTGGGCCAGGTGGGGCAATCACGTGGGCCACGTGGAGCAATCACGTGGGCCCCCAGGGGAAATCACGTGGGCCCCCAGGGGAAATCACGTGGGCCCCCAGGGGAAATCACGTGGGCCCCCAGGGGAAATCACGTGGGCCCCCAGGGGAAATCACGTGGGCCCCCAGGGGAAATCACGTGGGCCCCCAGGGGAAATCACGTGGGCCCCCAGGGGAAATCACGTGGGCCAGGTGTGGCAATCACGTGGGCCACGTGGAGCAATCACGTGGGCCCCCAGGGGAAATCACGTGGGCCCCCAGGGAAAATCACGTGGGCCCCCAGGGGAAATCACGTGGGCCCCCAGGGGAAATCACGTGGGCCCCCAGGGGAAATCACGTGGGCCCCCAGGGGAAATCACGTGGGCCCCCAGGGGAAATCACGTGGGCCCCCAGGGGAAATCACGTGGGCCCCCAGGGGAAATCACGTGGGCCCCCAGGGGAAATCACGTGGGCCAGGTGGGGCAATCACGTGGGCCAGGTGGAGCAATCACGTGGGCCCCCAGGGGAAATCACGTGGGCCCCCAGGGGAATTCACGTGGGCCCCCAGGGGAAATCACGTGGGCCCCCAGGTGAAATCACGTGGGCCCCCAGGGGAAATCACGTGGGCCCCCAGGGGAAATCACGTGGGCCCCCAGGGGAAATCACGTGGGCCCCCAGGGGAAATCACGTGGGCCAGGTGGGACAATCACGTGGGCCCCCAGGGGAAATCACGTGGGCCCCCAGGGGAAATCACGTGGGCCCCCAGGGGAAATCACGTGGGCCCCCAGGGGAAATCACGTGGGCCCCCAGGGGAAATCACGTGGGCCCCCAGGTGAAATCACGTGGGCCCCCAGGGGAAATCACGTGGGCCCCCAGGGGAAATCACGTGGGCCCCCAGGGGAAATCACGTGGGCCCCCAGGGGAAATCACGTGGGCCCCCAGGGGAAATCACGTGGGCCCCCAGGGGAAATCACGTGGGCCCCCAGGGGAAATCACGTGGGCCAGGTGGGGCAATCACGTGGGCCACGTGGAGCAATCACGTGGGCCCCCAGGGGAAATCACGTGGGCCCCCAGGGAAAATCACGTGGGCCCCCAGGGGAAATCACGTGGGCCCCCAGGGGAAATCACGTGGGCCCCCAGGGGAAATCACGTGGGCCCCCAGGGGAAATCACGTGGGCCCCCAGGGGAAATCACGTGGGCCCCCAGGGGAAATCACGTGGGCCAGGTGGGACAATCACGTGGGCCCCCAGGGGAAATCACGTGGGCCCCCAGTGGAAATCACGTGGGCCCCCAGGGGAAATCACGTGGGCCCCCAGGGGAAATCACGTGGGCCCCCAGGGGAAATCACGTGGGCCCCCAGGGGAAATCACGTGGGCCCCCAGGGGAAATCACGTGGGCCCCCAGGGGAAATCACGTGGGCCCCCAGGGGAAATCACGTGGGCCCCCAGGGGAAATCACGTGGGCCAGGTGGGGCAATCACGTGGGCCACGTGGAGCAATCACGTGGGCCCCCAGGGGAAATCACGTGGGCCCCCAGGGAAAATCACGTGGGCCCCCAGGGGAAATCACGTGGGCCCCCAGGGGAAATCACGTGGGCCCCCAGGGAAAATCACGTGGGCCCCCAGGGGAAATCACGTGGGCCCCCAGGGGAAATCACGTGGGCCCCCAGGGGAAATCACGTGGGCCCCCAGGGGAAATCACGTGGGCCCCCAGGGGAAATCACGTGGGCCCCCAGGGGAAATCACGTGGGCCCCCAGGGGAAATCACGTGGGCCCCCAGGGGAAATCACGTGGGCCAGGTGGGGCAATCACGTGGGCCACGTGGAGCAATCACGTGGGCCCCCAGGGGAAATCACGTGGGCCCCCAGGGAAAATCACGTGGGCCCCCAGGGGAAATCACGTGGGCCCCCAGGGGAAATCACGTGGGCCCCCTGGGGAAATCACGTGGGCCCCCAGGGGGAATCACGTGGGCCCCCAGGGGAAATCACGTGGGCCCCCAGGGGAAATCACGTGAGCCCACAGGGGAAATCACGTGGGCCAGGTGGGGCAATCACGTGGGCCAGGTGGAGCAATCACGTGAGCCCCCAGGGGAAATCACGTGGGACCCCAGGGCAAATCACGTGGGCCCCCAGGGGAAATCACGTGGGCCCCCAGGGGAAATCACGTGGGCCCCCAGGGGAAATCACGTGGGCCAGGTGGGGCAATCACGTGGGCCAGGTGGAGCAATCACGTGGGCCCCCAGGGGAAATCACGTGGGCCCCCAGGTGAAATCACGTGGGCCCCCAGGGGAAATCACGTGGGCCCCCAGGGGAAATCACGTGGGCCCCCAGGGGAAATCACGTGGGCCCCCAAGGGAAATCACGTGGGCCCCCAGGGGAAATCACGTGGGCCCCCAGGTGAAATCACGTGGGCCCCAAGGGGAAATCACGTGGGCCCCCAGGGGAAATCACGTGGGCCAGGTGGGGCAATCACGTGGGCCAGGTGGGGCAATCACGTGGGCCCCCAGGGGAAATCACGAGGGCCCCCAGGGCAAATCACGTGGGCCCCCAGGGGAAATCACTTTGGCCCCCAGGGGAAATCACGTGGGCCCCCAGGGGAAATCACGTGGGCCCCCAGGGGAAATCACGTGGGCCCCCAGGGGAAATCACGTGGGCCCCCAGGGGAAATCACGTGGGCCCCCAGGGGAAATCACGTGGGTTCCCAGGGGAAATCACGTGGGCCAGGTGATGCAATCACGTGGGCCAGGTGGGGCAATCACGTGGGCCAGGTGGAGCAATCACGTGGGCCAGGTGGAGCAATCACGTGGGCCCCCAGGGGAAATCACGTGGGCCCCCAGGGGAAATCACGTGGGCCCCCAGGGGAAATCACGTGGGCCCCCAGGGGAAATCACGTGGGCCCCCAGGGGAAATCACGTGGGCCCCCAGGGGAAATCACGTGGGCCCCCAGGGGAAATCACGTGGGCCAGGTGGGGCAATCACGTGGACCAGGTGGAGCAATCACGTGGGCCCCCAGGGGAAATCACGTGGGCCCCCAGGTGAAATCACGTGGGCCCCCAGGGGAAATCACGTGGGCCCCCAGGGGAAATCACGTGGGCCCCCAGGGGAAATCACGTGGGCCCCCAGGGGAAATCACGTGGGCCCCCAGGGGAAATCACGTGGGCCCCCAGGGGAAATCACGTGGGCCCCCAGGGGAAATCACGTGGGCCCCCAGGGGAAATCACGTGGGCCCCCAGGGGAAATCACGTGGGCCCCCAGGGAAAATCACGTGGGCCCCCAGGGGAAATCACGTGGGCCCCCAGGGGAAATCACGTGGGCCCCAAGGGGAAATCACGTGGGCCAGGTGGAGCAATCACGTGGGTCCCCAGGGGAAATCACGTGGGCCCCCAGGGGAAATCACGTGGGCCCCCAGGGGAAATCACGTGGGCCCCCAGGGGAAATCACGTGGGCCCCCAGGGGAAATCACGTGGGCCCCCAGGGGAAATCACGTGGGCCCACAGGGGAAATCACGTGGGCCCCCAGGGGAAATCACGTGTGCCCCCAGGGGAAATCACGTGGGCCCCCAGGGGAAATCACGTGGGCCCCCAGGTGAAATCACGTGGGCCCCCAGGGGAAATCACGTGGGCCCCCAGGGGAAATCACGTGGGGCAGGTGGAGCAATCACGTGGGCCCCCAGGGGAAATCACGTGGGCCCCCAGGGGAAATCACGTGTGCCAGGTGGGGCAATCACGTGGGCCAGGTGGGGCAATCACGTGGGCCCCCAGGGGAAATCACGAGGGCCCCCAGGGCAAATCACGTGGGCCCCCAGGGGAAATCACGTGGGCCCCCAGGGGAAATCACGTGGGCCCCCAGGGGGAATCACGTGGGCCCCCAGGGGAAATCACGTGGGCCCCCAGGGGAAATCACGTGGGCCCACAGGGGAAATCACGTGGGCCCCCATGGGAAATCACGTGGGCCCCCAGGGGAAATCACGTGGGCCAGGTGGGGCAATCATGTGGGCCATGTGGGGCAATCACGTGGGCCAGGTGGAACAATCACGTGGGCCCCCAGGGGAAATCACGTGGGCCCCCAGGGGAAATCACGTGGGCCCCCAGGGGAAATCACGTGGGCCGCCAGGGGAAATCACGTGGGCCCCCAGGGGAAATCACGTGGGCCCCCAGGGGAAATCACGTGGGCCCCCAGGGGAAATCACGTGGGCCCCCAGGGGAAATCACGTGGGCCCCCAGGGGAAATCACGTGGGCCCCCAGGGGAAATCACGTGGGCCCCCAGGGGAAATCACGTGGGCCTCCAGGGAAAATCACGTGGGCCCCCAGGGGAAATCACGTGGGCCCCCAGGGGAAATCACGTGGGCTAGGTGGGGCAATCACGTGGGCCAGGTGGAGCAATCACGTGGGCCCCCAGGGGAAATCACGTGGGCCCCCAGGGGAAATCACGTGGGCCCCCAGGGGAAATCACGTGGGCCCCCAGGGGAAATCACGTGGGCCCCCAGGGGAAATCACCTGGGCCCCCAGGGGAAATCACGTGGGCCCCCAGGGGAAATCACGTGGGCCCCCAGGGGAAATCACGTGGGCCCCCAGGGGAAATCACGTGGGCCCCCAGGGGAAATCACGTGGGCCCCCAGGGGAAATCACGTGGGCCCCCAGGGGAAATCACGTGGGCCCCCAGGGGAAATCACGTGGGCCCCCAGGGGAAATCACGTGGGCCCCCAGGGGAAATCACGTGGGCCCCCAGGGGAAATCACGTGGGCCCCCAGGGGAAATCACGTGGGGCAGGTGGAGCAATCACGTGGGCCCCCAGGGGAAATCACGTGGGCCCCCAGGGGAAATCACGTGGGCCCCCAGGGAAAATCACGTGTGCCAGGTGGGGCAATCACGTGGGCCAGGTGGGGCAATCACGTGGGCCCCCAGGGGAAATCACGAGGGCCCCCAGGGCAAATCACGTGGGCCCCCAGGGGAAATCACGTGGGCCCCCAGGGGAAATCACGTGGGCCCCCAGGGGGAATCACGTGGGCCCCCAGGGGAAATCACGTGGGCCCCCAGGGGAAATCACGTGGGCCCACAGGGGAAATCACGTGGGCCAGGTGGGGCAATCACGTGGGCCAGGTGGGGCAATCACGAGGGCCAGGTGGAGCAATCACGTGGGCCCCCAGGGGAAATCACGTGGGCCCCCAGGGGAAATCACGTGGGCCCCCAGAGGAAATCACGTGGGCCCCCAGGGGAAATCACGTGGGCCCCCAGGGGAAATCACGTGGGTCCCCAGGTGAAATCACGTGGGCCCCCAGGGGAAATCACGTGGGCCCCCAGGGGAAATCACGTGGGCCCCCAGGGGAAATCACGTGGGCCCCCAGGGGAAATCACGTGGGCCCCCAGGGGAAATCACGTGGGGCAGGTGGAGCAATCACGTGGGCCCCCAGGGGAAATCACGTGGGCCCCCAGGGGAAATCACGTGTGCCAGGTGGGGCAATCACGTGGGCCAGGTGGGGCAATCACGTGGGCCCCCAGGGGAAATCACGAGGGCCCCCAGGGCAAATCACGTGGGCCCCCAGGGGAAATCACGTGGGCCCCCAGGGGGAATCACGTGGGCCCCCAGGGGGAATCACGTGGGCCCCCAGGGGAAATCACGTGGGCCCCCAGGGGAAATCACGTGGGCCCACAGGGGAAATCACGTGGGCCCCCAGGGGAAATCACGTGGGCCCCCAGGGGAAATCACGTGGGCCAGGTGGGGCAATCATGTGGGCCATGTGGGGCAATCACGTGGGCCAGGTGGAGCAATCACGTGGGCCCCCAGGGGAAATCACGTGGGCCCCCAGGTGAAATCACGTGGGCCCCCAGGGGAAATCACGTGGGCCGCCAGGGGAAATCACGTGGGCCCCCAGGGGAAATCACGTGGGCCCCCAGGGGAAATCACGTGGGCCCCCAGGGGAAATCACGTGGGCCCCCAGGGGAAATCACGTGGGCCCCCAGGGGAAATCACGTGGGCCCCCAGGGGAAATCACGTGGGCCCCCAGGGGAAATCACGTGGGCCCCCAGGGGAAATCACGTGGGCTCCCAGGGGAAATCACGTGGGCCTCCAGGGAAAATCACGTGGGCCCCCAGGGGAAATCACGTGGGCCCCCAGGGGAAATCACGTGGGCCAGGTGGGGCAATCACGTGGGCCAGGTGGAGCAATCACGTGGGCCCCCAGGGGAAATCACGTGGGCCCCCAGGGGAAATCACGTGGGCCCCCAGGGGAAATCACGTGGGCCCCCAGGGGAAATCACGTGGGCCCCCAGGGGAAATCACGTGGGCCCCCAGGGGAAATCACGTGGGCCCCCAGGGGAAATCACGTGGGCCCCCAGGGGAAATCACGTGGGCCCCCAGGGGAAATCACGTGGGCCCCCAGGGGAAATCACGTGGGCCCCCAGGGGAAATCACGTGGGTCCCCAGGGGAAATCACGTGGGCCCCCAGGGGAAATCACGTGGGCCCCCAGGGGAAATCACGTGGGCCCCCAGGGGAAATCACGTGGGCCCCCAGGGGAAATCACGTGGGCCCCCAGGGGAAATCACGTGGGGCAGGTGGAGCAATCACGTGGGCCCCCAGGGGAAATCACGTGGGCCCCCAGGGGAAATCACGTGGGCCCCCAGGGAAAATCACGTGTGCCAGGTGGGGCAATCACGTGGGCCAGGTGGGGCAATCACGTGGGCCCCCAGGGGAAATCACGAGGGCCCCCAGTGTAAATCACGTGGGCCCCCAGGGGAAATCACGTGGGCCCCCAGGGGAAATCACGTGGGCCCCCAGGGGGAATCACGTGGGCCCCCAGGGGAAATCACGTGGGCCCCCAGGGGAAATCACGTGGGCCCACAGGGGAAATCACGTGGGCCAGGTGGGGCAATCACGTGGGCCATGTGGGGCAATCACGAGGGCCAGGTGGAGCAATCACGTGGGCCCCCAGGGGAAATCACGTGGGCCCCCAGGGGAAATCACGTGGGCCCCCAGGGGAAATCACGTGGGCCCCCAGGGGAAATCACGTGGGCCAGGTGGGGCAATCACGTGGGCCAGGTGGAGCAATCACGTGGGCCCCCAGGGGAAATCACGTGGGCCCCCAAGTGAAATCATGTGGGCCCCCAGGGGAAATCACGTGGGCCGCCAGGGGAAATCACGTGGGCCCCCAGGGGAAATCACGTGGGCCCCCAGGGGAAATCACGTGGGCCCCCAGGGGAAATCACGTGGGCCCCCAGGGGAAATCACGTGGGCCCCCAGGGGAAATCACGTGGGCCCCCAGGGGAAATCACGTGGGCCCCCAGGGGAAATCACGTGGGCCCCCAGGGGAAATCACGTGGGCCCCCAGGGGAAATCACGTGGGACCCCAGGGGAAATCACGTGGGCCCCCAGTGGAAATCACGTGGGCCCCCAGGGGAAATCACGTGGGCCAGGTGGGGCAATCACGTGGGCCAGGTGGAGCAATCACGTGGGCCCCCAGGGGAAATCACGTGGGCCCCCAGGGGAAATCACGAGGGCCCCCAGGGGAAATCACGTGGGCCCCCAGGGGAAATCACGTGGGCCCCCAGGGGAAATCACGTGGGCCCCCAGGGGAAATCACGTGGGGCAGGTGGAGCAATCACGTGGGCCCCCAGGGGAAATCACGTGGGCCCCAGGGGAAATCACGTGGGCCCCCAGGGGAAATCACGTGTGCCAGGTGGGGCAATCACGTGGGCCAGGTGGGGCAATCACGTGGGCCCCCAGGGGAAATCACGAGGGCCCCCAGGGCAAATCACGTGGGCCCCCAGGGGAAATCACGTGGGCCCCCAGGGGAAATCACGTGGGCCCCCAGGGGAAATCACGTGGGCCCCCAGGGGAAATCACGTGGGCCCCCAGGGGAAATCACGTGGGCCCCCAGGGGAAATCACGTGGGCCAGGTGGGGCAATCACGTGGGCCAGGTGGGGCAATCACGTGGGCCAGGTGGAGCAATCACGTGGGCCCCCAGGGGAAATCACGTGGGCCCCCGGTGAAATCACGTGGGCCCCCAGGGGAAATCACGTGGGCCGCCAGGGGAAATCACGTGGGCCCCCAAGTGAAATCATGTGGGCCCCAAGGGGAAATCACGTGGGCCCCCAAGGGAAATCACGTGGGCCCCCAGGGGAAATCACGTGGGCCCCCAGGGGAAATCACGTGGGCCAGGTGGGGCAATCACGTTGGCCAGGTGGAGCAATCACGTGGGCCCCCAGGGGAAATCACGTGGGCCCCCAGGTGAAATCACGTGGGCCCCCAGGGGAAATCACGTGGGTCGCCAGGGGAAATCACGTGGGCCCCCAGGGGAAATCACGTGGGCCCCCAGGGGAAATCACGTGGGCCCCCAGGGGAAATCACGTGGGCCCCCAGGGGAAATCACGTGGGCCCCCAGGGGAAATTACGTGGGCCCCAAGGGGAAATCACGTGGGCCAGGTGGGGCAATCACGTGGGCCAGGTGGGGCAATCACGTGGGCCACGTGGAGCAATCACGTGGGCCCCCAGGGGAAATCACGTGGGCCCCCAGGGGAAATCACGTGGGCCCCCAGGGGAAATCACGTGGGCCCCCAGGGGAAATCACGTGGGCCCCCAGTGGAAATCACGTGGGCCCCCAGGGGAAATCACGTGGGCCAGGTGGAGCAATCACGTGGGCCCCCAGGGGAAATCACGTGGGCCCCCAGGGGAAATCACGTGGGCCCCCAGGGGAAATCACGTGGGCCTGGTGGGGCAATCACGTGGGCCAGGTGGGGCAATCACGTGGGCCCCCAGGGGAAATCACGAGCGCCCCCAGGGCAAATCACGTGGGACCCCAGGGGAAATCACGTGGGCCCCCAGGGGAAATCACGCGAGCCCCCAGGGGAAATCACGTGGGCCAGGTGGGGCAATCACGTGGGCCAGGTGGGGCAATCACGTGGGCCAGGTGGAGCAATCACGTGGGCCCCCAGGGGAAATCACGTGAGCCCCCAGGTGAAATCACGTGGTCCCCCAGGGGAAATCACGTGGGCCGCCAGGGGAAATCACGTGGGCCCCCAGGGGAAATCACGTGGGCCCCCAGGGGAAATCACGTGGGCCCCCAGGGGAAATCACGTGGGCCCCCAGGGGAAATCACGTGGGCCCCCAGGGGAAATCACGTGGGCCCCCAGGGGAAATCACGTGGGCCCCCAGGGGAAATCACGTGGGCCCCCAGGGGAAATCACGTGGGCCAGTTGGAGCAATCACGTGGGCCCCCAGGGGAAATCACGTGGGCCCCCAGGGGAAATCACGTGGGCCTCCAGGGGAAATCACGTGGGCCCCCAGGGGAAATCACGTGGGCCCCCAGGGGAAATCACGTGGGCCCCCAGGGGAAATCACGTGGGCCCCAGGGGAAATCACGTGGGCCCCCAGGGGAAATCACGTGGGCACCCAGGGGAAATCACGTGGGCCAGGTGGGGCAATCACGTGGGCCAGGTACAGCAATCACGTGGGCCCCCAGGGGAAATCACGTGGGCCCCCAGGGGAAATCACCTGGGCCCCCAGGGGAAATCACGTGGGCCCCCAGGGGAAATCACGTGGGCCCCCAGGGGAAATCACGTGGGCCCCCAGGGGAAATCACGTGGGCCCCCAATGGGAAATCACGTGGGCCCCCAGGGGAAATCACGTGGGCCCCCAGGGGAAATCACGTGGGCCCCCAGGGGAAATCACGTGGGCCCCCAGGGGAAATCACGTGGGCCAGGTGGGGCAATCACGTGGGACAGGTGGAGCAATCACGTGGGCCCCCAGGGGAAATCACGTGGGCCCCCAGGGGAAATCACGTGGGCCCCCAGGGGAAATCACGTGGGCCCCCAGGGGAAATCACGTGGGCCCCCAGGGGAAATCACGTGGGCCCCCAGGGGAAATCACGTGGGCCCCCAGGGGCAATCACGTGGGCCAGGTGGGGCAATCACGTGGGCCAGGTGGGGAAATCACGAGGGCCCCCAGCGCAAATCACGTGGGCCCCCAGGGGAAATCACGTTGGCCCCCAGGGGAAATCACGTGGGCCCCCAGGGGAAATCACGTGGGCCCCCAGGGGAAATCACGTGGGCCCCCAGGGGAAATCAGGTGGGCCCCCAGGGGAAATCACGTGGGCCCCCAGGGGAAATCACGTGGGCCCCCAGGGGAAATCACGTGGGCCCCCAGTGGAAATCACGTGGGCCCCCAGGGGAAATCACGTGGGCCAGGTGGGGCAATCACGTGGGCCAGGTGGGGCAATCACGTGGGCCAGGTGGAGCAATCACGTGGGCCCCCAGGGGAAATCACGTGGGCCCCCAAGTGAAATCATGTGGGCCCCCAGGGGAAATCACGTGGGCCGCCAGGGGAAATCACGTGGGCCCCCAGGGGAAATCACGTGGGCCCCCAGGGGAAATCACGTGGGCCCCCAGGGGAAATCACGTGGGCCCCCAGGGGAAATCACGTGGGCCCCCAGGGGAAATCACGTGGGCCCCCAGGGGAAATCACGTGGGCCCCCAGGGGAAATCACGTGGGCCCCCAGGGGAAATCACGTGGGCCCCCAGGGGAAATCACGTGGGCCCCCATGGGAAATCACGTGGGCCCCCAGGGGAAATCACGTGGGCCAGGTGGGGCAATCACGTGGGCCAGGTGGAGCAATCACGTGGGCCCCCAGGGGAAATCACGTGGGCCCCCAGGGGAAATCACGAGGGCCCCCAGGGGAAATCACGTGGGCCCCCAGGGGAAATCACGTGGGCCCCCAGGGGAAATCACGTGGGCCCCCAGGGGAAATCACGTGGGCCCCCAGGGGAAATCACGTGGGCCCCCAGGGGAAATCACGTGGGCCCCCAGGGGAAATCACGTGGGCCCCCAGGGGAAATCACGTGGGCCCCCAGGGGAAATCACGTGGGCCCCCAGGGGAAATCACGTGGGCCCCCAGGGGAAATCACGTGGGCCCCCAGGGGAAATCACGTGGGGCAGGTGGAGCAATCACGTGGGCCCCCAGGGGAAATCACGTGGGCCCCCAGGGGAAATCACGTGGGCCCCCAGGGGAAATCACGTGGGCCAGGTGGGGCAATCACGTGGGCCAGGTGGGGCAATCACGTGGGCCCCCAGGGGAAATCACGAGGGCCCCCAGGGCAAATCACGTGGGCCCCCAGGGGAAATCACGTGGGCCCCCAGGGGGAAATCACGTGGGCCCCCAGGGGAAATCACGTGGGCCCCCAGGGGAAATCACGTGGGCCCACAGGGGAAATCACGTGGGCCCCCAGGGGAAATCACGTGGGCCAGCTGGGGCAATCACGTGGGCCAGGTGGGGCAATCACGTGGGCCAGGTGGAGCAATCACGTGGGCCCCCAGGGGAAATCACGTGGGCCCCCGGTGAAATCATGTGGGCCCCCAGGGGAAATCACGTGGGCCGCCAGGGGAAATCACGTGGGCCCCCAGGGGAAATCACGTGGGCCCCCAGGGGAAATCACGTGGGCCCCCAGGGGAAATCACGTGGGCCCCCAGGGGAAATCACGTGGGCCCCCAGGGGAAATCACGTGGGCCAGGTGGGGCAATCACGTGGGCCAGGTGGAGCAATCACGTGGGCCCCCAGGGGAAATCACGTGGGCCCCCAGGTGAAATCACGTGGGCCCCCAGGGGAAATCACGTGGGCCCCCAGGGGAAATCACGTGGGCCCCCAGGGGAAATCACGTGGGCCCCCAGGGGAAATCACGTGGGCCCCCAGGGGAAATCACGTGGGCCCCCAGGGGAAATCACGTGGGCCCCCAGGGGAAATTACGTGGGCCCCCAGGGGAAATCACGTGGGCCAGGTGGGGCAATCACGTGGGCCAGGTGGGGCAATCACGTGGGCCACGTGGAGCAATCACGTGGGCCCGCAGGGGAAATCACGTGGGCCCCCAGGGGAAATCACGTGGGCCCCCAGGGGAAATCACGTGGGCCCCCAGGGGAAATCTTGTGGGCCCCCAGTGGAAATCACGTGGGCCCCCAGGGGAAATCACGTGGGCCAGGTGGAGCAATCACGTGGGCCCCCAGGGGAAATCACGTGGGCCCCCAGGGGAAATCACGTGGGCCCCCAGGGGAAATCACGTGGGCCAGGTGGGGCAATCACGTGGGCCAGGTGGGGCAATCACGTGGGCCCCCAGGGGAAATCACGAGCGCCCCCAGGGCAAATCACGTGGGCCCCCAGGGGAAATCACGTGGGCCCCCAGGGGAAATCACGCGAGCCCCCAGGGGAAATCACGTGGGCCAGGTGGGGCAATCACGTGGGCCAGGTGGGGCAATCACGTGGGCCAGGTGGAGCAATCACGTGGGCCCCCAGGGGAAATCACGTGGGCCCCCAGGTGAAATCACGTGGGCCCCCAGGGGAAATCACGTGGGCCGCCAGGGGAAATCACGTGGGCCCCCAGGGGAAATCACGTGGGCCCCCAGGGGAAATCACGTGGGCCCCCAGGGGAAATCACGTGGGCCCCCAGGGGAAATCACGTGGGCCCCCAGGGGAAATCACGTGGGCCCCCAGGGGAAATCACGTGGGCCCCCAGGGGAAATCACGTGGGCCCCCAGGGGAAATCACGTGGGCCCCCAGGGGAAATCACGTGGGCCCCCAGGGGAAATCACGTGGGCCCCCAGGGGAAATCACGTGGGCCCCCAGGGGAAATCACGTGGGCCCCCAGGGGAAATCACGTGGGCCCCCAGGGGAAATCACGTGGGCCCCCAGGGGAAATCACGTGGGCCCCCAGGGGAAATCACGTGGGCACCCAGGGGAAATCACGTGGGCCAGGTGGGGCAATCACGTGGGCCAGGTGGAGCAATCACGTGGGCCCCCAGGGGAAATCACGTGGGCCCCCAGGGGAAATCACGTGGGCCCCCAGGGGAAATCACGTGGGCCCCAAGGGGAAATCACGTGGGCCCCCAGGGGAAATCACGTGGGCCCCCAGGGGAAATCACGTGGGCCCCCAGGGGAAATCACGTGGGCCCCCAGGGGAAATCACGTGGGCCCCCAGGGGAAATCACGTGGGCCCCCAGGGGAAATCACGTGGGCCCCCAGGGGAAATCACGTGGGCCCCCAGGGGAAATCACGTGGGCCCCCAGGGGAAATCACGTGGGCCCCCAGGGGAAATCACGTGGGCCCCCAGGGGAAATCACGTGGGCCCCCAGGGGAAATCACGTGGGCCCCCAGGGGAAATCACGTGGGCCAGGTGGGGCAATCACGTGGGCCAGGTGGAGCAATCACGTGGGCCCCCAGGGGAAATCACGTGGGCCCCCAGGGGAAATCACGTGGGCCCCCAGGGGAAATCACGTGGGCCCCCAGGGGAAATCACGTGGGCCCCCAGGGGAAATCACGTGGGCCCCCAGGGGAAATCACGTGGGCCCCCAGGGGAAATCACGTGGGCCCCCAGGGGAAATCACGTGGGCCCCCAGGGGAAATCACGTGGGCCCCCAGGGGAAATCACGTGGGCCCCCAGGGGAAATCACGTGGGCCCCCAGGGGAAATCACGTGGGCCCCCAGGGGAAATCACGTGGGCCCCCAGGGGAAATCACGTGGGCCCCCAGGGGAAATCACGTGGGCCCCCAGGGGAAATCACGTGGGCCAGGTGGAGCAATCACGTGGGCCCCCAGGGGAAATCACGTGGGCCCCCAGGGGAAATCACGTGGGCCCCCAGGGGAAATCACGTGGGCCAGGTGGGGCAATCACGTGGGCCAGGTGGGGCAATCACGTGGGCCCCCAGGGGAAATCACGAGGGCCCCCAGGGCAAATCACGTGGGCCCCCAGGGGAAATCACGTGGGCCCCCAGGGGAAATCACGTGGGCCCCCAGGGGGAATCACGTGGGCCCCCAGGGGAAATCACGTGGGCCCCCAGGGGAAATCACGTGGGCCCACAGGGGAAATCACGTGGGCCAGGTGGGGCAATCACGTGGGCCAGGTGGGGCAATCACGTGGGCCAGGTGGGGCAATCACGTGGGCCCCCAGGGGAAATCACGTGGGCCCCCAGGGGAAATCACGTGGGCCCCCAGGGGAAATCACGTGGGCCCCCAGGGGAAATCACGTGGGCCCCCAGGGGAAATCACGTGGGCCCCCAGGGGAAATCACGTGGGCCCCCAGGGGAAATCACGTGGGCCCCCAGGGGAAATCACGTGGGCCAGGTGGGGCAATCACGTGGGCCAGGTGGAGCAATCACGTGGGCCCCCAGGGGAAATCACGTGGGCCCCCAAGTGAAATCATGTGGGCCCCCAGGGGAAATCACGTGGGCCGCCAGGGGAAATCACGTGGGCCCCCAGGGGAAATCACGTGGGCCCCCAGGGGAAATCACGTGGGCCCCCAGGGGAAATCACGTGGGCCCCCAGGGGAAATCACGTGGGCCCCCAGGGGAAATCACGTGGGCCCCCAGGGGAAATCACGTGGGCCAGGTGGGGCAATCACGTTGGCCAGGTGGAGCAATCACGTGGGCCCCCAGGGGAAATCACGTGGGCCCCCAGGTGAAATCACGTGGGCCCCCAGGGGAAATCACGTGGGTCGCCAGGGGAAATCACGTGGGCCCCCAGGGGAAATCACGTGGGCCCCCAGGGGAAATCACGTGGGCCAGGTGGGGCAATCACGTGGGCCAGGTGGGGCAATCACGTGGGCCCCCAGGGGAAATCACGTGGGCCCCCAAGTGAAATCATGTGGGCCCCCAGGGGAAATCACGTGGGCCGCCAGGGGAAATCACGTGGGCCCCCAGGGGAAATCACGTGGGCCCCCAGGGGAAATCACGTGGGCCCCCAGGGGAAATCACGTGGGCCCCCAGGGGAAATCACGTGGGCCCCCAGGGGAAATCACGTGGGCCCCCAGGGGAAATCACGTGGGCCAGGTGGGGCAATCACGTTGGCCAGGTGGAGCAATCACGTGGGCCCCCAGGGGAAATCACGTGGGCCCCCAGGTGAAATCACGTGGGCCCCCAGGGGAAATCACGTGGGTCGCCAGGGGAAATCACGTGGGCCCCCAGGGGAAATCACGTGGGCCCCCAGGGGAAATCACGTGGGCCCCCAGGGGAAATCACGTGGGCCCCCAGGGGAAATCACGTGGGCCCCCAGGGGAAATCACGTGGGCCCCCAGGGGAAATCACGTGGGCCAGGTGGGGCAATCACGTGGGCCAGGTGGGGCAATCACGTGGGCCACGTGGAGCAATCACGTGGGCCCGCAGGGGAAATCACGTGGGCCCCCAGGGGAAATCACGTGGGCCCCCAGGGGAAATCACGTGGGCCCCCAGGGGAAATCACGTGGGCCCCCAGGGGAAATCACGTGGGCCCCCAGGGGAAATCACGTGGGCCAGGTGGAGCAATCACGTGGGCCCCCAGGGGAAATCACGTGGGCCCCCAGGGGAAATCACGTGGGCCCCCAGGGGAAATCACGTGGGCCTGGTGGGGCAATCACGTGGGCCAGGTGGGGCAATCACGTGGGCCCCCAGGGGAAATCACGAGGGCCCCCAGGGCAAATCACGTGGGCCCCCAGGGGAAATCACGTGGGCCCCCAGGGGAAATCACGTGGGCCCCCAGGGGAAATCACGTGGGCCAGGTGGGGCAATCACGTGGGCCAGGTGGGGCAATCACGTGGGCCAGGTGGAGCAATCACGTGGGCCCCCAGGGGAAATCACGTGGGCCCCCAGGTGAAATCACGTGGGCCCCCAGGGGAAATCACGTGGGCCGCCAGGGGAAATCACGTGGGCCCCCAGGGGAAATCACGTGGGCCCCCAGGGGAAATCACGTGGGCCCCCAGGGGAAATCACGTGGGCCCCCAGGGGAAATCACGTGGGCCCCCAGGGGAAATCACGTGGGCCCCCAGGGGAAATCACGTGGGCCCCCAGGGGAAATCACGTGGGCCCCCAGGGGAAATCACGTGGGCCAGGGGAGCAATCACGTGGGCCCCCAGGGGAAATCACGTGGGCCCCCAGGGGAAATCACGTGGGCCCCCAGGGGAAATCACGTGGGCCCCCAGGGGAAATCACGTGGGCCCCCAGGGGAAATCACGTGGGCCCCCAGGGGAAATCACGTGGGCCCCCAGGGGAAATCACGTGGGCCCCCAGGGGAAATCACGTGGGCCAGGTGGGGCAATCACGTGGGCCAGGTACAGCAATCACGTGGGCCCCCAGGGGAAATCACGTGGGCCCCCAGGGGAAATCACGTGGGCCCCCAGGGGAAATCACGTGGGCCCCCAGGGGAAATCACGTGGGCCCCCAGGGGAAATCACGTGGGCCCCCAGGGGAAATCACGTGGGCCCCCAGGGGAAATCACGTGGGCCCCCAGGGGAAATCACGTGGGCCCCCAGGGGAAATCACGTGGGCCCCCAGGGGAAATCACGTGGGCCCCCAGGGGAAATCACGTGGGCCCCCAGGGGAAATCACGTGGGCCCCCAGGGGAAATCACGTGGGCCCCCAGGGGAAATCACGTGGGCCCCCAGGGGAAATCACGTGGGCCCCCAGGGGAAATCACGTGGGCCCCCAGGGGAAATCACGTGGGCCAGGTGGGGCAATCACGTGGGCCAGGTGGAGCAATCACGTGGGCCCCCAGGGGAAATCACGTGGGCCCCCAGGGGAAATCACGTGGGCCCCCAGGGGAAATCACGTGGGCCCCCAGGGGAAATCACGTGGGCCCCCAGGGGAAATCACGTGGGCCCCCAGGGGAAATCACGTGGGCCCCCAGGGGAAATCACGTGGGCCCCCAGGGGAAATCACGTGGGCCCCCAGGGGAAATCACGTGGGCCCCCAGGGGAAATCACGTGGGCCCCCAGGGGAAATCACGTGGGCCCCCAGGGGAAATCACGTGGGCCCCCAGGGGAAATCACGTGGGCCCCCAGGGGAAATCACGTGGGCCCCCAGGGGAAATCACGTGGGCCCCCAGGGGAAATCACGTGGGCCCGGGGAATCAGGGGCAGGTGGAGCAATCACGTGGGCCCCCAGGGGAAATCACGTGGGCCCCCAGGGGAAATCACGTGGGCCCCCAGGGGAAATCACGTGGGCCAGGTGGGGCAATCACGTGGGCCAGGTGGGGCAATCACGTGGGCCCCCAGGGGAAATCACGAGGGCCCCCAGGGCAAATCACGTGGGCCCCCAGGGGAAATCACGTGGGCCCCCAGGGGAAATCACGTGGGCCCCCAGGGGGAATCACGTGGGCCCCCAGGGGAAATCACGTGGGCCCCCAGGGGAAATCACGTGGGCCCCCAGGGGAAATCACGTGGGCCAGGTGGGGCAATCACGTGGGCCAGGTGGGGCAATCACGTGGGCCAGGTGGGGCAATCACGTGGGCCCCCAGGGGAAATCACGTGGGCCCCCAGGGGAAATCACGTGGGCCCCCAGGGGAAATCACGTGGGCCCCCAGGGGAAATCACGTGGGCCCCCAGGGGAAATCACGTGGGCCCCCAGGGGAAATCACGTGGGCCCCCAGGGGAAATCACGTGGGCCCCCAGGGGAAATCACGTGGGCCAGGTGGGGCAATCACGTGGGCCAGGTGGAGCAATCACGTGGGCCCCCAGGGGAAATCACGTGGGCCCCCAAGTGAAATCATGTGGGCCCCCAGGGGAAATCACGTGGGCCCCCAGGGGAAATCACGTGGGCCCCCAGGGGAAATCACGTGGGCCCCCAGGGGAAATCACGTGGGCCCCCAGGGGAAATCACGTGGGCCCCCAGGGGAAATCACGTGGGCCCCCAGGGGAAATCACGTGGGCCCCCAGGGGAAATCACGTGGGCCAGGTGGGGCAATCACGTGGGCCAGGTGGAGCAATCACGTGGGCCCCCAGGGGAAATCACGTGGGCCCCCAGGTGAAATCACGTGGGCCCCCAGGGGAAATCACGTGGGCCCCCAGGGGAAATCACGTGGGCCCCCAGGGGAAATCACGTGGGCCCCCAGGGGAAATCACGTGGGCCCCCAGGGGAAATCACGTGGGCCCCCAGGGGAAATCACGTGGGCCCCCAGGGGAAATCACGTGGGCCCCCAGGGGAAATCACGTGGGCCAGGTGGGGCAATCACGTGGGCCAGGTGGGGCAATCACGTGGGCCACCAGTGGAGCAATCACGTGGGCCCCCAGGGGAAATCACGTGGGCCCCCAGGGGAAATCACGTGGGCCCCCAGGGGAAATCACGTGGGCCCCCAGGGGAAATCACGTGGGCCCCCAGGGGAAATCACGTGGGCCCCCAGGGGAAATCACGTGGGCCAGGTGGAGCAATCACGTGGGCCCCCAGGGGAAATCACGTGGGCCCCCAGGGGAAATCACGTGGGCCCCCAGGGGAAATCACGTGGGCCTGGTGGGGCAATCACGTGGGCCAGGTGGGGCAATCACGTGGGCCCCCAGGGGAAATCACGAGCGCCCCCAGGGCAAATCACGTGGGCCCCCAGGGGAAATCACGTGGGCCCCCAGGGGAAATCACGCGAGCCCCCAGGGGAAATCACGTGGGCCAGGTGGGGCAATCACGTGGGCCAGGTGGGGCAATCACGTGGGCCAGGTGGAGCAATCACGTGGGCCCCCAGGGGAAATCACGTGGGCCCCCAGGTGAAATCACGTGGGCCCCCAGGGGAAATCACGTGGGCCGCCAGGGGAAATCACGTAGGCCCCCAGGGGAAATCACGTGGGCCCCCAGGGGAAATCACGTGGGCCCCCAGGGGAAATCACGTGGGCCCCCAGGGGAAATCACGTGGGCCCCCAGGGGAAATCACGTGGGCCCCCAGGGGAAATCACGTGGGCCAGTTGGAGCAATCACGTGGGCCCCCAGGGGAAATCACGAGGGCCCCCAGGGGAAATCACGTGGGCCTCCAGGGGAAATCACGTGGGCCCCCAGGGGAAATCACGTGGGCCCCCAGGGGAAATCACGTGGGCCCCCAGGGGAAATCACGTGGGCCCCAGGGGAAATCACGTGGGCCCCCAGGGGAAATCACGTGGGCACCCAGGGGAAATCACGTGGGCCAGGTGGGGCAATCACGTGGGCCAGGTACAGCAATCACGTGGGCCCCCAGGGGAAATCACGTGGGCCCCCAGGGGAAATCACCTGGGCCCCCAGGGGAAATCACGTGGGCCCCCAGGGGAAATCACGTGGGCCCCCAGGGGAAATCACGAGGGCCCCCAGGGGAAATCACGTGGGCCCCCAATGGGAAAGCACGTGGGCCCCCAGGGGAAATCACGTGGGACCCAGGGGAAATCACGTGGGCCCCCAGGGGAAATCACGTGGGCCCCCAGGGGAAATCACGTGGGCCCCCAGGGGAAATCACGTGGGCCCCCAGGGGAAATCACGTGGGCCCCCAGGGGCAATCAAGTGGGCCAGGTGGGGCAATCACGTGGGCCAGGTGGGGAAATCACGAGGGCCCCCAGGGCAAATCACGTGGGCCCCCAGGGGAAATCACGTTGGCCCCCAGGGGAAATCACGTGGGCCCCCAGGGGAAATCACGTGGGCCCCCAGGGGAAATCACGTGGGCCCCCAGGGGAAATCAGGTGGGCCCCCAGGGGAAATCACGTGGGCCCCCAGGGGAAATCACGTGGGCCCCCAGGGGAAATCACGTGGGCCCCCAGTGGAAATCACGTGGGCCCCCAGGGGAAATCACGTGGGCCAGGTGGGGCAATCACGTGGGCCAGGTGGGGCAATCACGTGGGCCAGGTGGAGCAATCACGTGGGCCCCCAGGGGAAATCACGTGGGCCCCCAAGTGAAATCATGTGGGCCCCCAGGGGAAATCACGTGGGCCCCCAGGGGAAATCACGTGGGCCCCCAGGGGAAATCACGTGGGCCCCCAGGGGAAATCACGTGGGCCCCCAGGGGAAATCACGTGGGCCCCCAGGGGAAATCACGTGGGCCCCCAGGGGAAATCACGTGGGCCCCCAGGGGAAATCACGTGGGCCCCCAGGGGAAATCACGTGGGCCCCCAGGGGAAATCACGTGGGCCCCCAGGGGAAATCACGTGGGCCCCCAGGGGAAATTACGTGGGCCCCCAGGGGAAATCACGTGGGCCAGGTGGGGCAATCACGTGGGCCAGGTGGGGCAATCACGTGGGCCACGTGGAGCAATCACGTGGGCCCCCAGGGGAAATCACGTGGGCCCCCAGGGGAAATCACGTGGGCCCCCAGGGGAAATCACGTGGGCCCCCAGGGGAAATCACGTGGGCCCCCAGTGGAAATCACGTGGGCCCCCAGGGGAAATCACGTGGGCCAGGTGGAGCAATCACGTGGGCCCCCAGGGGAAATCACGTGGGCCCCCAGGGGAAATCACGTGGGCCCCCAGGGGAAATCACGTGGGCCAGGTGGGGCAATCACGTGGGCCAGGTGGAGCAATCACGTGGGCCCCCAGGGGAAATCACGTGGGCCCCCAAGTGAAATCATGTGGGCCCCCAGGGGAAATCACGTGGGCCCCCAGGGGAAATCACGTGGGCCCCCAGGGGAAATCACGTGGGCCCCCAGGGGAAATCACGTGGGCCCCCAGGGGAAATCACGTGGGCCCCCAGGGGAAATCACGTGGGCCCCCAGGGGAAATCACGTGGGCCCCCAGGGGAAATCACGTGGGCCCCCAGGGGAAATCACGTGGGCCCCCAGGGGAAATCACGTGGGCCCCCAGGGGAAATCACGTGGGCCCCCAGGGGAAATCACGTGGGCCAGGTGGGGCAATCACGTGGGCCAGGTGGAGCAATCACGTGGGCCCCCAGGGGAAATCACGTGGGCCCCCAGGGGAAATCACGTGGGCCCCCAGGGGAAATCACGTGGGCCCCCAGGGGAAATCACGTGGGCCCCCAGGGGAAATCACGTGAGCCCCCAATGGGAAATCACGTGGGCCCCCAGGGGAAATCACGTGGGCCCCCAGGGGAAATCACGTGGGCCCCCAGGGGAAATCACGTGGGCCTCCAGGGGAAATCACGTGGGCCCCCAGGGGAAATCACGTGGGCCCCCAGGGGAAATCACGTGGGCCCCCAGGGGAAATCACGTGGGCCTCCAGGGAAAATCACGTGGGCCCCCAGGGGAAATCACGTGGGCCCCCAGGGGAAATCACGTGGGCTAGGTGGGGCAATCACGTGGGCCAGGTGGAGCAATCACGTGGGCCCCCAGGGGAAATCACGTGGGCCCCCAGGGGAAATCACGTGGGCCCCCAGGGGAAATCACGTGGGCCCCCAGGGGAAATCACGTGGGCCCCCAGGGGAAATCACGTGGGCCCCCAGGGGAAATCACGTGGGCCCCCAGGGGAAATCACGTGGGCCCCCAGGGGAAATCACGTGGGCCCCCAGGGGAAATCACGTGGGCCCCCAGGGGAAATCACGTGGGCCCCCAGGGGAAATCACGTGGGCCCCAGGTGAAATCACGTGGGCCCCCAGGGGAAATCACGTGGGCCCCCAGGGGAAATCACGTGGGCCCCCAGGGGAAATCACGTGGGCCCCCAGGGGAAATCACGTGGGGCAGGTGGAGCAATCACGTGGGCCCCCAGGGGAAATCACGTGGGCCCCCAGGGGAAATCACGTGGGCCCCCAGGGAAAATCACGTGTGCCAGGTGGGGCAATCACGTGGGCCAGGTGGGGCAATCACGTGGGCCCCCAGGGGAAATCACGAGGGCCCCCAGGGCAAATCACGTGGGCCCCCAGGGGAAATCACGTGGGCCCCCAGGGGAAATCACGTGGGCCCCCAGGGGGAATCACGTGGGCCCCCAGGGGAAATCACGTGGGCCCCCAGGGGAAATCACGTGGGCCCACAGGGGAAATCACGTGGGCCAGGTGGGGCAATCACGTGGGCCAGGTGGGGCAATCACGAGGGCCAGGTGGGGCAATCACGTGGGACCCCAGGGGAAATCACGTGGGCCCCCAGGGGAAATCACGTGGGCCCCCAGGGGAAATCACGTGGGCCCCCAGGGGAAATCACGTGGGCCCCCAGGGGAAATCACGTGGGCCCCCAGGGGAAATCACGTGGGCCCCCAGGGGAAATCACGTGGGCCCCCAGGGGAAATCACGTGGGCCAGGTGGGGCAATCACGTGGGCCAGGTGGAGCAATCACGTGGGCCCCCAGGGGAAATCACGTGGGCCCCCAGGTGAAATCATGTGGGCCCCCAGGGGAAATCACGTGGGCCGCCAGGGGAAATCACGTGGGCCCCCAGGGGAAATCACGTGGGCCCCCAGGGGAAATCACGTGGGCCCCCAGGGGAAATCACGTGGGCCCCCAGGGGAAATCACGTGGGCCCCCAGGGGAAATCACGTGGGCCCCCAGGGGAAATCACGTGGGCCAGGTGGGGCAATCACGTTGGCCAGGTGGAGCAATCACGTGGGCCCCCAGGGGAAATCACGTGGGCCCCCAGGTGAAATCACGTGGGCCCCCAGGGGAAATCACGTGGGTCGCCAGGGGAAATCACGTGGGCCCCCAGGGGAAATCACGTGGGCCCCCAGGGGAAATCACGTGGGCCCCCAGGGGAAATCACGTGGGCCCCCAGGGGAAATCACGTGGGCCCCCAGGGGAAATCACGTGGGCCCCCAGGGGAAATTACGTGGGCCCCCAGGGGAAATCACGTGGGCCAGGTGGGGCAATCACGTGGGCCAGGTGGGGCAATCACGTGGGCCACGTGGAGCAATCACGTGGGCCCCCAGGGGAAATCACGTGGGCCCCCAGGGGAAATCACGTGGGCCCCCAGGGGAAATCACGTGGGCCCCCAGGGGAAATCACGTGGGCCCCCAGTGGAAATCACGTGGGCCCCCAGGGGAAATCACGTGGGCCAGGTGGAGCAATCACGTGGGCCCCCAGGGGAAATCACGTGGGCCCCCAGGGGAAATCACGTGGGCCCCCAGGGGAAATCACGTGGGCCTGGTGGGGCAATCACGTGGGCCAGGTGGGGCAATCACGTGGGCCCCCAGGGGAAATCACGAGCGCCCCCAGGGCAAATCACGTGGGCCCCCAGGGGAAATCACGTGGGCCCCCAGGGGAAATCACGCGAGCCCCCAGGGGAAATCACGTGGGCCAGGTGGTGCAATCACGTGGGCCAGGTGGGGCAATCACGTGGGCCAGGTGGAGCAATCACGTGGGCCCCCAGGGGAAATCACGTGGGCCCCCAGGTGAAATCACGTGGGCCCCCAGGGGAAATCACGTGGGCCGCCAGGGGAAATCACGTAGGCCCCCAGGGGAAATCACGTGGGCCCCCAGGGGAAATCACGTGGGCCCCAGGGGAAATCACGTGGGCCCCCAGGGGAAATCACGTGGGCCCCCAGGGGAAATCACGTGGGCCCCCAGGGGAAATCACGTGGGCCAGTTGGAGCAATCACGTGGGCCCCCAGGGGAAATCACGTGGGCCCCCAGGGGAAATCACGTGGGCCTCCAGGGGAAATCACGTGGGCCCCCAGGGGAAATCACGTGGGCCCCCAGGGGAAATCACGTGGGCCCCCAGGGGAAATCACGTGGGCCCCAGGGGAAATCACGTGGGCCCCCAGGGGAAATCACGTGGGCACCCAGGGGAAATCACGTGGGCCAGGTGGGGCAATCACGTGGGCCAGGTACAGCAATCACGTGGGCCCCCAGGGGAAATCACGTGGGCCCCCAGGGGAAATCACCTGGGCCCCCAGGGGAAATCACGTGGGCCCCCAGGGGAAATCACGTGGGCCCCCAGGGGAAATCACGAGGGCCCCCAGGGGAAATCACGTGGGCCCCCAATGGGAAATCACGTGGGCCCCCAGGGGAAATCACGTGGGACCCAGGGGAAATCACGTGGGCCCCCAGGGGAAATCACGTGGGCCCCCAGGGGAAATCACGTGGGCCCCCAGGGGAAATCACGTGGGCCCCCAGGGGAAATCACGTGGGCCCCCAGGGGCAATCACGTGGGCCAGGTGGGGCAATCACGTGGGCCAGGTGGGGAAATCACGAGGGCCCCCAGGGCAAATCACGTGGGCCCCCAGGGGAAATCACGTTGGCCCCCAGGGGAAATCACGTGGGCCCCCAGGGGAAATCACGTGGGCCCCCAGGGGAAATCACGTGGGCCCCCAGGGGAAATCAGGTGGGCCCCCAGGGGAAATCACGTGGGCCCCCAGGGGAAATCACGTGGGCCCCCAGGGGAAATCACGTGGGCCCCCAGTGGAAATCACGTGGGCCCCCAGGGGAAATCACGTGGGCCAGGTGGGGCAATCACGTGGGCCAGGTGGGGCAATCACGTGGGCCAGGTGGAGCAATCACGTGGGCCCCCAGGGGAAATCACGTGGGCCCCCAAGTGAAATCACGTGGGCCCCCAGGGGAAATCACGTGGGCCCCCAGGGGAAATCACGTGGGCCCCCAGGGGAAATCACGTGGGCCCCCAGGGGAAATCACGTGGGCCCCCAGGGGAAATCACGTGGGCCCCCAGGGGAAATCACGTGGGCCCCCAGGGGAAATCACGTGGGCCCCCAGGGGAAATCACGTGGGCCCCCAGGGGAAATCACGTGGGCCCCCAGGGGAAATCACGTGGGCCAGGTGGGGCAATCACGTGGGCCAGGTGGAGCAATCACGTGGGCCCCCAGGGGAAATCACGTGGGCCCCCAGGGGAAATCACGAGGGCCCCCAGGGGAAATCACGTGGGCCCCCAGGGGAAATCACGTGGGCCCCCAGGGGAAATCACGTGGGCCCCCAGGGGAAATCACGTGGGCCCCCAGGGGAAATCACGTGGGCCCCCAGGGGAAATCACGTGGGCCCCCAGGGGAAATCACGTGGGCCCCCAGGGGAAATCACGTGGGCCCCCAGGGGAAATCACGTGGGGCAGGTGGAGCAATCACGTGGGCCCCCAGGGGAAATCACGTGGGCCCCCAGGGGAAATCACGTGGGCCCCCAGGGGAAATCACGTGTGCCAGGTGGGGCAATCACGTGGGCCAGGTGGGGCAATCACGTGGGCCCCCAGGGGAAATCACGAGGGCCCCCAGGGCAAATCACGTGGGCCCCCAGGGGAAATCACGTGGGCCCCCAGGGGGAATCACGTGGGCCCCCAGGGGAAATCACGTGGGCCCCCAGGGGAAATCACGTGGGCCCACAGGGGAAATCACGTGGGACCCCAGGGGAAATCACGTGGGCCAGGTGGGGCAATCACGTGGGCCAGGTGGGGCAATCACGTGGGCCAGGTGGAGCAATGACGTGGGCCCCCAGGGGAAATCACGTGGGCCCCCGGTGAAATCATGTGGGCCCCCAGGGGAAATCACGTGGGCCGCCAGGGGAAATCACGTGGGCCCCCAAGTGAAATCATGTGGGCCCCCAGGGGAAATCACGTGGGCCCCCAAGGGAAATCACGTGGGCCCCCAGGGGAAATCACGTGGGCCCCCAGGGGAAATCACGTGGGCCAGGTGGGGCAATCACGTTGGCCAGGTGGAGCAATCACGTGGGCCCCCAGGGGAAATCACGTGGGCCCCCAGGTGAAATCACGTGGGCCCCCAGGGGAAATCACGTGGGCCCCCAGGGGAAATCACGTGGGCCCCCAGGGGAAATCACGTGGGCCCCCAGGGGAAATCACGTGGGCCCCCAGGGGAAATCACGTGGGCCCCCAGGGGAAATCACGTGGGCCAGTTGGAGCAATCACGTGGGCCCCCAGTGGAAATCACGTGGGCCCCCAGGGGAAATCACGTGGGCCTCCAGGGGAAATCACGTGGGCCCCCAGGGGAAATCACGTGGGCCCCCAGGGGAAATCACGTGGGCCCCCAGGGGAAATCACGTGGGCCCCCAGGGGAAATCACGTGGGCCCCCAGGGGAAATCACGTGGGCACCCAGGGGAAATCACGTGGGCCAGGTGGGGCAATCACGTGGGCCAGGTACAGCAATCACGTGGGCCCCCAGGGGAAATCACGTGGGCCCCCAGGGGAAATCACGTCGGCCCCCAGGGGAAATCACGTGGGCCCCCAGGGGAAATCACGTGGGCCCCCAGGGGAAATCACGTGGGCCCCCAGGGGAAATCACGTGGGCCCCCAATGGGAAATCACGTGGGCCCCCAGGGGAAATCACGTGGGCCCCCAGGGGAAATCACGTGGGCCCCCAGGGGAAATCACGTGGGCCCCCAGGGGAAATCACGTGGGCCAGGTGGGGCAATCACGTGGGACAGGTGGAGCAATCACGTGGGCCCCCAGGGGAAATCACGTGGGCCCCCAGGGGAAATCACGTGGGCCCCCAGGGGAAATCACGTGGGCCCCCAGGGGAAATCACGTGGGCCCCCAGGGGAAATCACGTGGGCCCCCAGGGGAAATCACGTGGGCCCCCAGGGGCAATCACGTGGGCCAGGTGGGGCAATCACGTGGGCCAGGTGGGGCAATCACGTGGTCCCCCAGGGGAAATCACGAGGGCCCCCAGGGCAAATCACGTGGGCCCCCAGGGGAAATCACGTTGGCCCCCAGGGGAAATCACGTGGGCCCCCAGGGGAAATCACGTGGGCCCCCAGGGGAAATCACGTGGGCCCCCACTGGAAATCAGGTGGGCCCCCAGGGGAAATCACGTGGGCCCCCAGGGGAAATCACGTGGGCCCCCAGGGGAAATCACGTGGGCCCCCAGTGGAAATCACGTGGGCCCCCAGGCGAAATCACGTGGGCCAGGTGGGGCAATCACGTGGGCCAGGTGGGGCAATCACGTGGGCCAGGTGGAGCAATCACGTGGGCTCCCAGGGGAAATCACGTGGGCCCCCAGGTGAAATCACGTGGGCCCCCAGGGGAAATCACGTGGGCCGCCAGGGGAAATCACGTGGGCCCCCAGGGGAAATCACGTGGGCCCCCAGGGGAAATCACGTGGGCCCCCAGGGGAAATCACGTGGGCCCCCAGGTGAAATCACGTGGGGCCCCAGGGGAAATCACGTGGGCCCCCAGGGGAAATCACGTGGGCCCCCAGGGGAAATCACGTGGGCCAGGTGGGGCAATCACGTGGGCCAGGTGGGGCAATCACGTGGGCCACGTGGAGCAATCACGTGGGCCCCCAGGGGAAATCACGTGGGCCCCCAGGGGAAATCACGTGGGCCCCCAGGGGAAATCACGTGGGCCCCCAGGGGAAATCACGGGGGCCAGGTGGGGCAATCACGTGGGCCAGGTGGGGCAATCACGTGGGCCCCCAGGGGAAATCACGAGGGCCCCCAGGGCAAATCACGTGGGCCCCCAGGGGATATCACGTGGGCCCCCAGGGGAAATCACGTGGGCCTCCAGGGGAAATCACGTGGGCCCCCAGGGGAAATCACGTGGGCCCCCAGGGGAAATCACGTGGGCCCCCAGGGGAAATCACGTGGGCCCCCAGGGGAATTCACGTTGTCCCCCAGGGGAAATCACGTGGGCCCCCAGGGAAAATCACGTGGGCCAGGTGGGGCAATCACGTGGGCCAGGTGGAGCAATCACGTGGGCCCCCAGGGGAAATCACGTGGGACCCCAGGTGAAATCACGTGGGCCCCCAGCTGAAATCACGTGGGCCCCCAGGGGAAATCACGTGGGCCCCCAGGGGAAATCACGTGGGCCCCCAGGGGAAATCACGTGGGCCCCCAGGGGAAATCACGTGGGCCCCCAGGGGAAATCACGTGGGCCCCCAGGGGAAATCACGTGGGCCCCCAGGGGAAATCACGTGGGCCCCCAGGGGAAATCACGTGGGCCCCCAGGGGAAATCACGTGGGCCCCCAGGGGAAATCACGTGGGCCAGGTGGAGCAATCACGTGGGCCCCCAGGGGAAATCACGTGGGCCCCCAGGGGAAATCACGTGGGCCTCCAGGGGAAATCACGTGGGCCCCCAGGGGAAATCACGTGGGCCCCCAGGGGAAATCACGTGGGCCCCCAGGGGAAATCACGTGGGCCCCCAGGGGAAATCACGTGGGCCCCCAGGGGAAATCACGTGGGCACCCAGGGGAAATCACGTGGGCCAGGTGGGGCAATCACGTGGGCCAGGTACAGCAATCACGTGGGCCCCCAGGGGAAATCACGTGGGCCCCCAGGGGAAATCACGTGGGCCCCCAGGGGAAATCACGTGGGCCCCCAGGGGAAATCACGTGGGCCCCCAGGGGAAATCACGTGGGCCCCCAGGGGAAATCACGTGGGCCCCCAATGGGAAATCACGTGGGCCCCCAGGGGAAATCACGTGGGCCCCCAGGGGAAATCACGTGGGCCCCCAGGGGAAATCACGTGGGCCCCCAGGGGAAATCACGTGGGGCAGGTGGAGCAATCACGTGGGCCCCCAGGGGAAATCACGTGGGCCCCCAGGGGAAATCACGTGGGCCCCCAGGGGAAATCACGTGTGCCAGGTGGGGCAATCACGTGGACCAGGTGGGGCAATCACGTGGGCCCCCAGGGGAAATCACGAGGGCCCCCAGGGCAAATCACGTGGGCCCCCAGGGGAAATCACGTGGGCCCCCAGGGGGAATCACGTGGGCCCCCAGGGGAAATCACGTGGGCCCCCAGGGGAAATCACGTGGGCCCACAGGGGAAATCACGTGGGCCCCCAGGGGAAATCACGTGGGCCAGGTGGGGCAATCACGTGGGCCAGGTGGGGCAATCACGTGGGCCAGGTGGAGTAATGACGTGGGCCCCCAGGGGAAATCACGTGGGCCCCCAGGTTAAATCATGTGGGCCCCCAGGGGAAATCACGTGGGCCGCCAGGGGAAATCACGTGGGCCCCCAAGTGAAATCATGTGGGCCCCCAGGGGAAATCACGTGGGACCCCAGGGGAAATCACGTGGGCCCCCAGGGGAAATCACGTGGGCAAGGTGGGGCAATCACGTGGGCCAGGTGGAGCAATCACGTGGGCCCCCAGGGGCAATCACGTGGGCCAGGTGGAGCAATCACGTGGGCCCCCAGGGGAAATCACGTGGGCCCCCAGGGGAAATCACGTGGGCCCCCAGGGGAAATCACGTGGGCCCCCAGGGGAAATCACGTGGGCCCCCAGGGGAAATCACGTGGGCCCCCAGGGGAAATCACGTGGGCCCCCAATGGGAAATCACGTGGGCCCCCAGGGGAAATCACGTGGGCCCCCAGGGGAAATCACGTGGGCCCCCAGGGGAAATCACGTGGGCCCCCAGGGGAAATCACGTGGGGCAGGTGGAGCAATCACGTGGGCCCCCAGGGGAAATCACGTGGGCCCCCAGGGGAAATCACGTGGGCCCCCAGTGGAAATCACGTGGGCCCCCAGGGGAAATCACGTGGGCCAGGTGGAGCAATCACGTGGGCCCCCAGGGGAAATCACGTGGGCCCCCAGGGGAAATCACGTGGGCCCCCAGGGGAAATCACGTGGGCCTGGTGGGGCAATCACGTGGGCCAGGTGGGGCAATCACGTGGGCCCCCAGGGGAAATCACGAGCGCCCCCAGGGCAAATCACGTGGGCCCCCAGGGGAAATCACGTGGGCCCCCAGGGGAAATCACGCGAGCCCCCAGGGGAAATCACGTGGGCCAGGTGGGGCAATCACGTGGGCCAGGTGTGGCAATCACGTGGGCCAGGTGGAGCAATCACATGGGCCCCCAGGGGAAATCACGTGGGCCCCCAGGTGAAATCACGTGGGCCCCCAGGGGAAATCACGTGGGCCCCCAGGGGAAATCACGTGGGCCCCCAGGGGAAATCACGTGGGCCCCCAGGGGAAATCACGTGGGCCCCCAGGGGAAATCACGTGGGCCCCCAGGGGAAATCACGTGGGCCCCCAGGGGAAATCACGTGGGCCCCCAGGGGAAATCACGTGGGCCCCCAGGGGAAATCACGTGGGGCAGGTGGAGCAATCACGTGGGCCCCCAGGGGAAATCACGTGGGCCCCCAGGGGAAATCACGTGGGCCCCCAGGGGAAATCACGTGTGCCAGGTGGGGCAATCACGTGGGCCAGGTGGGGCAATCACGTGGGCCCCCAGGGGAAATCACGAGGGCCCCCAGGGCAAATCACGTGGGCCCCCAGGGGAAATCACGTGGGCCCCCAGGGGGAATCACGTGGGCCCCCAGGGGAAATCACGTGGGCCAGGTGGGGCAATCACGTGGGCCAGTTGGAGCAATCACGTGGGCCCCCAGGGGAAATCACGTGGGCCCCCAGGGGAAATCACGTGGGCCTCCAGGGGAAATCACGTGGGCCCCCAGGGGAAATCATGTGGGCCCCCAGGGGAAATCACGTGGGCCCCCAGGGGAAATCACGTGGGCCCCCAGGGGAAATCACGTGGGCCCCCAGGGGAAATCACGTGGGCACCCAGGGGAAATCACGTGGGCCAGGTGGGGCAATCACGTGGGCCAGGTACAGCAATTACGTGGGCCCCCAGGGGAAATCACGTGGGCCCCCAGGGGAAATCACCTGGGCCCCCAGGGGAAATCACGTGGGCCCCCAGGGGAAATCACGTGGGCCCCCAGGGGAAATCACGTTGGCCCCCAGGGGAAATCAAGTGGGCCCCCAATGGGAAATCACGTGGGCCCCCAGGGGAAATCACGTGGGCCCCCAGGGGAAATCACGTGGGCCGCCAGGGGAAATCACGTGGGCCCCCAGGGGAAATCACGTGGGCCAGGTGGGGCAATCACGTGGGCCAGGTGGGGCAATCACGTGGGCCCCCAGGGGAAATCACGAGGGCCCCCAGGGCAAATCACGTGGGCCCCCAGGGGAAATCACGTTGGCCCCCAGGGGAAATCACGTGGGCCCCCAGGGGAAATCACGTGGGCCCCCAGGGGAAATCACGTGGGCCCCCAGGGGAAATCAGGTGGGCCCCCAGGGGAAATCACGTGGGCCCCCAGGGAAAATCACGTGGGCCGCCAGGGGAAATCACGTGGGCCCCCAGGGGAAATCACGTGGGCCAGGTAGGGCAATCACGTGGGCCAGGTGGGGCAATCACGTGGGCCACGTGGAGCAATCACGTGGGCCCCCAGGGGAAATCACGTGGGCCCCCAGGGGAAATCACGTGGGCCCCCAGGGGAAATCACGTGGGCCCCCAGGGGAAATCACGTGGGCCCCCAGTGGAAATCACGTGGGCCCCCAGGGGAAATCACGTGGGCCAGGTGGAGCAATCACGTGGGCCCCCAGGGGAAATCACGTGGGCCCCCAGGGGAAATCACGTGGGCCCCCAGGGGAAATCACGTGGGCCCGGTGGGGCAATCACGTGGGCCAGGTGGGGCAATCACGTGGGCCCCCAGGGGAAATCACGAGCGCCCCCAGGGCAAATCACGTGGGCCCCCAGGGGAAATCACGTGGGCCCCCAGGGGAAATCACGCGAGCCCCCAGGGGAAATCACGTGGGCCAGGTGGGGCAATCACGTGGGCCAGGTGGGGCAATCACGTGGGCCAGGTGGAGCAATCACGTGGGCCCCAGGGGAAATCACGTGGGCCCCCAGGTGAAATCACGTGGGCCCCCAGGGGAAATCACGTGGGCCGCCAGGGGAAATCACGTGGGCCCCCAGGGGAAATCACGTGGGCCGCCAGGGGAAATCACGTGGGCCCCCAGGGGAAATCACGTGGGCCCCCAGGGGAAATCACGTGGGCCCCCAGGGGAAATCACGTGGGCCCCCAGGGGAAATCACGTGGGCCCCCAGGGGAAATCACGTGGGCCAGTTGGAGCAATCACGTGGGCCCCCAGGGGAAATCACGTGGGCCCCCAGGGGAAATCACGTGGGCCTCCAGGGGAAATCACGTGGGCCCCCAGGGGAAATCACGTGGGCCCCCAGGGGAAATCTCGTGGGCCCCCAGGGGAAATCACGTGGGCCCCCAGGGGAAATCACGTGGGCCCCCAGGGGAAATCACGTGGGCACCCAGGGGAAATCACGTGGGCCAGGTGGGGCAATCACGTGGGCCAGGTACATCAATCACGTGGGCCCCCAGGGGAAATCACGTGGGCCCCCAGGGGAAATCACGTGGGCCCCCAGGGGAAATCACGTGGGCCCCCAGGGGAAATCACGTGGGCCCCCAGGGGAAATCACGTGGGCCCCCAGGGGAAATCACGTGGGCCCCCAATGGGAAATCACGTGGGCCCCCAGGGGAAATCACGTGGGCCCCCAGGGGAAATCACGTGGGCCCCCAGGGGAAATCACGTGGGGCAGGTGGAGCAATCACGTGGGCCCCCAGGGGAAATCACGTGGGCCCCCAGGGGAAATCACGTGGGCCCCCAGGGGAAATCACGTGTGCCAGGTGGGGCAATCACGTGGGCCAGGTGGGGCAATCACGTGGGCCCCCAGGGGAAATCACGAGGGCCCCCAGGGCAAATCACGTGGGCCCCCAGGGGAAATCACCTGGGCCCCCAGGGGGAATCACGTGGGCCCCCAGGGGAAATCACGTGGGCCCCCAGGGGAAATCACGTGGGCCCACAGGGGAAATCACGTGGGCCCCCAGGGGAAATCACGTGGGCCAGGTGGGGCAATCACGTGGGCCAGGTGGGGCAATCACGTGGGCCAGGTGGAGTAATGACGTGGGCCCCCAGGGGAAATCACGTGGGCCCCCAGGGGAAATCACGTGGGCCCCCAGGGGAAATCACGTGGGCCAGGTGGGGAAATCACGTGGGCCAGGTGGGGCAATCACGTGGGCCACGTGGAGCAATCACGTGGGCCCCCAGGGGAAATCACGTGGGCCCCCAGGGGAAATCACGTGGGCCCCCAGGGGAAATCACGTGGGCCCCCAGGGGAAATCACGTGGGCCCCCAGTGGAAATCACGTGGGCCCCCAGGGGAAATCACGTGGGCCAGGTGGAGCAATCACGTGGGCCCCCAGGGGAAATCACGTGGGCCCCCAGGGGAAATCACGTGGGCCCCCAGGGGAAATCACGTGGGCCTGGTGGGGCAATCACGTGGGCCAGGTGGGGCAATCACGTGGGCCCCCAGGGGAAATCACGAGCGCCCCCAGGGCAAATCACGTGGGCCCCCAGGGGAAATCACGTGGGCCCCCAGGGGAAATCACGCGAGCCCCCAGGGGAAATCACGTGGGCCAGGTGGGGCAATCACGTGGGCCAGGTGGGGCAATCACGTGGGCCAGGTGGAGCAATCACATGGGCCCCCAGGGGAAATCACGTGGGCCCCCAGGTGAAATCACGTGGGCCCCCAGGGGAAATCACGTGGGCCGCCAGGGGAAATCACGTGGGCCCCCAGGGGAAATCACGTGGGCCCCCAGGGGAAATCACGTGGGCCCCCAGGGGAAATCACGTGGGCCCCCAGGGGAAATCACGTGGGCCCCCAGGGGAAATCACGTGGGCCCCCAGGGGAAATCACGTGGGCCCCCAGGGGAAATCACGTGGGCCAGGTGGGGCAATCACTTGGGCCAGGTGGAGCAATATCGTGGGCCACCAGGGGAAATCACGTGGGCCCCCAGGGGAAATCACGTGGGCCCCAGGGGAAATCACGTGGGCCCCCAGGGGAAATCACGTGGGCCCCCAGGGGAAATCACGTGGGCACCCAGGGGAAATCACGTGGGCCAGGTGGGGCAATCACGTGGGCCAGGTACAGCAATTACGTGGGCCCCCAGGGGAAATCACGTGGGCCCCCAGGGGAAATCACCTGGGCCCCCAGGGGAAATCACGTGGGCCCCCAGGGGAAATCACGTGGGCCCCCAGGGGAAATCACGTGGGCCCCCAGGGGAAATCACGTGGGCCCCCAATGGGAAATCACGTGGGCCCCCAGGGGAAATCACGTGGGCCCCCAGGGGAAATCACGTGGGCCGCCAGGGGAAATCACGTGGGCCCCCAGGGGAAATCACGTGGGCCAGGTGGGGCAATCATGTGGGCCAGGTGGGGCAATCACGTGGGCCCCCAGGGGAAATCACGAGGGCCCCCAGGGCAAATCACGTGGGCCCCCAGGGGAAATCACGTTGGCCCCCAGGGGAAATCACGTGGGCCCCCAGGGGAAATCACGTGGGCCCCCAGGGGAAATCACGTGGGCCCCCAGGGGAAATCAGGTGGGCCCCCAGGGGAAATCACGTGGGCCCCCAGGGGAAATCACGTGGGCCCCCAGGGGAAATCACGTGGGCCCCCAGTGGAAATCACGTGGGCCCCCAGGGGAAATCACGTGGGCCAGGTGGAGCAATCACGTGGGCCCCCAGGGGAAATCACGTGGGCCCCCAGGGGAAATCACGTGGGCCCCCAGGGGAAATCACGTGGGCCAGGTGGGGCAATCACGTGGGCCAGGTGGGGCAATCACGTGGGCCCCCAGGGGAAATCACGAGCGCCCCCAGGGCAAATCACGTGGGCCCCCAGGGGAAATCACGTGGGCCCCCAGGGGAAATCACGTGGGCCCCCAGGGGAAATCACGTGGGCCAGGTGGGGCAATCACGTGGGCCAGGTGGGGCAATCACGTGGGCCAGGTGGGGCAATCACGTGGGCCCCCAGGGGAAATCACGAGGGCCCCCAGGGCAAATCACGTGGGCCCCCAGGGGATATCACGTGGGCCCCCAGGGGAAATCACGTGGGCCTCCAGGGGAAATCACGTGGGCCCCCAGGGGAAATCACGTGGGCCCCCAGGGGAAATCACGTGGGCCCCCAGGGGAAATCACGTGGGCCCCCAGGGGAATTCACGTGGGCCCCCAGGGGAAATCACGTGGGCCCCCAGGGGAAATCACGTGGGCCAGGTGGGGCAATCACGTGGGCCAGGTGGAGCAATCACGTGGGCCCCCAGGGGAAATCACGTGGCACCCCAGGTGAAATCACGTGGGCCCCCAGCTGAAATCACGTGGGCCCCCAGGGGAAATCACGTGGGCCCCCAGTGGAAATCACGTGGGCCCCCAGGGGAAATCACGTGGGCCCCCAGGGGAAATCACGTGGGCCCCCAGGGGAAATCACGGGGGCCCCCAGGGGAAATCACGTGGGCCAGGTGGGGCAATCACGTGGGCCAGGTGGGGCAATCACTTGGCCCCCAGGGGAAATCACGAGGGCCCCCAGGGCAAATCACGTGGGCCCCCAGGGGAAATCACGTGGGCCCCCAGGGGAAATCACGTGGGCCCCCAGGGGAAATCACGTGGGCCCCCAGGGGAAATCACGTGGGCCCCCAGGGGAAATCACGTGGGCCCCCAGGGGAAATCACGTGGGCCCCCAGGGGAAATCACGTGGGCACCCAGGGGAAATCACGTGGGCACCCAGGGGAAATCACGTGGGCCAGGTGGGGCAATCACGTGGGCCAGGTACAGCAATCACGTGGGCCCCCAGGGGAAATCACGTGGGCCCCCAGGGGAAATCACGTGGGCCCCCAGGGGAAATCACGTGGGCCCCCAGGGGAAATCACGTGGGCCCCCAGGGGAAATCACGTGGGCCCCCAGGGGAAATCACGTGGGCCCCCAGGGGAAATCACGTGGGCCCCCAGGGGAAATCACGTGGGCCCCCAGGGGAAATCACGTGGGCCCCCAGTGGAAATCACGTGGGCCCCCAGGGGAAATCACGTGGGCCAGGTGGGGCAATCACGTGGGCCAGGGGGAGCAATCACGTGGGCCCCCAGGGGAAATCACGTGGGCCCCCAGGGGAAATCACGTGGGCCCCCAGGGGAAATCACGTGGGCCCCCAGGGGAAATCACGTGGGCCCCCAGGGGAAATCACGTGGGCCCCCAGGGGAAATCACGTGGGCCCCCAGGGGAAATCACGTGGGCTCCCAGGGGAAATCACGTGGGCCAGGTGGGGCAATCACGTGGGCCAGGTGGGGCAATCACGTGGGCCCCCAGGGGAAATCACGAGGGCCCCCAGGGCAAATCACGTGGGCCCCCAGGGGAAATCACGTTGGCCGCCAGGGGAAATCACGTGGGCCCCCAGGGGAAATCACGTGGGCCCCCAGGGGAAATCACGTGGGCCCCCAGGGGAAATCACGTGGGCCAGGTGGAGCAATCACGTGGGCCCCCAGGGGAAATCACGTGGGCCCCCAGGGGAAATAACGTGGGCCCCCAGGGGAAATCACGTGGGCCTGGTGGGGCAATCACGTGGGCCAGGTGGGGCAATCACGTGGGCCCCCAGGGGAAATCACGAGCGCCCCCAGGGCAAATCACGTGGGCCCCCAGGGGAAATCACGTGGGCCCCCAGGGGAAATCACGCGAGCCCCCAGGGGAAATCACGTGGGCCAGGTGGGGCAATCACGTGGGCCAGGTGGGGCAATCACGTGGGCCAGGTGGAGCAATCACGTGGGCCCCCAGGGGAAATCACGTGGGCCCCCAGGTGAAATCACGTGGGCCCCCAGGGGAAATCACGTGGGCCGCCAGGGGAAATCACGTGGGCCCCCAGGGGAAATCACGTGGGCCCCCAGGGGAAATCACGTGGGCCCCCAGGGGAAATCACGTGGGCCCCCAGGGGAAATCACGTGGGCCCCCAGGGGAAATCACGTGGGCCCCCAGGGGAAATCACGTGGGCCAGGTGGGGCAATCACGTGGGCCAGTTGGAGCAATCACGTGGGCCCCCAGGGGAAATCACGTGGGCCCCCAGGGGAAATCACGTGGGCCCCCAGGGGAAATCACGTGGGCCCCCAGGGGAAATCACGTGGGCCCCCAGGGGAAATCACGTGGGCCCCCAGGGGAAATCACGTGGGCCCCCAGGGGAAATCACGTGGGCCAGGTGGGGCAATCACGTGGGCCCCCAGGTGGAGCAATCACGTGGGCCCCCAGGGGAAATCACGTGGGACCCCAGGTGAAATCACGTGGGCCCCCAGCTGAAATCACGTGGGCCCCCAGGGGAAATCACGTGGGCCCCCAGGGGAAATCACGTGGGCCCCCAGGGGAAATCACGTGGGCCCCCAGGGGAAATCACGTGGGCCAGGTGAGGCAATCACGTGGGCCAGCTGGGGCAATCACGTGGGCCCCCAGGGGAAATCACGAGGGCCCCCAGGGCAAATCACGTGGGCCCCCAGGGGAAATCACGTGGGCCCCCAGGGGAAATCACGTGGGCCCCCAGGGGAAATCACGTGGGCCCCCAGGGGAAATCACGTGGGCCCCCAGGGGAAATCACGTGGGCCCCCAGGGGAAATCACGTGGGCCCCCAGGGGAAATCACGTGGGCCCCCAGGGGAAATCACGTGGGCCCCCAGGGGAAATCACGTGGGCCAGGTGGGGCAATCACGTGGGCCAGTTGGAGCAATCACGTGGGCCCCCAGGGGAAATCACGTGGGCCCCCAGGGGAAATCACGTGGGCCTCCAGGGGAAATCACGTGGGCCCCCAGGGGAAATCACGTGGGCCCCCAGGGGAAATCACGTGGGCCCCCAGGGGAAATCACGTGGGCCCCCAGGGGAAATCACGTGGGCCCCCAGGGGAAATCACGTGGGCACCCAGGGGAAATCACGTGGGCCAGGTCGGGCAATCACGTGGGCCAGGTACAGCAATTACGTGGGCCCCCAGGGGAAATCACGTGGGCCCCCAGGGGAAATCACCTGGGCCCCCAGGGGAAATCACGTGGGCCCCCAGGGGAAATCACGTTGGCCCCCAGGGGAAATCACGTGGGCCACCAGGGGAAATCACGTGGGCCCCCAATGGGAAATCACGTGGGCCCCCAGGGGAAATCACGTGGGCCCCCAGGGGAAATCACGTGGGCCGCCAGGGGAAATCACGTGGGCCCCCAGGGGAAATCACGTGGGCCAGGTGGGGCAATCACGTGGGCCAGGTGGGGCAATCACGTGGGCCCCCAGGGGAAATCACGAGGGCCCCCAGGGCAAATCACGTGGGCCCCCAGGGGAAATCACGTTGGCCCCCAGGGGAAATCACGTGGGCCCCCAGGGGAAATCACGTGGGCCCCCAGGGGAAATCACGTGGGCCCCCAGGGGAAATCAGGTGGGCCCCCAGGGGAAATCACGTGGGCCCCCAGGGGAAATCACGTGGGCCCCCAGGGGAAATCACGTGGGCCCCCAGTGGAAATCACGTGGGCCCCCAGGGGAAATCACGTGGGCCAGGTGGAGCAATCACGTGGGCCCCCAGGGGAAATCACGTGGGCCCCCAGGGGAAATCACGTGGGCCCCCAGGGGAAATCACGTGGGCCTGGTGGGGAAATCACGTGGGCCAGGTGGGGCAATCACGTGGGCCCCCAGGGGAAATCACGAGCGCCCCCAGGGCAAATCACGTGGGACCCCAGGGGAAATCACGTGGGCCCCCAGGGGAAATCACGCGAGCCCCCAGGGGAAATCACGTGGGCCCCCAGGGGAAATCACGTGGGCCAGGTGGGGCAATCACGTGGGCCAGGTGGGGCAATCACGTGGGCCAGGTGGGGCAATCACGTGGGCCCCCAGGGGAAATCACGAGGGCCCCCAGGGCAAATCACGTGGGCCCCCAGGGGATATCACGTGGGCCCCCAGGGGAAATCACGTGGGCCCCCAGGGGAAATCACGTGGGCCCCCAGGGGAAATCACGTGGGCCCCCAGGGGAAATCACGTGGGCCCCCAGGGGAAATCACGTGGGCCCCCAGGGGAATTCACGTGGGCCCCCAGGGGAAATCACGTGGGCCCCCAGGGGAAATCACGTGGGCCAGGTGGGGCAATCACGTGGGCCAGGTGGAGCAATCACGTGGGCCCCCAGGGGAAATCACGTGGGACCCCAGGTGAAATCACGTGGGCCCCCAGCTGAAATCACGTGGGCCCCCAGGGGAAATCACGTGGGCCCCCAGGGGAAATCACGTGGGCCCCCAGGGGAAATCACGTGGGCCCCCAGGGGAAATCACGTGGGCCCCCAGGGGAAATCACGGGGGCCCCCAGGGGAAATCACGTGGGCCAGGTGGGGCAATCACGTGGGCCAGGTGGGGCAATCACGTGGGCCCCCAGGGGAAATCACGAGGGCCCCCAGGGCAAATCACGTGGGCCCCAAGGGGAAATCACGTGGGCCCCCAGGGGAAATCACGTGGGCCTCCAGGGGAAATCACGTGGGCCCCCAGGGGAAATCACGTGGGCCCCCAGGGGAAATCACGTGGGCCCCCAGGGGAAATCACGTGGGCCCCCAGGGGAAATCACGTGGGCACCCAGGGGAAATCACGTGGGCACCCAGGGGAAATCACGTGGGCCAGGTGGGGCAATAACGTGGGCCAGGTACAGCAATCACGTGGGCCCCCAGGGGAAATCACGTGGGCCCCCAGGGGAAATCACGTGGGCCCCCAGGGGAAATCACGTGGGCCCCCAGGGGAAATCACGTGGGCCCCCAGGGGAAATCACGTGGGCCCCCAATGGGAAATCACGTGGGCCCCCAGGGGAAATCACGTGGGCCCCCAGGGGAAATCACGTGGGCCCCCAGGGGAAATCACGTGGGCCCCCAGGGGAAATCACGTGGGCCAGGTGGGGCAATCACGTGGGCCAGGTGGAGCAATCACGTGGGCCCCCAGGGGAAATCACGTGGGCCCCCAGGGGAAATCACGTGGGCCCCCAGGGGAAATCACGTGGGCCCCCAGGGGAAATCACGTGGGCCCCCAGGGGAAATCACGTGGGCCCCCAGGGGAAATCACGTGGGCTCCCAGGGGAAATCACGTGGGCCAGGTGGGGCAATCACGTGGGCCAGGTGGGGCAATCACGTGGGCCCCCAGGGGAAATCACGAGGGCCCCCAGGGCAAATCACGTGGGCCCCCAGGGGAAATCACGTTGGCCCCCAGGGGAAATCACGTGGGCCCCCAGTGGAAATCACGTGGGCCCCCAGGGGAAATCACGTGGGCCCCCAGGGGAAATCACGTGGGCCCCCAGGGGATATCACTTGGGCCCCCAGGGGAAATCACGTGGGCCCCCAGTGGAAATCACGTGGGCCCCCAGGGGAAATCACGTGGGCCAGGTGGAGCAATCACGTGGGACCCCAGGGGAAATCACGTGGGCCCCCAGGGGAAATAACGTGGGCCCCCAGGGGAAATCACGTGGGCCTGGTGGGGCAATCACGTGGGCCAGGTGGGGCAATCACGTGGGCCCCCAGGGGAAATCACGAGCGCCCCCAGGGCAAATCACGTGGGCCCCCAGGGGAAATCACGTGGGCCCCCAGGGGAAATCACGTGGGCCCCCAGGGGAAATCACGTGGGCCAGGTGGGGCAATCACGTGGGCCAGGTGGGGCAATCACGTGGGCCCCCAGGTGGAAATCACGTGGGCCCCCAGGGGAAATCACGTGGGCCCCCAGGTGAAATCACGTGGGCCCCCAGGGGAAATCACGTGGGCCGCCAGGGGAAATCACGTGGGCCCCCAGGGGAAATCACGTGGGCCCCCAGGGGAAATCACGTGGGCCCCCAGGGGAAATCACGTGGGCCCCCAGGGGAAATCACGTGGGCCCCCAGGGGAAATCACGTGGGCCCCCAGGGAAAATCACGTGGGCCCCCAGGGGAAATCACGTGGGCCCCCAGGGGAAATCACGTGGGCCCCCAGGGGAAATCACGTGGGCCAGGTGGGGCAATCACGTGGGCCAGGTGGAGCAATCACGTGGGCCCCCAGGGGAAATCACGTGGGACCCCAGGTGAAATCACGTGGGCCCCCAGCTGAAATCACGTGGGCCCCCAGGGGAAATCACGTGGGCCCCCAGGGGAAATCACGTGGGCCCCCAGGGGAAATCACGTGGGCCCCCAGGGGAAATCACGTGGGCCCCCAGGGGAAATCACGTGGGCCCCCAGGGGAAATCACGTGGGCCCCCAGGGGAAATCACGTGGGCCCCCGGGGGAAATCACGTGGGCCCCCAGGGGAAATCACGTGGGGCAGGTGGAGCAATCACGTGGGCCCCCAGGGGAAATCACGTGGGCCCCCAGGGGAAATCACGTGGGCCCCCAGGGGAAATCACGTGTGCCAGGTGGGGCAATCACGTGGGCCAGGTGGGGCAATCACGTGGGCCCCCAGGGGAAATCACGAGGGCCCCCAGGGCAAATCACGTGGGCCCCCAGGGGAAATCACGTGGGCCCCCAGGGGAAATCACGTGGGCCCCCAGGGGGAATCACGTGGGCCCCCAGGGGAAATCACGTGGGCCCACAGGGGAAATCACGTGGGCCAGGTGGGGCAATCACGTGGGCCAGGTGGGGCAATCACGTGGGCCAGGTGGAGCAATCACGTGGGCCCCCAGGGGAAATCACGTGGGCCCCCAGGGGAAATCACGTGGGCCCCCAGGGGATATCACGTGGGCCCCCAGGGGAAATCACGTGGGCCCCCAGGGGAAATCACGTGGGCCCCCAGGGGAAATCACGTGGGCCCCCAGGGGAAATCACGTGGGCCCCCAGGGGAAATCACGTGGGCCCCCAGGGGAAATCACGTGGGCCAGGTGGGGCAATCACGTGGGCCAGGTGGAGCAATCACGTGGGCCCCCAGGGGAAATCACGTGGGCCCCCAGGTGAAATCACGTGGGCCCCCAGGGGAAATCACGTGGGCCCCCAGGGGAAATCACGTGGGCCCCCAGGGGAAATCACGTGGGCCCCCAGGGGAAATCACGTGGGCCCCCAGGGGAAATCACGTGGGCCCCCAGGGGAAATCACGTGGGCCCCAAGGGGAAATCACGTGGGCCAGGTGGGGCAATCACGTGGGCCAGGTGGGGCAATCACGTGGGCCCCCAGGGGAAATCACGAGGGCCCCCAGGGCAAATCATGTGGGCCCCCAGGGGAAATCACGTTGGCCCCCAGGGGAAATCACGTGGGCCCCCAGGGGAAATCACGTGGGCCCCCAGGGGAAATCACGTGGGCCCCCAGGGGAAATCACGTGGGCCCCCAGGGGAAATCACGTGGGCCCCCAGGGGAAATCACGTGGGCCCCCAGGGGAAATCACGTGGGCCAGGTGGTGCAATCACGTGGGCCAGGTGGGGCAATCACGTGGGCCAGGTGGAGCAATCACGTGGGCCAGGTGGAGCAATCACGTGGGCCCCCAGGGGAAATCACGTGGGCCCCCAGGGGAAATCACGTGGGCCCCCAGGGGAAATCACGTGGGCCCCCAGGGGAAATCACGTGGGCCCCCAGGGGAAATCACGTGGGCCCCCAGGGGAAATCACGTGGGACCCCAGGGGAAATCACGAGGGCCCCCAGGGGAAATCACGTGGGCCCCCAGGGGAAATCACGTGGGCCCCCAGGGGAAATCACGTGGGCCCCCAGGGGAAATCACGTGGGCCAGGTGGGGCAATCACGTTGGCCAGGTGGAGCAATCACGTGGGCCCCCAGGGGAAATCACGTGAGCCCCCAGGTGAAATCACGTGGGCCCCCAGGGGAAATCACGTGGGCCGCCAGGGGAAATCACGTGGGCCCCCAGGGGAAATCACGTGGGCCCCCAGGGGAAATCACGTGGGCCCCCAGGGGAAATCACGTGGGCCCCCAGGGGAAATCACGTGGGCCCCCAGGGGAAATCACGTGGGCCCCCAGGGGAAATTACGTGGGCCCCCAGGGGAAATCACGTGGGCCAGGTGGGGCAATCACGTGGGCCAGGTGGGGCAATCTCGTGGGCCACGTGGAGCAATCACGTGGGCCCCCAGGGGAAATCACGTGGGCCCCCAGGGGAAATCACGTGGGCCCCCAGGGGAAATCACGTGGGCCCCCAGGGGAAATCACGTGGGCCCCCAGTGGAAATCACGTGGGCCCCCAGGGGAAATCACGTGGGCCAGGTGGAGCAATCACGTGGGCCCCCAGGGGAAATCACGTGGGCCCCCAGGGGAAATCACGTGGGCCCCCAGGGGAAATCACTTGGGCCAGGTGGGGCAATCACGTGGGCCAGGTGGAGCAATCACGTGGGCCCCCAGGGGAAATCACGTGGGCCCCCAGGTGAAATCACGTGGGCCCCCAGGGGAAATCACGTGGGCCCCCAGGGGAAATCACGTGGGCCCCCAGGGGAAATCACGTGGGCCAGGTGGGGCAATCACGTGGGCCAGGTGGAGCAATCACGTGGGCCCCCAGGGGAAATCACGTGGGCCCCCAGGGGAAATCACGTGGGCCCCCAATGGGAAATCACGTGGGCCCCCAGGGGAAATCACGTGGGCCCCCAGGGGAAATCACGTGGGCCCCCAGCGGAAATCACGTGGGCCCCCAGGGGAAATCACGTGGGCCAGGTGGGGCAATCACGTGGGCCAGGTGGGGCAATCACGTGGGCCCCCAGGGGAAATCACGTGGGCCCCCAGGGCAAATCACGTGGGCCCCCAGGGGAAATCACGTTGGCCCCCAGGGGAAATCACGTGGGCCCCCAGTGGAAATCACGTGGGCCCCCAGGGGAAATCACGTGGGCCCCCAGGGGAAATCACGTGGGCCCCCAGGGGATATCACTTGGGCCCCCAGGGGAAATCACGTGGGCCCCCAGTGGAAATCACGTGGGCCCCCAGGGGAAATCACGTGGGCCAGGTGGAGCAATCACGTGGGCCCCCAGGGGAAATCACGTGGGCCCCCAGGGGAAATAACGTGGGCCCCCAGGGGAAATCACGTGGGCCTGGTGGGGCAATCACGTGGGCCAGGTGGGGCAATCACGTGGGCCCCCAGGGGAAATCACGAGCGCCCCCAGGGCAAATCACGTGGGCCCCCAGGGGAAATCACGTGGGCCCCCAGGGGAAATCACGCGAGCCCCCACGGGAAATCACGTGGGCCAGGTGGGGCAATCACGTGGGCCAGGTGGGGCAATCACGTGGGCCAGGTGGAGCAATCACGTGGGCCCCCAGGGGAAATCACGTGGGCCCCCAGGTGAAATCACGTGGGCCCCCAGGGGAAATCACGTGGGCCGCCAGGGGAAATCACGTGGGCCCCCAGGGGAAATCACGTGGGCCCCCAGGGGAAATCACGTGGGCCCCCAGGGGAAATCACGTGGGCCCCCAGGGGAAATCACGTGGGCCCCCAGGGGAAATCACGTGGGCCCCCAGGGGAAATCTCGTTGGCCAGGTGGGGCAATCACGTGGGCCAGTTGGAGCAATCACGTGGGCCCCCAGGGGAAATCACGTGGGCCCCCAGGGGAAATCACGTGGGCCCCCAGGGAAAATCACGTGGGCCCCCAGGGGAAATCACGTGGGCCCCCAGGGGAAATCACGTGGGCCCCCAGGGGAAATCACGTGGGCCCCCAGGGGAAATCACGTGGGCCAGGTGGGGCAATCACGTGGGCCAGGTGGAGCAATCACGTGGGCCCCCAGGGGAAATCACGTGGGCCCCCAGGGGAAATCACGTGGGCCCCCAGGGGAAATCACGTGGGCCCCCAGGGGAAATCACGTGGGCCCCCAGGGGAAATCACGTGGGCCCCCAGGGGAAATCACGTGGGCCCCCAGGGGAAATCACGTGGGCCCCCGGGGGAAATCACGTGGGCCCCCAGGGGAAATCACGTGGGGCAGGTGGAACAATCACGTGGGCCCCCAGGGGAAATCACGTGGGCCCCCAGGGGAAATCACGTGGGCCCCCAGGGGAAATCACGTGTGCCAGGTGGGGCAATCACGTGGGCCAGGTGGGGCAATCACGTGGGCCCCCAGGGGAAATCACGAGGGCCCCCAGGGCAAATCACGTGGGCCCCCAGGGGAAATCACGTGGGCCCCCAGGGGAAATCACGTGGGCCCCCAGGGGGAATCACGTGGGCCCCCAGGGGAAATCACGTGGGCCCACAGGGGAAATCACGTGGGCCAGGTGGGGCAATCACGTGGGCCAGGTGGGGCAATCACGTGGGCCAGGTGGAGCAATCACGTGGGCCCCCAGGGGAAATCACGTGGGCCCCCAGGGGAAATCACGTGGGCCCCCAGGGGAAATCACGTGGGCCCCCAGGGGAAATCACGTGGGCCCCCAGGGGAAATCACGTGGGCCCCCAGGGGAAATCACGTGGGCCCCCAGGGGAAATGACGTGGGCCCCCAGGGGAAATCACGTGGGCCCCCAGGGGAAATCACGTGGGCCAGGTGGGGCAATCACGTGGGCCAGGTGGAGCAATCACGTGGGCCCCCAGGGGAAATCACGTGGGCCCCCAGGTGAAATCACGTGGGCCCCCAGGGGAAATCACGTGGGCCCCCAGGGGAAATCACGTGGGCCCCCAGGGGAAATCACGTGGGCCCCCAGTGGAAATCACGTGGGCCCCCAGGGGAAATCACGTGGGCCAGGTGGAGCAATCACGTGGGCCCCCAGGGGAAATCACGTGGGCCCCCAGGGGAAATCACGTGGGCCCCCAGGGGAAATCACGTGGGCCTGGTGGGGCAATCACGTGGGCCAGGTGGGGCAATCACGTGGGCCCCCAGGGGAAATCACGAGCGCCCCCAGGGCAAATCACGTGGGCCCCCAGGGGAAATCACGTGGGCCCCCAGGGGAAATCACGCGAGCCCCCAGGGGAAATCACGTGGGCCAGGTGGGGCAATCACGTGGGCCAGGTGGGGCAATCACGTGGGCCAGGTGGAGCAATCACGTGGGCCCCCAGGGGAAATCACGTGGGCCCCCAGGTGAAATCACGTGGGCCCCCAGGGGAAATCACGTGGGCCGCCAGGGGAAATCACGTGGGCCCCCAGGGGAAATCACGTGGGCCCCCAGGGGAAATCACGTGGGCCCCCAGGGGAAATCACGTGGGCCCCCAGGGGAAATCACGTGGGCCCCCAGGGGAAATCACGTGGGCCCCCAGGGGAAATCACGTGGGCCCCCAGGGGAAATCACGTGGGCCAGGAGGAGCAATCACGTGGGCCCCCAGGGGAAATCACGTGGGCCCCCAGGGGAAATCACGTGGGCCTCCAGGGGAAATCACGTGGGCCCCCAGGGGAAATCACGTGGGCCCCCAGGGGAAATCACGTGGGCCCCCAGGGTAAATCACGTGGGCCCCCAGGGGAAATCACGTGGGCACCCAGGGGAAATCACGTGGGCCAGGTGGGGCAATCACGTGGGTCAGGTACAGCAATCACGTGGGCCCTCAGGGGAAATCACGTGGGCCCCCAGGGGAAATCACGTGGGCCCCCAGGGGAAATCACGTGGGCCCCCAGGGGAAATCACGTGGGCCCCCAGGGGAAATCACGTGGGCCCCCAAGGGAAATCACGTGGGCCCCCAGGGGAAATCACGTGGGCCCCCAGGGGAAATCACGTGGGCCCCCAGGGGAAATCACGTGGGCCCCCAGGGGAAATCACGTGGGCCCCCAGGGGAAATCACGTGGGCCCCCAGGGGAAATCACGTGGGCCCCCAGGGGAAATCACGTGGGTCCCCAGGTGATATCACGTGGGCCCCCAGGGGAAATCACGTGGGCCCCCAGGGGAAATCACGTGGGCCCCCAGGGGAAATCACGTGGGCCCCCAGGGGAAATCACGTGGGGCAGGTGGAGCAATCACGTGGGCCCCCAGGGGAAATCACGTGGGCCCCCAGGGGAAATCACGTGGGCCCCCAGGGAAAATCACGTGTGCCAGGTGGGGCAATCACGTGGGCCAGGTGGGGCAATCACGTGGGCCCCCAGGGGAAATCACGAGGGCCCCCAGGGCAAATCACGTGGGCCCCCAGGGGAAATCACGTGGGCCCCCAGGGGAAATCACGTGGGCCCCCAGGGGAAATCACGTGGGCCCCCAGGGGAAATCACGTGGGCCCCCAGGGGAAATCACGTGGGCCCACAGGGGAAATCACGTGGGCCAGGTGGGGCAATCACGTGGGCCAGGTGGGGCAATCACGAGGGCCAGGTGGGGCAATCACGTGGGCCCCCAGGGGAAATCACGTGGGCCCCCAGGGGAAATCACGTGGGCCCCCAGGGGAAATCACGTGGGCCCCCAGGGGAAATCACGTGGGCCCCCAGGGGAAATCACGTGGGCCCCCAGGGGAAATCACGTGGGCCCCCAGGGGAAATCACGTGGGCCCCCAGGGGAAATCACGTGGGCCAGGTGGGGCAATCACGTGGGCCAGGTGGAGCAATCACGTGGGCCCCCAGGGGAAATCACGTGGGCCCCCAAGTGAAATCATGTGGGCCCCCAGGGGAAATCACGTGGGCCGCCAGGGGAAATCACGTGGGCCCCCAGGGGAAATCACGTGGGCCCCCAGGGGAAATCACGTGGGCCCCCAGGGGAAATCACGTGGGCCCCCAGGGGAAATCACGTGGGCCCCCAGGGGAAATCACGTGGGCCCCCAGGGGAAATCACGTGGGCCAGGTGGGGCAATCACGTGGGCCAGGTGGAGCAATCACGTGGGCCCCCAGGGGAAATCACGTGGGCCCCCAGGGGAAATCACGTGGGCCCCCAGGGGAAATCACGTGGGCCCCCAGGGGAAATCACGTGGGCCCCCAGGGGAAATCACGTGGGCCCCCAGGGGAAATCACGTGGGCCCCCAGGGGAAATCACGTGGGCCCCCAGGGGAAATCACGTGGGCCCCCAGGGGAAATCACGTGGGCCAGGTGGGGCAATCACGTGGGCCAGGTGGGGCAATCACGTGGGCCACGTGGAGCAATCACGTGGGCCCCCAGGGGAAATCACGTGGGCCCCCAGGGGAAATCACGTGGGCCCCCAGGGGAAATCACGTGGGCCCCCAGGGGAAATCACGTGGGCCCCCAGGGGAAATCACGTGGGCCCCCAGGGGAAATCACGTGGGCCAGGTGGAGCAATCACGTGGGCCCCCAGGGGAAATCACGTGGGCCCCCAGGGGAAATCACGTGGGCCCCCAGGGGAAATCACGTGGGCCAGGTGGGGCAATCACGTGGGCCAGGTGGGGCAATCACGTGGGCCCCCAGGGGAAATCACGAGCGCCCCCAGGGCAAATCACGTGGGCCCCCAGGGGAAATCACGTGGGCCCCCAGGGGAAATCACGTGGGCCCCCAGGGGAAATCACGTGGGCCAGGTGGGGAAATCACGTGGGCCAGGTGGGGCAATCACGTGGGCCAGGTGGAGCAATCACGTGGGCCCCCAGGGGAAATCACGTGGGCCCCCAGGGGAAATCACGTGGGCCCCCAGGGGAAATCACGTGGGCCGCCAGGGGAAATCACGTGGGCCCCCAGGGGAAATCACGTGGGCCCCCAGGGGAAATCACGTGGGCCCCCAGGGGAAATCACGTGGGCCCCCAGGGGAAATCACGTGGGCCCCCAGGGGAAATCACGTGGGCCCCCAGGGGAAATCACGTGGGCCCCCAGGGGAAATCACGTGGGCCCCCAGGGGAAATCACGTGGGCCAGTTGGAGCAATCACGTGGGCCCCCAGGGGAAATCACGTGGGCCCCCAGGGGAAATCACGTGGGCCTCCAGGGGAAATCACGTGGGCCCCCAGGGGAAATCACGTGGGCCCCCAGGGGAAATCACGTGGGCCCCCAGGGGAAATCACGTGGGCCCCCAGGGGAAATCACGTGGGCCCCCAGGGGAAATCACGTGGGCCCCCAGGGGAAATCACGTGGGCCAGGTGGGGCAATCACGTGGGCCAGGTACAGCAATCACGTGGGCCCCCAGGGGAAATCACGTGGGCCCCCAGGGGAAATCACCTGGGCCCCCAGGGGAAATCACGTGGGCCCCCAGGGGAAATCACGTGGGCCCCCAGGGGAAATCACGTGGGCCCCCAGGGGAAATCACGTGGGCCCCCAGGGGAAATCACGTGGGCCCCCAGGGGAAATCACGTGGGCCCCCAGGGGAAATCACGTGGGCCCCCAGGGGAAATCACGTGGGCCAGGTGGGGCAATCACGTGGGACAGGTGGAGCAATCACGTGGGCCCCCAGGGGAAATCACGTGGGCCCCCAGGGGAAATCACGTGGGCCCCCAGGGGAAATCACGTGGGCCCCCAGGGGAAATCACGTGGGCCCCCAGGGGAAATCACGTGGGCCCCCAGGGGAAATCACGTGGGCCCCCAGGGGAAATCACGTGGGCCAGGTGGGGCAATCACGTGGGCCAGGTACAGCAATCACGTGGGCCCCCAGGGGAAATCACGTGGGCCCCCAGGGGAAATCACCTGGGCCCCCAGGGGAAATCACGTGGGCCCCCAGGGGAAATCACGTGGGCCCCCAGGGGAAATCACGTGGGCCCCCAGGGGAAATCACGTGGGCCCCCAATGGGAAATCACGTGGGCCCCCAGGGGAAATCACGTGGGCCCCCAGGGGAAATCACGTGGGCCCCCAGGGGAAATCACGTGGGCCCCCAGGGGAAATCACGTGGGCCAGGTGGGGCAATCACGTGGGCCAGGTGGAGCAATCACGTGGGCCCCCAGGGGAAATCACGTGGGCCCCCAGGGGAAATCACGTGGGCCCCCAGGGGAAATCACGTGGGCCCCCAGGGGAAATCACGTGGGCCCCCAGGGGAAATCACGTGGGCCCCCAGGGGAAATCACGTGGGCCCCCAGGGGCAATCACGTGGGCCAGGTGGGGCAATCACGTGGGCCAGGTGGGGAAATCACGAGGGCCCCCAGGGCAAATCACGTGGGCCCCCAGGGGAAATCACGTTGGCCCCCAGGGGAAATCACGTGGGCCCCCAGGGGAAATCACGTGGGCCCCCAGGGGAAATCACGTGGGCCCCCAGGGGAAATCAGGTGGGCCCCCAGGGGAAATCACGTGGGCCCCCAGGGGAAATCACGTGGGCCCCCAGGGGAAATCACGTGGGCCCCCAGGGGAAATCACGTGGTCCCCCAGGGGAAATCACGTGGGCCAGGTGGGGCAATCACGTGGGCCAGGTGGGGCAATCACGTGGGCCAGGTGGAGCAATCACGTGGGCCCCCAGGGGAAATCACGTGGGCCCCCAAGTGAAATCACGTGGGCCCCCAGGGGAAATCACGTGGGCCCCCAGGGGAAATCACGTGGGCCCCCAGGGGAAATCACGTGGGCCCCCAGGGGAAATCACGTGGGCCCCCAGGGGAAATCACGTGGGCCCCCAGGGGAAATCACGTGGGCCCCCAGGGGAAATCACGTGGGCCCCCAGGGGAAATCACGTGGGCCCCCAGGGGAAATCACGTGGGCCCCCAGGGGAAATCACGTGGGCCAGGTGGGGCAATCACGTGGGCCAGGTGGAGCAATCACGTGGGCCCCCAGGGGAAATCACGTGGGCCCCCAGGGGAAATCACGTGGGCCCCCAGGGGAAATCACGTGGGCCCCCAGGGGAAATCACGTGGGCCCCCAGGGGAAATCACGTGGGCCCCCAGGGGAAATCACGTGGGCCCCCAGGGGAAATCACGTGGGCCCCCAGGGGAAATCACGTGGGCCCCCAGGGGAAATCACGTGGGCCCCCAGGGGAAATCACGTGGGCCCCCAGGGGAAATCACGTGGGCTCCCAGGGGAAATCACGTGGGCCCCCAGGGGAAATCACGTGGGCCAGGTGGAGCAATCACGTGGGCCCCCAGGGGAAATCACGTGGGCCCCCAGGGGAAATCACGTGGGCCCCCAGGGGAAATCACGTGTGCCAGGTGGGGCAATCACGTGGGCCAGGTGGGGCAATCACGTGGGCCCCCAGGGGAAATCACGAGGGCCCCCAGGGCAAATCACGTGGGCCCCCAGGGGAAATCACGTGGGCCCCCAGGGGAAATCACGTGGGCCCCCAGGGGAAATCACGTGGGCCCCCAGGGGAAATCACGTGGGCCCCCAGGGGAAATCACGTGGGCCCCCAGGGGAAATCACGTGGGCCAGGTGGGGCAATCACGTGGGCCAGGTGGGGCAATCACGTGGGCCAGGTGGAGCAATGACGTGGGCCCCCAGGGGAAATCACGTGGGCCCCCAGGTGAAATCATGTGGGCCCCCAGGGGAAATCACGTGGGCCGCCAGGGGAAATCACGTGGGCCCCCAAGTGAAATCACGTGGGCCCCCAGGGGAAATCACGTGGGCCCCCAGGGGAAATCACGTGGGCCCCCAGGGGAAATCACGTGGGCCAGGTGGGGCAATCACGTGGGCCAGGTGGGGCAATCACGTGGGCCACGTGGAGCAATCACGTGGGCCCCCAGGGGAAATCACGTGGGCCCCCAGGGGAAATCACGTGGGCCCCCAGGGGAAATCACGTGGGCCCCCAGGGGAAATCACGTGGGCCCCCAGTGGAAATCACGTGGGCCCCCAGGGGAAATCACGTGGGCCCCCAGGGGAAATCACGTGGGCCCCCAGGGGAAATCACGTGGGCCCCCAGGGGAAATCACGTGGGCCCCCAGGGGAAATCACGTGGGCCCCCAGGGGAAATCACGTGGGCACCCAGGGGAAATCACGTGGGCCAGGTGGGGCAATCACGTGGGCCAGGTACAGCAATCACGTGGGCCCCCAGGGGAAATCACGTGGGCCCCCAGGGGAAATCACCTGGGCCCCCAGGGGAAATCACGTGGGCCCCCAGGGGAAATCACGTGGGCCCCCAGGGGAAATCACGTGGGCCCCCAGGGGAAATCACGTGGGCCCCCAATGGGAAATCACGTGGGCCCCCAGGGGAAATCACGTGGGCCCCCAGGGGAAATCACGTGGGCCCCCAGGGGAAATCACGTGGGCCCCCAGTGGAAATCACGTGGGCCAGGTGGGGCAATCACGTGGGACAGGTGGAGCAATCACGTGGGCCCCCAGGGGAAATCACGTGGGCCCCCAGGGGAAATCACGTGGGCCCCCAGGGGAAATCACGTGGGCACCCAGGGGAAATCACGTGGGCCCCCAATGGGAAATCACGTGGGCCCCCAGGGGAAATCACGTGGGCCCCCAGGGGAAATCACGTGGGCCCCCAGGGGAAATCACGTGGGCCCCCAGGGGAAATCACGTGGGCCCCCAGGGGAAATCACGTGGGCCCCCAGGGGAAATCACGTGGGCCCCCACGGGAAATCACGTGGGCCCCCAGGGGAAATCACGTGGGCCCCCAGGGGAAATCACGTGGGGCAGGTGGAGCAATCACGTGGGCCCCCAGGGGAAATCACGTGGGCCCCCAGGGGAAATCACGTGGGCCCCCAGGGGAAATCACGTGGGCCAGGTGGGGCAATCACGTGGGCCAGGTGGGGCAATCACGTGGGCCCCCAGGGGAAATCACGAGGGCCCCCAGGGCAAATCACGTGGGCCCCCAGGGGAAATCACGTGGGCCCCCAGGGGGAATCACGTGGGCCCCCAGGGGAAATCACGTGGGCCCCCAGGGGAAATCACGTGGGCCCACAGGGGAAATCACGTGGGCCCCCAGGGGAAATCACGTGGGCCAGGTGGGGCAATCACGTGGGCCAGGTGGGGCAATCACGTGGGCCAGGTGGAGCAATGACGTGGGCCCCCAGGGGAAATCACGTGGGCCCCCGGTGAAATCATGTGGGCCCCCAGGGGAAATCACGTGGGCCGCCAGGGGAAATCACGTGGGCCCCCAAGTGAAATCACGTGGGCCCCCAGGGGAAATCACGTGGGCCCCCAGGGGAAATCACGTGGGCCCCCAGGGGAAATCACGTGGGCCAGGTGGGGCAATCACGTGGGCCAGGTGGGGCAATCACGTGGGCCACGTGGAGCAATCACGTGGGCCCCCAGGGGAAATCACGTGGGCCCCCAGGGGAAATCACGTGGGCCCCCAGGGGAAATCACGTGGGCCCCCAGGGGAAATCACGTGGGCCCCCAGTGGAAATCACGTGGGCCCCCAGGGGAAATCACGTGGGCCAGGTGGAGCAATCACGTGGGCCCCCAGGGGAAATCACGTGGGCCCCCAGGGGAAATCACGTGGGCCCCCAGGGGAAATCACGTGGGCCCGGTGGGGCAATCACGTGGGCCAGGTGGGGCAATCACGTGGGCCCCCAGGGGAAATCACGAGCGCCCCCAGGGCAAATCACGTGGGCCCCCAGGGGAAATCACGTGGGCCCCCAGGGGAAATCACGTGGGCCCCCAGGGGAAATCACGTGGGCCAGGTGGGGCAATCACGTGGGCCAGGTGGGGCAATCACGTGGGCCAGGTGGAGCAATCACGTGGGCCCCCAGGGGAAATCACGTGGGCCCCCAGGTGAAATCACGTGGGCCCCCAGGGGAAATCACGTGGGCCGCCAGGGGAAATCACGTGGGCCCCCAGGGGAAATCACGTGGGCCCCCAGGGGAAATCACGTGGGCCCCCAGGGGAAATCACGTGGGCCAGTTGGAGCAATCACGTGGGCCCCCAGGGGAAATCACGTGGGCCCCCAGGGGAAATCACGTGGGCCCCCAGGGGAAATCACGTGGGCCCCCAGGGGAAATCACGTGGGCCCCCAGGGGAAATCACGTGGGCCCCCAGGGGTAATCACGTGGGCCCCCAGGGGAAATCACGTGGGCCCCCAGGGGAAATCACGTGGGCCCCCAGGGGAAATCACGTGGGCCAGGTGGGGCAATCACGTGGGCCAGGTACAGCAATCACGTGGGCCCCCAGGGGAAATCACGTGGGCCCCCAGGGGAAATCACGTGGGCCCCCAGGGGAAATCACGTGGGCCCCCAGGGGAAATCACGTGGGCCCCCAGGGGAAATCACGTGGGCCCCCAGGGGAAATCACGTGGGCCCCCAATGGGAAATCACGTGGGCCCCCAGGGGAAATCACGTGGGCCCCCAGGGGAAATCACGTGGGCCCCCAGGGGAAATCACGTGGGCCCCCAGGGGAAATCACGTGGGCCAGGTGGGGCAATCACGTGGGACAGGTGGAGCAATCACGTGGGCCCCCAGGGGAAATCACGTGGGCCCCCAGGGGAAATCACGTGGGCCCCCAGGGGAAATCACGTGGGCCCCCAGGGGAAATCACGTGGGCCCCCAGGGGAAATCACGTGGGCCCCCAGGGGAAATCACGTGGGCCCCCAGGGGAAATCACGTGGGCCAGGTGGGGCAATCACGTGGGCCAGGTACAGCAATCACGTGGGCCCCCAGGGGAAATCACGTGGGCCCCCAGGGGAAATCACGTGGGCCCCCAGGGGAAATCACGTGGGCCCCCAGGGGAAATCACGTGGGCCCCCAGGGGAAATCACGAGGGCCCCCAGGGGAAATCACGTGGGCCCCCAATGGGAAATCACGTGGGCCCCCAGGGGAAATCACGTGGGCCCCCAGGGGAAATCACGTGGGCCCCCAGGGGAAATCACGTGGGCCCCCAGGGGAAATCACGTGGGCCAGGTGGGGCAATCACGTGGGACAGGTGGAGCAATCACGTGGGCCCCCAGGGGAAATCACGTGGGCCCCCAGGGGAAATCACGTGGGCCCCCAGGGGAAATCACGTGGGCCCCCAGGGGAAATCACGTGGGCCCCCAGGGGAAATCACGTGGGCCCCCAGGGGAAATCACGTGGGCCCCCAGGGGCAATCACGTGGGCCAGGTGGGGCAATCACGTGGGCCAGGTGGGGAAATCACGTGGGCCCCCAGGGCAAATCACGTGGGCCCCCAGGGGAAATCACGTGGGCCCCCAGGGGAAATCACGTGGGCCCCCAGGGGAAATCACGTGGGCCCCCAGGGGAAATCACGTGGGCCCCCAGGGGAAATCACGTGGGCCCCCAGGGGAAATCACGTGGGCCCCCAGGGGAAATCACGTGGGCCCCCAGGGGAAATCACGTGGGCCCCCAGTGGAAATCACGTGGGCCCCCAGGGGAAATCACGTGGGCCAGGTGGGGCAATCACGTGGGCCAGGTGGGGCAATCACGTGGGCCAGGTGGAGCAATCACGTGGGCCCCCAGGGGAAATCACGTGGGCCCCCAAGTGAAATCATGTGGGCCCCCAGGGGAAATCACGTGGGCCCCCAAGGGAAATCACGTGGGCCCCCAGGGGAAATCACGTGGGCCCCCAGGGGAAATCACGTGGGCCCCCAGGGGAAATCACGTGGGCCCCCAGGGGAAATCACGTGGGCCCCCAGGGGAAATCACGTGGGCCCCCAGGGGAAATCACGTGGGCCCCCAGGGGAAATCACGTGGGCCCCCAGGGGAAATCACGTGGGCCCCCAGGGGAAATCACGTGGGCCCCCAGGGGAAATCACGTGGGCCAGGTGGGGCAATCACGTGGGCCAGGTGGAGCAATCACGTGGGCCCCCAGGGGAAATCACGTGGGCCCCCAGGGGAAATCACGAGGGCCCCCAGGGCAAATCACGTGGGCCCCCAGGGGAAATCACGTGGGCCCCCAGGGGAAATCACGTGGGCCCCCAGGGGAAATCACGTGGGCCCCCAGGGGAAATCACGTGGGCCCCCAGGGGAAATCACGTGGGCCCCCAGGGGAAATCACGTGGGCCCCCAGGGGAAATCACGTGGGCCCCCAGGGGAAATCACGTGGGCCCCCAGGGGAAATCACGTGGGCCCCCAGGGGAAATCACGTGGGGCCCCAGGTGGAGCAATCACGTGGGCCCCCAGGGGAAATCACGTGGGCCCCCAGGGGAAATCACGTGGGCCCCCAGGGGAAATCACGTGTGCCAGGTGGGGCAATCACGTGGGCCAGGTGGGGCAATCACGTGGGCCCCCAGGGGAAATCACGAGGGCCCCCAGGGCAAATCACGTGGGCCCCCAGGGGAAATCACGTGGGCCCCCAGGGGGAATCACGTGGGCCCCCAGGGGAAATCACGTGGGCCCCCAGGGGAAATCACGTGGGCCCCCAGGGGAAATCACGTGGGCCCCCAGGGGAAATCACGTGGGCCAGGTGGGGCAATCACGTGGGCCAGGTGGGGCAATCACGTGGGCCCCCAGGTGGAGCAATGACGTGGGCCCCCAGGGGAAATCACGTGGGCCCCCAGGTGAAATCATGTGGGCCCCCAGGGGAAATCACGTGGGCCGCCAGGGGAAATCACGTGGGCCCCCAGGTGAAATCACGTGGGCCCCCAGGGGAAATCACGTGGGCCCCCAGGGGAAATCACGTGGGCCCCCAGGGGAAATCACGTGGGCCAGGTGGGGCAATCACGTGGGCCAGGTGGGGCAATCACGTGGGCCACGTGGAGCAATCACGTGGGCCCCCAGGGGAAATCACGTGGGCCCCCAGGGGAAATCACGTGGGCCCCCAGGGGAAATCACGTGGGCCCCCAGGGGAAATCACGTGGGCCCCCAGGGGAAATCACGTGGGCCCCCAGGGGAAATCACGTGGGCCCCCAGGGGAAATCACGTGGGGCCGGTGGAGCAATCACGTGGGCCCCCAGGGGAAATCACGTGGGCCCCCAGGGGAAATCACGTGGGCCCCCAGGGGAAATCACGTGGGCCAGGTGGGGCAATCACGTGGGCCAGGTGGGGCAATCACGTGGGCCCCCAGGGGAAATCACGAGGGCCCCCAGGGCAAATCACGTGGGCCCCCAGGGGAAATCACGTGGGCCCCCAGGGGAAATCACGTGGGCCCCCAGGGGAAATCACGTGGGCCCCCAGGGGAAATCACGTGGGCCCACAGGGGAAATCACGTGGGCCCCCAGGGGAAATCACGTGGGCCAGGTGGGGCAATCACGTGGGCCAGGTGGGGCAATCACGTGGGCCAGGTGGAGCAATGACGTGGGCCCCCAGGGGAAATCACGTGGGCCCCCAGGTGAAATCATGTGGGCCCCCAGGGGAAATCACGTGGGCCGCCAGGGGAAATCACGTGGGCCCCCAAGTGAAATCACGTGGGCCCCCAGGGGAAATCACGTGGGCCCCCAGGGGAAATCACGTGGGCCCCCAGGGGAAATCACGTGGGCCAGGTGGGGCAATCACGTGGGCCAGGTGGGGCAATCACGTGGGCCACGTGGAGCAATCACGTGGGCCCCCAGGGGAAATCACGTGGGCCCCCAGGGGAAATCACGTGGGCCCCCAGGGGAAATCACGTGGGCCCCCAGGGGAAATCACGTGGGCCCCCAGGTGGAGCAATCACGTGGGCCCCCAGGGGAAATCACGTGGGCCCCCAGGGGAAATCACGTGGGCCCCCAGGGGAAATCACGTGGGCCTGGTGGGGCAATCACGTGGGCCAGGTGGGGCAATCACGTGGGCCCCCAGGGGAAATCACGAGCGCCCCCAGGGCAAATCACGTGGGCCCCCAGGGGAAATCACGTGGGCCCCCAGGGGAAATCACGTGGGCCCCCAGGGGAAATCACGTGGGCCAGGTGGGGCAATCACGTGGGCCAGGTGGGGCAATCACGTGGGCCAGGTGGAGCAATCACGTGGGCCCCCAGGGGAAATCACGTGGGCCCCCAGGTGAAATCACGTGGGCCCCCAGGGGAAATCACGTGGGCCCCCAGGGGAAATCACGTGGGCCCCCAGGGGAAATCACGTGGGCCCCCAGGGGAAATCACGTGGGCCCCCAGGGGAAATCACGTGGGCCCCCAGGGGAAATCACGTGGGCCCCCAGGGGAAATCACGTGGGCCTGGTGGGGCAATCACGTGGGCCAGGTGGGGCAATCACGTGGGCCCCCAGGGGAAATCACGAGCGCCCCCAGGGCAAATCACGTGGGCCCCCAGGGGAAATCACGTGGGCCCCCAGGGGAAATCACGTGGGCCCCCAGGGGAAATCACGTGGGCCAGGTGGGGCAATCACGTGGGCCAGGTGGGGCAATCACGTGGGCCCCCAGGTGGAGCAATCACGTGGGCCCCCAGGGGAAATCACGTGGGCCCCCAGGTGAAATCACGTGGGCCCCCAGGGGAAATCACGTGGGCCGCCAGGGGAAATCACGTGGGCCCCCAGGGGAAATCACGTGGGCCCCCAGGGGAAATCACGTGGGCCCCCAGGGGAAATCACGTGGGCCCCCAGGGGAAATCACGTGGGCCCCCAGGGGAAATCACGTGGGCCCCCAGGGGAAATCACGTGGGCCCCCAGGGGAAATCACGTGGGCCCCCAGGGGAAATCACGTGGGCCAGCTGGAGCAATCACGTGGGCCCCCAGGGGAAATCACGAGGGCCCCCAGGGGAAATCACGTGGGCCCCCAGGGGAAATCACGTGGGCCCCCAGGGGAAATCACGTGGGCCCCCAGGGGAAATCACGTGGGCCCCCAGGGGTAATCACGTGGGCCCCCAGGGGAAATCACGTGGGCCCCCAGGGGAAATCACGTGGGCCCCCAGGGGAAATCACGTGGGCCAGGTGGGGCAATCACGTGGGCCAGGTACAGCAATCACGTGGGCCCCCAGGGGAAATCACGTGGGCCCCCAGGGGAAATCACGTGGGCCCCCAGGGGAAATCACGTGGGCCCCCAGGGGAAATCACGTGGGCCCCCAGGGGAAATCACGTGGGCCCCCAGGGGAAATCACGTGGGCCCCCAGGGGAAATCACGTGGGCCCCCAGGGGAAATCACGTGGGCCCCCAGGGGAAATCACGTGGGCCCCCAGGGGAAATCACGTGGGCCCCCAGGGGAAATCACGTGGGCCAGGTGGGGCAATCACGTGGGCCAGGTGGAGCAATCACGTGGGCCCCCAGGGGAAATCACGTGGGCCCCCAGGGGAAATCACGTGGGCCCCCAGGGGAAATCACGTGGGCCCCCAGGGGAAATCACGTGGGCCCCCAGGGGAAATCACGTGGGCCCCCAGGGGAAATCACGTGGGCCCCCAGGGGAAATCACGTGGGCCAGGTGGGGCAATCACGTGGGCCAGGTACAGCAATCACGTGGGCCCCCAGGGGAAATCACGTGGGCCCCCAGGGGAAATCACGTGGGCCCCCAGGGGAAATCACGTGGGCCCCCAGGGGAAATCACGTGGGCCCCCAGGGGAAATCACGAGGGCCCCCAGGGGAAATCACGTGGGCCCCCAATGGGAAATCACGTGGGCCCCCAGGGGAAATCACGTGGGCCCCCAGGGGAAATCACGTGGGCCCCCAGGGGAAATCACGTGGGCCCCCAGGGGAAATCACGTGGGCCAGGTGGGGCAATCACGTGGGCCAGGTGGAGCAATCACGTGGGCCCCCAGGGGAAATCACGTGGGCCCCCAGGGGAAATCACGTGGGCCCCCAGGGGAAATCACGTGGGCCCCCAGGGGAAATCACGTGGGCCCCCAGGGGAAATCACGTGGGCACCCAGGGGAAATCACGTGGGCCCCCAGGGGAAATCACGTGGGCCAGGTGGGGCAATCACGCTGGGCCAGGTACAGCAATCACGTGGGCCCCCAGGGGAAATCACGTGGGCCCCCAGGGGAAATCACGTGGGCCCCCAGGGGAAATCACGTGGGCCCCCAGGGGCAATCACGTGGGCCCCCAGGGGAAATCACGTGGGCCCCCAGGGGAAATCACGTGGGCCTCCAATGGGAAATCACGTGGGCCCCCAGGGGAAATCACGTGGGCCCCCAGGGGAAATCACGTGGGCCCCCAGGGGAAATCACGTGGGCCCCCAGGGGAAATCACGTGGGCCAGGTGGGGCAATCACGTGGGCCAGGTGGAGCAATCACGTGGGCCCCCAGGGGAAATCACGTGGGCCCCCAGGGGAAATCACGTGGGCCCCCAGGGGAAATCACGTGGGCCCCCAGGGGAAATCACGTGGGCCCCCAGGGGAAATCACGTGGGCCCCCAGGGGAAATCACGTGGGCCCCCAGGGGAAATCACGTGGGCCAGGTGGGGCAATCACGTGGGCCAGGTGGGGAAATCACGTGGGCCCCCAGGGGAAATCACGTGGGCCCCCAGGGGAAATCACGTGGGCCCCCAGGGGAAATCACGTGGGCCCCCAGGGGAAATCACGTGGGCCCCCAGGGGAAATCACGTGGGCCCCCAGGGGAAATCACGTGGGCCCCCAGGGGAAATCACGTGGGCCCCCAGGGGAAATCACGTGGGCCCCCAGGGGAAATCACGTGGGCCCCCAGGGGAAATCACGTGGGCCCCCAGGGGAAATCACGTGGGCCAGGTGGGGCAATCACGTGGGCCAGGTGGGGCAATCACGTGGGCCCCCAGGGGAGCAATCACGTGGGCCCCCAGGGGAAATCACGTGGGCCCCCAAGTGAAATCACGTGGGCCCCCAGGGGAAATCACGTGGGCCCCCAGGGGAAATCACGTGGGCCCCCAGGGGAAATCACGTGGGCCCCCAGGGGAAATCACGTGGGCCCCCAGGGGAAATCACGTGGGCCCCCAGGGGAAATCACGTGGGCCCCCAGGGGAAATCACGTGGGCCCCCAGGGGAAATCACGTGGGCCCCCAGGGGAAATCACGTGGGCCCCCAGGGGAAATCACGTGGGCCCCCAGGGGAAATCACGTGGGCCCCCAGGGGAAATCACGTGGGCCAGGTGGGGCAATCACGTGGGCCAGGTGGAGCAATCACGTGGGCCCCCAGGGGAAATCACGTGGGCCCCCAGGGGAAATCACGTGGGCCCCCAGGGGAAATCACGTGGGCCCCCAGGGGAAATCACGTGGGCCCCCAGGGGAAATCACGTGGGCCCCCAGGGGAAATCACGTGGGCCCCCAGGGGAAATCACGTGGGCCCCCAGGGGAAATCACGTGGGCCCCCAGGGGAAATCACGTGGGCCCCCAGGGGAAATCACGTGGGCCCCCAGGGGAAATCACGTGGGGCAGGTGGAGCAATCACGTGGGCCCCCAGGGGAAATCACGTGGGCCCCCAGGGGAAATCACGTGGGCCCCCAGGGGAAATCACGTGGGCCAGGTGGGGCAATCACGTGGGCCAGGTGGGGCAATCACGTGGGCCCCCAGGGGAAATCACGAGGGCCCCCAGGGCAAATCACGTGGGCCCCCAGGGGAAATCACGTGGGCCCCCAGGGGAAATCACGTGGGCCCCCAGGGGAAATCACGTGGGCCCCCAGGGGAAATCACGTGGGCCCCCAGGGGAAATCACGTGGGCCCCCAGGGGAAATCACGTGGGCCAGGTGGGGCAATCACGTGGGCCAGGTGGGGCAATCACGTGGGCCAGGTGGAGCAATGACGTGGGCCCCCAGGGGAAATCACGTGGGCCCCCGGTGAAATCACGTGGGCCCCCAGGGGAAATCACGTGGGCCGCCAGGGGAAATCACGTGGGCCCCCAAGTGAAATCACGTGGGCCCCCAGGGGAAATCACGTGGGCCCCCAGGGGAAATCACGTGGGCCCCCAGGGGAAATCACGTGGGCCAGGTGGGGCAATCACGTGGGCCAGGTGGGGCAATCACGTGGGCCAGGTGGAGCAATCACGTGGGCCCCCAGGGGAAATCACGTGGGCCCCCAGGGGAAATCACGTGGGCCCCCAGGGGAAATCACGTGGGCCCCCAGGGGAAATCACGTGGGCCCCCAGGGGAAATCACGTGGGCCCCCAGGGGAAATCACGTGGGCCCCCAGGGGAAATCACGTGGGGCAGGTGGAGCAATCACGTGGGCCCCCAGGGGAAATCACGTGGGCCCCCAGGGGAAATCACGTGGGCCCCCAGGGGAAATCACGTGTGCCAGGTGGGGCAATCACGTGGGCCAGGTGGGGCAATCACGTGGGCCCCCAGGGGAAATCACGAGGGCCCCCAGGGCAAATCACGTGGGCCCCCAGGGGAAATCACGTGGGCCCCCAGGGGAAATCACGTGGGCCCCCAGGGGAAATCACGTGGGCCCCCAGGGGAAATCACGTGGGCCCACAGGGGAAATCACGTGGGCCCCCAGGGGAAATCACGTGGGCCAGGTGGGGCAATCACGTGGGCCAGGTGGGGCAATCACGTGGGCCAGGTGGAGCAATCACGTGGGCCCCCAGGGGAAATCACGTGGGCCCCCAGGTGAAATCATGTGGGCCCCCAGGGGAAATCACGTGGGCCGCCAGGGGAAATCACGTGGGCCCCCATGTGAAATCACGTGGGCCCCCAGGGGAAATCACGTGGGCCCCCAGGGGAAATCACGTGGGCCCCCAGGGGAAATCACGTGGGCCAGGTGGGGCAATCACGTGGGCCAGGTGGGGCAATCACGTGGGCCACGTGGAGCAATCACGTGGGCCCCCAGGGGAAATCACGTGGGCCCCCAGGGGAAATCACGTGGGCCCCCAGTGGAAATCACGTGGGCCCCCAGGGGAAATCACGTGGGCCAGGTGGAGCAATCACGTGGGCCCCCAGGGGAAATCACGTGGGCCCCCAGGGGAAATCACGTGGGCCCCCAGGGGAAATCACGTGGGCCTGGTGGGGCAATCACGTGGGCCAGGTGGGGCAATCACGTGGGCCCCCAGGGGAAATCACGAGCGCCCCCAGGGCAAATCACGTGGGCCCCCAGGGGAAATCACGTGGGCCCCCAGGGGAAATCACGTGAGCCCCCAGGGGAAATCACGTGGGCCAGGTGGGGCAATCACGTGGGCCAGGTGGGGCAATCACGTGGGCCAGGTGGAGCAATCACGTGGGCCCCCAGGGGAAATCACGTGGGCCCCCAGGTGAAATCACGTGGGCCCCCAGGGGAAATCACGTGGGCCGCCAGGGGAAATCACGTGGGCCCCCAGGGGAAATCACGTGGGCCCCCAGGGGAAATCACGTGGGCCCCCAGGGGAAATCACGTGGGCCCCCAGGGGAAATCACGTGGGCCCCCAGGGGAAATCACGTGGGCCTGGTGGGGCAATCACGTGGGCCAGGTGGGGCAATCACGTGGGCCCCCAGGGGAAATCACGAGCGCCCCCAGGGCAAATCACGTGGGCCCCCAGGGGAAATCACGTGGGCCCCCAGGGGAAATCACGCCAGCCCCCAGGGGAAATCACGTGGGCCAGGTGGGGCAATCACGTGGGCCAGGTGGGGCAATCACGTGGGCCAGGTGGAGCAATCACGTGGGCCCCCAGGGGAAATCACGTGGGCCCCCAGGTGAAATCACGTGGGCCCCCAGGGGAAATCACGTGGGCCGCCAGGGGAAATCACGTGGGCCCCCAGGGGAAATCACGTGGGCCCCCAGGGGAAATCACGTGGGCCCCCAGGGGAAATCACGTGGGCCCCCAGGGGAAATCACGTGGGCCCCCAGGGGAAATCACGTGGGCCCCCAGGGGAAATCACGTGGGCCCCCAGGGGAAATCACGTGGGCCCCCAGGGGAAATCACGTGGGCCAGTTGGAGCAATCACGTGGGCCCCCAGGGGAAATCACGTGGGCCCCCAGGGGAAATCACGTGGGCCTCCAGGGGAAATCACGTGGGCCCCCAGGGGAAATCACGTGGGCCCCCAGGGGAAATCACGTGGGCCCCCAGGGGAAATCACGTGGGCACCCAGGGGAAATCACGTGGGCCAGGTGGGGCAATCACGTGGGCCAGGTACAGCAATCACGTGGGCCCCCAGGGGAAATCACGTGGGCCCCCAGGGGAAATCACGTGGGCCCCCAGGGGAAATCACGTGGGCCCCCAGGGGAAATCACGTGGGCCCCCAGGGGAAATCACGTGGGCCCCCAGGGGAAATCACGTGGGCCCCCAATGGGAAATCACGTGGGCCCCCAGGGGAAATCACGTGGGCCCCCAGGGGAAATCACGTGGGCCCCCAGGGGAAATCACGTGGGCCCCCAGGGGAAATCACGTGGGCCAGGTGGGGCAATCACGTGGGACAGGTGGAGCAATCACGTGGGCCCCCAGGGGAAATCACGTGGGCCCCCAGGGGAAATCACGTGGGCCCCCAGGGGAAATCACGTGGGCCCCCAGGGGAAATCACGTGGGCCCCCAGGGGAAATCACGTGGGCCCCCAGGGGAAATCACGTGGGCACCCAGGGGAAATCACGTGGGCCAGGTGGGGCAATCACGTGGGCCAGGTACAGCAATCACGTGGGCCCCCAGGGGAAATCACGTGGGCCCCCAGGGGAAATCACGTGGGCCCCCAGGGGAAATCACGTGGGCCCCCAGGGGAAATCACGTGGGCCCCCAGGGGAAATCACGTGGGCCCCCAGGGGAAATCACGTGGGCCCCCAATGGGAAATCACGTGGGCCCCCAGGGGAAATCACGTGGGCCCCCAGGGGAAATCACGTGGGCCCCCAGGGGAAATCACGTGGGCCCCCAGGGGAAATCACGTGGGCCAGGTGGGGCAATCACGTGGGACAGGTGGAGCAATCACGTGGGCCCCCAGGGGAAATCACGTGGGCCCCCAGGGGAAATCACGTGGGCCCCCAGGGGAAATCACGTGGGCCCCCAGGGGAAATCACGTGGGCCCCCAGGGGAAATCACGTGGGCCCCCAGGGGAAATCACGTGGGCCCCCAGGGGCAATCACGTGGGCCAGGTGGGGCAATCACGTGGGCCAGGTGGGGAAATCACGTGGGCCCCCAGGGCAAATCACGTGGGCCCCCAGGGGAAATCACGTTGGCCCCCAGGGGAAATCACGTGGGCCCCCAGGGGAAATCACGTGGGCCCCCAGGGGAAATCACGTGGGCCCCCAGGGGAAATCACGTGGGCCCCCAGGGGAAATCACGTGGGCCCCCAGGGGAAATCACGTGGGCCCCCAGGGGAAATCACGTGGGCCCCCAGTGGAAATCACGTGGGCCCCCAGGGGAAATCACGTGGGCCAGGTGGGGCAATCACGTGGGCCAGGTGGGGCAATCACGTGGGCCAGGTGGAGCAATCACGTGGGCCCCCAGGGGAAATCACGTGGGCCCCCAGGTGAAATCATGTGGGCCCCCAGGGGAAATCACGTGGGCCCCCAAGGGAAATCACGTGGGCCCCCAGGGGAAATCACGTGGGCCCCCAGGGGAAATCACGTGGGCCCCCAGGGGAAATCACGTGGGCCCCCAGGGGAAATCACGTGGGCCCCCAGGGGAAATCACGTGGGCCCCCAGGGGAAATCACGTGGGCCCCCAGGGGAAATCACGTGGGCCCCCAGGGGAAATCACGTGGGCCCCCAGGGGAAATCACGTGGGCCCCCAGGGGAAATCACGTGGGCCAGGTGGGGCAATCACGTGGGCCAGGTGGAGCAATCACGTGGGCCCCCAGGGGAAATCACGTGGGCCCCCAGGGGAAATCACGTGGGCCCCCAGGGGAAATCACGTGGGCCCCCAGGGGAAATCACGTGGGCCCCCAGGGGAAATCACGTGGGCCCCCAGGGGAAATCACGTGGGCCCCCAGGGGAAATCACGTGGGCCCCCAGGGGAAATCACGTGGGCCCCCAGGGGAAATCACGTGGGCCCCCAGGGGAAATCACGTGGGCCCCCAGGGGAAATCACGTGGGCCCCCAGGGGAAATCACGTGGGCCCCCAGGGGAAATCACGTGGGCCAGGTGGAGCAATCACGTGGGCCCCCAGGGGAAATCACGTGGGCCCCCAGGGGAAATCACGTGGGCCCCCAGGGGAAATCACGTGTGCCAGGTGGGGCAATCACGTGGGCCAGGTGGGGCAATCACGTGGGCCCCCAGGGGAAATCACGAGGGCCCCCAGGGCAAATCACGTGGGCCCCCAGGGGAAATCACGTGGGCCCCCAGGGGGAATCACGTGGGCCCCCAGGGGAAATCACGTGGGCCCCCAGGGGAAATCACGTGGGCCCACAGGGGAAATCACGTGGGCCCCCAGGGGAAATCACGTGGGCCAGGTGGGGCAATCACGTGGGCCAGGTGGGGCAATCACGTGGGCCAGGTGGAGCAATGACGTGGGCCCCCAGGGGAAATCACGTGGGCCCCCAGGTGAAATCATGTGGGCCCCCAGGGGAAATCACTTGGGCCGCCAGGGGAAATCACGTGGGCCCCCAAGTGAAATCATGTGGGCCCCCAGGGGAAATCACGTGGGCCCCCAGGGGAAATTACGTGGGCCCCCAGGGGAAATCACGTGGGCCAGGTGGGGCAATCACGTGGGCCAGGTGGGGCAATCACGTGGGCCACGTGGAGCAATCACGTGGGCCCCCAGGGGAAATCACGTGGGCCCCCAGGGGAAATCACGTGGGCCCCCAGGGGAAATCACGTGGGCCCCCAGGGGAAATCACGTGGGCCCCCAGGGGAAATCACGTGGGCCCCCAGGGGAAATCACGTGGGCCCCCAGGGGAAATCACGTGGGGCCGGTGGAGCAATCACGTGGGCCCCCAGGGGAAATCACGTGGGCCCCCAGGGGAAATCACGTGGGCCCCCAGGGGAAATCACGTGTGCCAGGTGGGGCAATCACGTGGGCCAGGTGGGGCAATCACGTGGGCCCCCAGGGGAAATCACGAGGGCCCCCAGGGCAAATCACGTGGGCCCCCAGGGGAAATCACGTGGGCCCCCAGGGGAAATCACGTGGGCCCCCAGGGGAAATCACGTGGGCCCCCAGGGGAAATCACGTGGGCCCACAGGGGAAATCACGTGGGCCCCCAGGGGAAATCACGTGGGCCAGGTGGGGCAATCACGTGGGCCAGGTGGGGCAATCACGTGGGCCAGGTGGAGCAATGACGTGGGCCCCCAGGGGAAATCACGTGGGCCCCCGGTGAAATCATGTGGGCCCCCAGGGGAAATCACGTGGGCCGCCAGGGGAAATCACGTGGGCCCCCAAGTGAAATCATGTGGGCCCCCAGGGGAAATCACGTGGGCCCCCAGGGGAAATTACGTGGGCCCCCAGGGGAAATCACGTGGGCCAGGTGGGGCAATCACGTGGGCCAGGTGGGGCAATCACGTGGGCCACGTGGAGCAATCACGTGGGCCCCCAGGGGAAATCACGTGGGCCCCCAGGGGAAATCACGTGGGCCCCCAGTGGAAATCACGTGGGCCCCCAGGGGAAATCACGTGGGCCAGGTGGAGCAATCACGTGGGCCCCCAGGGGAAATCACGTGGGCCCCCAGGGGAAATCACGTGGGCCCCCAGGGGAAATCACGTGGGCCTGGTGGGGCAATCACGTGGGCCAGGTGGGGCAATCACGTGGGCCCCCAGGGGAAATCACGAGCGCCCCCAGGGCAAATCACGTGGGCCCCCAGGGGAAATCACGTGGGCCCCCAGGGGAAATCACGCGGGCCCCCAGGGGAAATCACGTGGGCCAGGTGGGGCAATCACGTGGGCCAGGTGGGGCAATCACGTGGGCCAGGTGGAGCAATCACGTGGGCCCCCAGGGGAAATCACGTGGGCCCCCAGGTGAAATCACGTGGGCCCCCAGGGGAAATCACGTGGGCCGCCAGGGGAAATCACGTGGGCCCCCAGGGGAAATCACGTGGGCCCCCAGGGGAAATCACGTGGGCCCCCAGGGGAAATCACGTGGGCCCCCAGGGGAAATCACGTGGGCCCCCAGGGGAAATCACGTGGGCCCCCAGGGGAAATCACGTGGGCCCCCAGGGGAAATCACGTGGGCCCCCAGGGGAAATCACGTGGGCCAGTTGGAGCAATCACGTGGGCCCCCAGGGGAAATCACGAGGGCCCCCAGGGGAAATCACGTGGGCCTCCAGGGGAAATCACGTGGGCCCCCAGGGGAAATCACGTGGGCCCCCAGGGGAAATCACGTGGGCCCCCAGGGGAAATCACGTGGGCCCCCAGGGGAAATCACGTGGGCCCCCAGGGGAAATCACGTGGGCACCCAGGGGAAATCACGTGGGCCAGGTGGGGCAATCACGTGGGCCAGGTACAGCAATCACGTGGGCCCCCAGGGGAAATCACGTGGGCCCCCAGGGGAAATCACCTGGGCCCCCAGGGGAAATCACGTGGGCCCCCAGGGGAAATCACGTGGGCCCCCAGGGGAAATCACGTGGGCCCCCAGGGGAAATCACGTGGGCCAGGTGGGGCAATCACGTGGGCCAGGTGGGGCAATCACGTGGGCCCCCAGGGGAAATCACGAGGGCCCCCAGGGCAAATAACGTGGGCCCCCAGGGGAAATCACGTGGGCCCCCAGGGGGAATCACGTGGGCCCCCAGGGGAAATCACGTGGGCCAGGTGGGGCAATCACGTGGGCCAGTTCGAGCAATCACGTGGGCCCCCAGGGGAAATCACGTGGGCCCCCAGGGGAAATCACGTGGGCCCCCAGGGGAAATCACGTGGGCCCCCAGGGGAAATCACGTGGGCCCCCAGGGGAAATCACGTGGGCCCCCAGGGGAAATCACGTGGGCCCCCAGGGGAAATCACGTGGGCCCCCAGGGGAAATCACGTGGGCACCCAGGGGAAATCACGTGGGCCAGGTGGGGCAATCACGTGGGCCAGGTACAGCAATTACGTGGGCCCCCAGGGGAAATCACGTGGGCCCCCAGGGGAAATCACGTGGGCCCCCAGGGGAAATCACGTGGGCCCCCAGGGGAAATCACGTGGGCCCCCAGGGGAAATCACGTGGGCCCCCAGGGGAAATCACGTGGGCCCCCAATGGGAAATCACGTGGGCCCCCAGGGGAAATCACGTGGGCCCCCAGGGGAAATCACGTGGGCCGCCAGGGGAAATCACGTGGGCCCCCAGGGGAAATCACGTGGGCCAGGTGGGGCAATCACGTGGGCCAGGTGGGGCAATCACGTGGGCCCCCAGGGGAAATCACGAGGGCCCCCAGGGCAAATCACGTGGGCCCCCAGGGGAAATCACGTGGGCCCCCAGGGGAAATCACGTGGGCCCCCAGGGGAAATCACGTGGGCCCCCAGGGGAAATCACGTGGGCCCCCAGGGGAAATCACGTGGGCCCCCAGGGGAAATCACGTTGGCCCCCAGGGGAAATCACGTGGGCCGCCAGGGGAAATCACGTGGGCCCCCAGGGTAAATCACGTGGGCCAGGTGGGGCAATCACGTGGGCCAGGTGGGGCAATCACGTGGGCCACGTGGAGCAATCACGTGGGCCCCCAGGGGAAATCACGTGGGCCCCCAGGTGAAATCACGTGGGCCCCCAGGGGAAATCACGTGGGCCCCCAGGGGAAATCACGTGGGCCCCCAGGGGAAATCACGTGGGCCCCCAGGGGAAATCACGTGGGCCAGGTGGAGCAATCACGTGGGCCCCCAGGGGAAATCACGTGGGCCCCCAGGGGAAATCACGTGGGCCCCCAGGGGAAATCACGTGGGCCTGGTGGGGCAATCACGTGGGCCAGGTGGGGCAATCACGTGGGCCCCCAGGGGAAATCACGAGCGCCCCCAGGGCAAATCACGTGGGCCCCCAGGGGAAATCACGTGGGCCCCCAGGGGAAATCACGTGGGCCAGGTGGGGCAATCACGTGGGCCAGGTGGGGCAATCACGTGGGCCCCCAGGAGCAATCACGTGGGCCCCCAGGGGAAATCACGTGGGCCCCCAGGTGAAATCACGTGGGCCCCCAGGGGAAATCACGTGGGCCGCCAGGGGAAATCACGTGGGCCCCCAGGGGAAATCACGTGGGCCGCCAGGGGAAATCACGTGGGCCCCCAGGGGAAATCACGTGGGCCCCCAGGGGAAATCACGTGGGCCCCCAGGGGAAATCACGTGGGCCCCCAGGGGAAATCACGTGGGCCCCCAGGGGAAATCACGTGGGCCAGGTGGAGCAATCACGTGGGCCCCCAGGGGAAATCACGTGGGCCCCCAGGGGAAATCACGTGGGCCCCCAGGGGAAATCACGTGGGCCCCCAGGGGAAATCACGTGGGCCCCCAGGGGAAATCACGTGGGCCCCCAGGGGAAATCACGTGGGCCCCCAGGGGAAATCACGTGGGCCCCCAGGGGAAATCACGTGGGCACCCAGGGGAAATCACGTGGGCCAGGTGGGGCAATCACGTGGGCCAGGTGAATCACGTGGGCCCCCAGGGGAAATCACGTGGGCCCCCAGGGGAAATCACGTGGGCCCCCAGGGGAAATCACGTGGGCCCCCAGGGGAAATCACGTGGGCCCCCAGGGGAAATCACGTGGGCCCCCAGGGGGAAATCACGTGGGCCCCCAGGGGAAATCACGTGGGCCCCCAGGGGAAATCACGTGGGCCCCCAGGGGAAATCACGTGGGCCCCCAGGGGAAATCACGTGGGCCAGGTGGAGCAATCACGTGGGCCCCCAGGGGAAATCACGTGGGCCCCCAGGGGAAATCACGTGGGCCCCCAGGGGAAATCACGTGTGCCAGGTGGGGCAATCACGTGGGCCAGGTGGGGCAATCACGTGGGCCCCCAGGGGAAATCACGAGGGCCCCCAGGGCAAATCACGTGGGCCCCCAGGGGAAATCACGTGGGCCCCCAGGGGGAATCACGTGGGCCCCCAGGGGAAATCACGTGGGCCCCCAGGGGAAATCACGTGGGCCCCCAGGGGAAATCACGTGGGCCCCCAGGGGAAATCACGTGGGCCAGGTGGGGCAATCACGTGGGCCAGGTGGGGCAATCACGTGGGCCCCCAGGTGGAGTAATGACGTGGGCCCCCAGGGGAAATCACGTGGGCCCCCAGGGGAAATCACGTGGGCCCCCAGGGGAAATCACGTGGGCCAGGTGGGGCAATCACGTGGGCCAGGTGGGGCAATCACGTGGGCCACGTGGAGCAATCACGTGGGCCCCCAGGGGAAATCACGTGGGCCCCCAGGGGAAATCACGTGGGCCCCCAGGGGAAATCACGTGGGCCCCCAGGGGAAATCACGTGGGCCCCCAGTGGAAATCACGTGGGCCCCCAGGGGAAATCACGTGGGCCAGGTGGAGCAATCACGTGGGCCCCCAGGGGAAATCACGTGGGCCCCCAGGGGAAATCACGTGGGCCCCCAGGGGAAATCACGTGGGCCTGGTGGGGCAATCACGTGGGCCAGGTGGGGCAATCACGTGGGCCCCCAGGGGAAATCACGAGCGCCCCCAGGGCAAATCACGTGGGCCCCCAGGGGAAATCACGTGGGCCCCCAGGGGAAATCACGTGGGCCCCCAGGGGAAATCACGTGGGCCAGGTGGGGCAATCACGTGGGCCAGGTGGGGCAATCACGTGGGCCCCCAGGGGAAATCACGTGGGCCCCCAGGGGAAATCACGTGGGCCCCCAGGGGAAATCACGTGGGCCCCCAGGGGAAATCACGTGGGCCGCCAGGGGAAATCACGTGGGCCCCCAGGGGAAATCACGTGGGCCCCCAGGGGAAATCACGTGGGCCCCCAGGGGAAATCACGTGGGCCCCCAGGGGAAATCACGTGGGCCCCCAGGGGAAATCACGTGGGCCCCCAGGGGAAATCACGTGGGCCAGGTGGGGCAATCACTTGGGCCAGGTGGAGCAATATCGTGGGCCCCCAGGGGAAATCACGTGGGCCCCCAGGGGAAATCACGTGGGCCCCCAGGGGAAATCACGTGGGCCCCCAGGGGAAATCACGTGGGCCCCCAGGGGAAATCACGTGGGCACCCAGGGGAAATCACGTGGGCCAGGTGGGGCAATCACGTGGGCCAGGTACAGCAATCACGTGGGCCCCCAGGGGAAATCACGTGGGCCCCCAGGGGAAATCACCTGGGCCCCCAGGGGAAATCACGTGGGCCCCCAGGGGAAATCACGTGGGCCCCCAGGGGAAATCACGTGGGCCCCCAGGGGAAATCACGTGGGCCCCCAGGGGAAATCACGTGGGCCCCCAGGGGAAATCACGTGGGCCCCCAGGGGAAATCACGTGGGCCCCCAGGGGAAATCACGTGGGCCCCCAGGGGAAATCACGTGGGCCAGGTGGGGCAATCATGTGGGCCAGGTGGGGCAATCACGTGGGCCCCCAGGGGAAATCACGAGGGCCCCCAGGGCAAATCACGTGGGCCCCCAGGGGAAATCACGTTGGGCCCCCAGGGGAAATCACGTGGGCCCCCAGGGGAAATCACGTGGGCCCCCAGGGGAAATCACGTGGGCCCCCAGGGGAAATCAGGTGGGCCCCCAGGGGAAATCACGTGGGCCCCCAGGGGAAATCACGTGGGCCCCCAGGGGAAATCACGTGGGCCCCCAGGGGAAATCACGTGGGCCCCCAGGGGAAATCACGTGGGCCAGGTGGAGCAATCACGTGGGCCCCCAGGGGAAATCACGTGGGCCCCCAGGGGAAATCACGTGGGCCCCCAGGGGAAATCACGTGGGCCGGTGGGGCAATCACGTGGGCCAGGTGGGGCAATCACGTGGGCCCCCAGGGGAAATCACGTGGGCCCCCAGGGGAAATCACGTGGGCCCCCAGGGGAAATCACGTGGGCCCCCAGGGGAAATCACGTGGGCCCCCAGGGGAAATCACGTGGGCCAGGTGGGGCAATCACGTGGGCCAGGTGGGGCAATCACGTGGGCCAGGTGGGGCAATCACGTGGGCCCCCAGGGGAAATCACGAGGGCCCCCAGGGCAAATCACGTGGGCCCCCAGGGGAAATCACGTGGGCCCCCAGGGGAAATCACGTGGGCCTCCAGGGGAAATCACGTGGGCCCCCAGGGGAAATCACGTGGGCCCCCAGGGGAAATCACGTGGGCCCCCAGGGGAAATCACGTGGGCCCCCAGGGGAAATCACGTGGGCCCCCAGGGGAAATCACGTGGGCCCCCAGGGGAAATCACGTGGGCCAGGTGGGGCAATCACGTGGGCCAGGTGGAGCAATCACGTGGGCCCCCAGGGGAAATCACGTGGGACCCCAGGTGAAATCACGTGGGCCCCCAGCTGAAATCACGTGGGCCCCCAGGGGAAATCACGTGGGCCCCCAGTGGAAATCACGTGGGCCCCCAGGGGAAATCACGTGGGCCCCCAGGGGAAATCACGTGGGCCCCCAGGGGAAATCACGGGGGCCCCCAGGGGAAATCACGTGGGCCAGGTGGGGCAATCACGTGGGCCAGGTGGGGCAATCACGTGGGCCCCCAGGGGAAATCACGAGGGCCCCCAGGGCAAATCACGTGGGCCCCCAGGGGAAATCACGTGGGCCCCCAGGGGAAATCACGTGGGCCTCCAGGGGAAATCACGTGGGCCCCCAGGGGAAATCACGTGGGCCCCCAGGGGAAATCACGTGGGCCCCCAGGGGAAATCACGTGGGCCCCCAGGGGAAATCACGTGGGCACCCAGGGGAAATCACGTGGGCACCCAGGGGAAATCACGTGGGCCAGGTGGGGCAATCACGTGGGCCAGGTACAGCAATCACGTGGGCCCCCAGGGGAAATCACGTGGGCCCCCAGGGGAAATCACGTGGGCCCCCAGGGGAAATCACGTGGGCCCCCAGGGGAAATCACGTGGGCCCCCAGGGGAAATCACGTGGGCCCCCAGGGGAAATCACGTGGGCCCCCAGGGGAAATCACGTGGGCCCCCAGGGGAAATCACGTGGGCCCCCAATGGGAAATCACGTGGGCCCCCAGGGGAAATCACGTGGGCCCCCAGGGGAAATCACGTGGGCCCCCAGTGGAAATCACGTGGGCCCCCAGGGGAAATCACGTGGGCCAGGTGGGGCAATCACGTGGGCCAGGTGGAGCAATCACGTGGGCCCCCAGGGGAAATCACGTGGGCCCCCAGGTGAAATCACGTGGGCCCCCAGGGGAAATCACGTGGGCCCCCAGGGGAAATCACATGGGCCCCCAGGGGAAATCACGTGGGCCCCCAGGGGAAATCACGTGGGCCCCCAGGGGAAATCACGTGGGCCCCCAGGGGAAATCACGTGGGCTCCCAGGGGAAATCACGTGGGCCAGGTGGGGCAATCACGTGGGCCAGGTGGGGCAATCACGTGGGCCCCCAGGGGAAATCACGAGGGCCCCCAGAGCAAATCACGTGGGCCCCCAGGGGAAATCACGTTGGCCGCCAGGGGAAATCACGTGGGCCCCCAGGGGAAATCACGTGGGCCCCCAGGGGAAATCACGTGGGCCCCCAGGGGAAATCACGTGGGCCCCCAGGGGATATCACTTGGGCCCCCAGGGGAAATCACGTGGGCCCCCAGTGGAAATCACGTGGGCCCCCAGGGGAAATCACGTGGGCCAGGTGGAGCAATCACGTGGGCCCCCAGGGGAAATCACGTGGGCCCCCAGGGGAAATAACGTGGGCCCCCAGGGGAAATCACGTGGGCCTGGTGGGGCAATCACGTGGGCCAGGTGGGGCAATCACGTGGGCCCCCAGGGGAAATCACGAGCGCCCCCAGGGCAAATCACGTGGGCCCCCAGGGGAAATCACGTGGGCCCCCAGGGGAAATCACGTGAGCCCCCAGGGGAAATCACGTGGGCCAGGTGGGGCAATCACGTGGGCCAGGTGGGGCAATCACGTGGGCCAGGTGGAGCAATCACGTGGGCCCCCAGGGGAAATCACGTGGGCCCCCAGGTGAAATCACGTGGGCCCCCAGGGGAAATCACGTGGGCCGCCAGGGGAAATCACGTGGGCCCCCAGGGGAAATCACGTGGGCCCCCAGGGGAAATCACGTGGGCCCCCAGGGGAAATCACGTGGGCCCCCAGGGGAAATCACGTGGGCCCCCAGGGGAAATCACGTGGGCCCCCAGGGGAAATCACGTGGGCCAGGTGGGGCAATCACGTGGGCCAGTTGGAGCAATCACGTGGGCCCCCAGGGGAAATCACGTGGGCCCCCAGGGGAAATCACGTGGGCCCCCAGGGAAAATCACGTGGGCCCCCAGGGGAAATCACGTGGGCCCCCAGGGGAAATCACGTGGGCCCCCAGGGGAAATCACGTGGGCCCCCAGGGGAAATCACGTGGGCCAGGTGGGGCAATCACGTGGGCCAGGTGGAGCAATCACGTGGGCCCCCAGGGGAAATCACGTGGGACCCCAGGTGAAATCACGTGGGCCCCCAGCTGAAATCACGTGGGCCCCCAGGGGAAATCACGTGGGCCCCCAGGGGAAATCACGTGGGCCCCCAGGGGAAATCACGTGGGCCCCCAGGGGAAATCACGTGGGCCCCCAGGGGAAATCACGTGGGCCCCCAGGGGAAATCACGTGGGCCCCCAGGGGAAATCACGTGGGCCCCCAGGGGAAATCACGTGGGCCCCCAGGGGAAATCACGTGGGCCAGGTGAGGCAATCACGTGGGCCAGCTGGGGCAATCACGTGGGCCCCCAGGGGAAATCACGAGGGCCCCCAGGGCAAATCACGTGGGCCCCCAGGGGAAATCACGTGGGCCCCCAGGGGAAATCACGTGGGCCCCCAGGGGAAATCACGTGGGCCCCCAGGGGAAATCACGTGGGCCCCCAGGGGAAATCACGTGGGCCCCCAGGGGAAATCACGTGGGCCCCCAGGGGAAATCACGTGGGCCCCCACGGGAAATCACGTGGGCCCCCAGGGGAAATCACGTGGGCCAGGTGGGGCAATCACGTGGGCCAGTTGGAGCAATCACGTGGGCCCCCAGGGGAAATCACGTGGGCCCCCAGGGGAAATCACGTGGGCCTCCAGGGGAAATCACGTGGGCCCCCAGGGGAAATCACGTGGGCCCCCAGGGGAAATCACGTGGGCCCCCAGGGGAAATCACGTGGGCCCCCAGGGGAAATCACGTGGGCCCCCAGGGGAAATCACGTGGGCCCCCAGGGGAAATCACGTGGGCCAGGTGGGGCAATCACGTGGGCCAGGTACAGCAATCACGTGGGCCCCCAGGGGAAATCACGTGGGCCCCCAGGGGAAATCACGTGGGCCCCCAGGGGAAATCACGTGGGCCCCCAGGGGAAATCACGTGGGCCCCCAGGGGAAATCACGTGGGCCCCCAGGGGAAATCACGTGGGCCCCCAATGGGAAATCACGTGGGCCCCCAGGGGAAATCACGTGGGCCCCCAGGGGAAATCACGTGGGCCCCCAGGGGAAATCACGTGGGCCCCCAGGGGAAATCACGTGGGCCAGGTGGGGCAATCACGTGGGCCAGGTGGGGCAATCACGTGGGCCCCCAGGGGAAATCACGAGGGCCCCCAGGGCAAATCACGTGGGCCCCCAGGGGAAATCACGTTGGCCCCCAGGGGAAATCACGTGGGCCCCCAGGGGAAATCACGTGGGCCCCCAGGGGAAATCACGTGGGCCCCCAGGGGAAATCAGGTGGGCCCCCAGGGGAAATCACGTGGGCCCCCAGGGGAAATCACGTGGGCCCCCAGGGGAAATCACGTGGGCCCCCAGTGGAAATCACGTGGGCCCCCAGGGGAAATCACGTGGGCCAGGTGGAGCAATCACGTGGGCCCCCAGGGGAAATCACGTGGGCCCCCAGGGGAAATCACGTGGGCCCCCAGGGGAAATCACGTGGGCCTGGTGGGGCAATCACGTGGGCCAGGTGGGGCAATCACGTGGGCCCCCAGGGGAAATCACGAGCGCCCCCAGGGCAAATCACGTGGGACCCAGGGGAAATCACGTGGGCCCCCAGGGGAAATCACGCGAGCCCCCAGGGGAAATCACGTGGGCCAGGTGGGGCAATCACGTGGGCCAGGTGGGGCAATCACGTGGGCCAGGTGGGGCAATCACGTGGGCCAGGTGGGGCAATCACGTGGGCCCCCAGGGGAAATCACGAGGGCCCCCAGTGCAAATCACGTGGGCCCCCAGGGGATATCACGTGGGCCCCCAGGGGAAATCACGTGGGCCTCCAGGGGAAATCACGTGGGCCCCCAGGGGAAATCACGTGGGCCCCCAGGGGAAATCACGTGGGCCCCCAGGGGAAATCACGTGGGCCCCCAGGGGAATTCACGTGGGCCCCCAGGGGAAATCACGTGGGCCCCCAGGGGAAATCACGTGGGCCAGGTGGGGCAATCACGTGGGCCAGGTGGAGCAATCACGTGGGCCCCCAGGGGAAATCACGTGGGACCCCAGGTGAAATCACGTGGGCCCCCAGCTGAAATCACGTGGGCCCCCAGGGGAAATCACGTGGGCCCCCAGGGGAAATCACGTGGGCCCCCAGGGGAAATCACGTGGGCCCCCAGGGGAAATCACGTGGGCCCCCAGGGGAAATCACGGGGGCCCCCAGGGGAAATCACGTGGGCCAGGTGGGGCAATCACGTGGGCCAGGTGGGGCAATCACGTGGGCCCCCAGGGGAAATCACGAGGGCCCCCAGGGCAAATCACGTGGGCCCCCAGGGGAAATCACGTGGGCCCCCAGGGGAAATCACGTGGGCCTCCAGGGGAAATCACGTGGGCCCCCAGGGGAAATCACGTGGGCCCCCAGGGGAAATCACGTGGGCCCCCAGGGGAAATCACGTGGGCCCCCAGGGGAAATCACGTGGGCACCCAGGGGAAATCACGTGGGCACCCAGGGGAAATCACGTGGGCCAGGTGGGGCAATCACGTGGGCCAGGTACAGCAATCACGTGGGCCCCCAGGGGAAATCACGTGGGCCCCCAGGGGAAATCACGTGGGCCCCCAGGGGAAATCACGTGGGCCCCCAGGGGAAATCACGTGGGCCCCCAGGGGAAATCACGTGGGCCCCCAGGGGAAATCACGTGGGCCCCCAATGGGAAATCACGTGGGCCCCCAGGGGAAATCACGTGGGCCCCCAGGGGAAATCACGTGGGCCCCCAGGGGAAATCACGTGGGCCCCCAGGGGAAATCACGTGGGCCAGGTGGGGCAATCACGTGGGCCAGGTGGAGCAATCACGTGGGCCCCCAGGGGAAATCACGTGGGCCCCCAGGGGAAATCACGTGGGCCCCCAGGGGAAATCACGTGGGCCCCCAGGGGAAATCACGTGGGCCCCCAGGGGAAATCACGTGGGCTCCCAGGGGAAATCACGTGGGCCAGGTGGGGCAATCACGTGGGCCAGGTGGGGCAATCACGTGGGCCCCCAGGGGAAATCACGAGGGCCCCCAGGGCAAATCACGTGGGCCCCCAGGGGAAATCACGTTGGCCCCCAGGGGAAATCACGTGGGCCCCCAGTGGAAATCACGTGGGCCCCCAGGGGAAATCACGTGGGCCCCCAGGGGAAATCACGTGGGCCCCCAGGGGAAATCACGTGGGCCCCCAGGGGAAATCACGTGGGCCCCCAGGGGAAATCACGTGGGCCCCCAGGGGAAATCACGTGGGCCAGGTGGAGCAATCACGTGGGCCCCCAGGGGAAATCACGTGGGCCCCCAGGGGAAATAACGTGGGCCCCCAGGGGAAATCACGTGGGCCTGGTGGGGCAATCACGTGGGCCAGGTGGGGCAATCACGTGGGCCCCCAGGGGAAATCACGAGCGCCCCCAGGGCAAATCACGTGGGCCCCCAGGGGAAATCACGTGGGCCCCCAGGGGAAATCACGCGAGCCCCCAGGGGAAATCACGTGGGCCAGGTGGGGCAATCACGTGGGCCAGGTGGGGCAATCACGTGGGCCAGGTGGAGCAATCACGTGGGCCCCCAGGGGAAATCACGTGGGCCCCCAGGTGAAATCACGTGGGCCCCCAGGGGAAATCACGTGGGCCGCCAGGGGAAATCACGTGGGCCCCCAGGGGAAATCACGTGGGCCCCCAGGGGAAATCACGTGGGCCCCCAGGGGAAATCACGTGGGCCCCCAGGGGAAATCACGTGGGCCCCCAGGGGAAATCACGTGGGCCCCCAGGGGAAATCACGTTGGCCAGGTGGGGCAATCACGTGGGCCAGTTGGAGCAATCACGTGGGCCCCCAGGGGAAATCACGTGGGCCCCCAGGGGAAATCACGTGGGCCCCCAGGGAAAATCACGTGGGCCCCCAGGGGATATCACGTGGGCCCCCAGGGGAAATCACGTGGGCCCCCAGGGGAAATCACGTGGGCCCCCAGGGGAAATCACGTGGGCCAGGTGGGGCAATCACGTGGGCCAGGTGGAGCAATCACGTGGGCCCCCAGGGGAAATCACGTGGGACCCCAGGTGAAATCACGTGGGCCCCCAGCTGAAATCACGTGGGCCCCCAGGGGAAATCACGTGGGCCCCCAGGGGAAATCACGTGGGCCCCCAGGGGAAATCACGTGGGCCCCCAGGGGAAATCACGTGGGCCCCCAGGGGAAATCACGTGGGCCCCCAGGGGAAATCACGTGGGCCCCCAGGGGAAATCACGTGGGCCCCCGGGGGAAATCACGTGGGCCCCCAGGGGAAATCACGTGGGGCAGGTGGAACAATCACGTGGGCCCCCAGGGGAAATCACGTGGGCCCCCAGGGGAAATCACGTGGGCCCCCAGGGGAAATCACGTGTGCCAGGTGTGGCAATCACGTGGGCCAGGTGGGGCAATCACGTGGGCCCCCAGGGGAAATCACGAGGGCCCCCAGGGCAAATCACGTGGGCCCCCAGGGGAAATCACGTGGGCCCCCAGGGGAAATCACGTGGGCCCCCAGGGGGAATCACGTGGGCCCCCAGGGGAAATCACGTGGGCCCACAGGGGAAATCACGTGGGCCAGGTGGGGCAATCACGTGGGCCAGGTGGGGCAATCACGTGGGCCAGGTGGAGCAATCACGTGGGCCCCCAGGGGAAATCACGTGGGCCCCCAGGGGAAATCACGTGGGCCCCCAGGGGAAATCACGTGGGCCCCCAGGGGAAATCACGTGGGCCCCCAGGGGAAATCACGTGGGCCCCCAGGGGAAATCACGTGGGCCCCCAGGGGAAATCACGTGGGCCCCCAGGGGAAATCACGTGGGCCCCCAGGGGAAATCACGTGGGCCAGGTGGGGCAATCACGTGGGCCAGGTGGAGCAATCACGTGGGCCCCCAGGGGAAATCACGTGGGCCCCCAGGTGAAATCACGTGGGCCCCCAGGGGAAATCACGTGGGCCCCAGGGGAAATCACGTGGGCCCCCAGGGGAAATCACGTGGGCCCCCAGGGGAAATCACGTGGGCCCCCAGGGGAAATCACGTGGGCCCCCAGGGGAAATCACGTGGGCCCCAAGGGGAAATCACGTGGGCCAGGTGGGGCAATCACGTGGGCCAGGTGGGGCAATCACGTGGGCCCCCAGGGGAAATCACGAGGGCCCCCAGGGCAAATCATGTGGGCCCCCAGGGGAAATCACGTTGGCCCCCAGGGGAAATCACGTGGGCCCCCAGGGGAAATCACGTGGGCCCCCAGGGGAAATCACGTGGGCCCCCAGGGGAAATCACGTGGGCCCCCAGGGGAAATCACGTGGGCCCCCAGGGGAAATCACGTGGGCCCCCAGGGGAAATCACGTGGGCCAGGTGGTGCAATCACGTGGGCCAGGTGGGGCAATCACGTGGGCCAGGTGGAGCAATCACGTGGGCCAGGTGGAGCAATCACGTGGGCCCCCAGGGGAAATCACGTGGGCCCCCAGGGGAAATCACGTGGGCCCCCAGGGGAAATCACGTGGGCCCCCAGGGGAAATCACGTGGGCCCCCAGGGGAAATCACGTGGGCCCCCAGGGGAAATCACGTGGGACCCCAGGGGAAATCACGTGGGCCCCCAGGGGAAATCACGTGGGCCCCCAGGGGAAATCACGTGGGCCCCCAGGGGAAATCACGTGGGCCCCCAGGGGAAATCACGTGGGCCCCCAGGGGAAATCACGTGGGCCCCCAGGGGAAATCACGTGGGCAAGGTGGGGCAATCACGTTGGCCAGGTGGAGCAATCACGTGGGCCCCCAGGGGAAATCACGTGGGCCCCCAGGTGAAATCACGTGGGCCCCCAGGGGAAATCACGTGGGCCGCCAGGGGAAATCACGTGGGCCCCCAGGGGAAATCACGTGGGCCCCCAGGGGAAATCACGTGGGCCCCCAGGGGAAATCACGTGGGCCCCCAGGGGAAATCACGTGGGCCCCCAGGGGAAATCACGTGGGCCCCCAGGGGAAATTACGTGGGCCCCCAGGGGAAATCACGTGGGCCAGGTGGGGCAATCACGTGGGCCAGGTGGGGCAATCTCGTGGGCCACGTGGAGCAATCACGTGGGCCCCCAGGGGAAATCACGTGGGCCCCCAGGGGAAATCACGTGGGCCCCCAGGGGAAATCACGTGGGCCCCCAGGGGAAATCACGTGGGCCCCCAGTGGAAATCACGTGGGCCCCCAGGGGAAATCACGTGGGCCAGGTGGAGCAATCACGTGGGCCCCCAGGGGAAATCACGTGGGCCCCCAGGGGAAATCACGTGGGCCCCCAGGGGAAATCACTTGGGCCAGGTGGGGCAATCACGTGGGCCAGGTGGAGCAATCACGTGGGCCCCCAGGGGAAATCACGTGGGCCCCCAGGTGAAATCACGTGGGCCCCCAGGGGAAATCACGTGGGCCCCCAGGGGAAATCACGTGGGCCCCCAGGGGAAATCACGTGGGCCAGGTGGGGCAATCACGTGGGCCAGGTGGAGCAATCACGTGGGCCCCCAGGGGAAATCACGTGGGCCCCCAGGGGAAATCACGTGGGCCCCCAATGGGAAATCACGTGGGCCCCCAGGGGAAATCACGTGGGCCCCCAGGGGAAATCACGTGGGCCCCCAGGGGAAATCACGTGGGCCCCCAGGGGAAATCACGTGGGCCAGGTGGGGCAATCACGTGGGCCAGGTGGGGCAATCACGTGGGCCCCCAGGGGAAATCACGAGGGCCCCCAGGGCAAATCACGTGGGCCCCCAGGGGAAATCACGTGGGCCCCCAGGGGAAATCACGTGGGCCCCCAGGGGAAATCACGTGGGCCCCCAGGGGAAATCACGTGGGCCCACAGGGGAAATCACGTGGGCCAGGTGGGGCAATCACGTGGGCCAGGTGGGGCAATCACGTGGGCCAGGTGGAGCAATCACGTGGGCCCCCAGGGGAAATCACGTGGGCCCCCAGGGGAAATCACGTGGGCCCCCAGGGGAAATCACGTGGGCCCCCAGGGGAAATCACGTGGGCCCCCAGGGGAAATCACGTGGGCCCCCAGGGGAAATCACGTGGGCCCCCAGGGGAAATGACGTGGGCCCCCAGGGGAAATCACGTGGGCCCCCAGGGGAAATCACGTGGGCCAGGTGGGGCAATCACGTGGGCCAGGTGGAGCAATCACGTGGGGCCCCAGGGGAAATCACGTGGGCCCCCAGGTGAAATCACGTGGGCCCCCAGGGGAAATCACGTGGGCCCCAGGGGAAATCACGTGGGCCCCCAGGGGAAATCACGTGGGCCCCCAGGGGAAATCACGTGGGCCCCCAGGGGAAATCACGTGGGCCCCCAGGGGAAATCACGTGGGCCCCAAGGGGAAATCACGTGGGCCAGGTGGGGCAATCACGTGGGCCAGGTGGGGCAATCACGTGGGCCCCCAGGGGAAATCACGAGGGCCCCCAGGGCAAATCACGTGGGCCCCCAGGGGAAATCACGTTGGCCCCCAGGGGAAATCACGTGGGCCCCCAGGGGAAATCACGTGGGCCCCCAGGGGAAATCACGTGGGCCCCCAGGGGAAATCACGTGGGCCCCCAGGGGAAATCACGTGGGCCCCCAGGGGAAATCACGTGGGCCCCCAGGGGTAATCACGTGGGCCAGGTGGTGCAATCACGTGGGCCAGGTGGGGCAATCACGTGGGCCAGGTGGAGCAATCACGTGGGCCAGGTGGAGCAATCACGTGGGCCCCCAGGGGAAATCACGTGGGCCCCCAGGGGAAATCACGTGGGCCACCAGGGGAAATCACGTGGGCCCCCAGGGGAAATCACGTGGGCCCCCAGGGGAAATCACGTGGGCCCCCAGGGGAAATCACGTGGGACCCCAGGGGAAATCACGTGGGCCCCCAGGGGAAATCACGTGGGCCCCCAGGGGAAATCACGTGGGCCCCCAGGGGAAATCACGTGGGCCCCCAGGGGAAATCACGTGGGCCCCCAGGGGAAATCACGTGGGCCCCCAGGGGAAATCACGTGGGCCAGGTGGGGCAATCACGTTGGCCAGGTGGAGCAATCACGTGGGCCCCCAGGGGAAATCACGTGGGCCCCCAGGTGAAATCACGTGGGCCCCCAGGGGAAATCACGTGGGCCGCCAGGGGAAATCACGTGGGCCCCCAGGGGAAATCACGTGGGCCCCCAGGGGAAATCACGTGGGCCCCCAGGGGAAATCACGTGGGCCCCCAGGGGAAATCACGTGGGCCCCCAGGGGAAATCACGTGGGCCCCCAGGGGAAATCACGTGGGCCCCCAGGGGAAATCACGTGGGCCCCCAGGGGATATCACGTGGGCCCCCAGTGGAAATCACGTGGGCCCCCAGGGGAAATCACGTGGGCCAGGTGGAGCAATCACGTGGGCCCCCAGGGGAAATCACGTGGGCCCCCAGGGGAAATCACGTGGGCCAGGTGGAGCAATCACGTGGGCCAGGTGGGGCAATCTCGTGGGCCACGTGGCGCAATCACGTGGGCCCCCAGGGGAAATCACGTGGGCCCCCAGGGGAAATCACGTGGGCCCCCAGGGGAAATCACGTGGGCCCCCAGGGGAAATCACGTGGGCCCCCAGTGGAAATCACGTGGGCCCCCAGGGGAAATCACGTGGGCCAGGTGGAGCAATCACGTGGGCCCCCAGGGGAAATCACGTGGGCCCCCAGGGGAAATCACGTGGGCCCCCAGGGGAAATCACGTGGGCCCGGTGGGGCAATCACGTGGGCCAGGTGGGGCAATCACGTGGGCACCCAGGGGAAATCACGAGCGCCCCCAGGGCAAATCACGTGGGCCCCCAGGGGAAATCACGTGGGCCCCCAGGGGAAATCACGCGAGCCCCCAGGGGAAATCACGTGGGCCAGGTGGGGCAATCACGTGGGCCAGGTGGGGCAATCACGTGGGCCAGGTGGAGCAATCACGTGGGCCCCCAGGGGAAATCACGTGGGCCCCCAGGTGAAATCACGTGGGCCCCCAGGGGAAATCACGTGGGCCGCCAGGGGAAATCACGTGGGCCCCCAGGGGAAATCACGTGGGCCCCGAGGGGAAATCACGTGGGCCCCCAGGGGAAATCACGTGGGCCCCCAGGGGAAATCACGTGGGCCCCCAGGGGAAATGACGTGGGCCCCCAGGGGAAATCACGTGGGCCCCCAGGGGAAATCACGTGGGCCAGTTGGAGCAATCACGTGGGCCCCCAGGGGAAATCACGTGGGCCCCCAGGGGAAATCACGTGGGCCTCCAGGGGAAATCACGTGGGCCCCCAGGGGAAATCACGTGGGCCCCCAGGGGAAATCACGTGGGCCCCCAGGGGAAATCACGTGGGCCCCCAGGGGAAATCACGTGGGCCCCCAGGGGAAATCACGTGGGCACCCAGGGGAAATCACGTGGGCCAGGTGGGGCAATCATGTGGGCCAGGTACAGCAATCACGTGGGCCCCCAGGGGAAATCACGTGGGCCCCCAGGGGAAATCACGTGGGCCCCCAGGGGAAATCACGTGGGCCCCCAGGGGAAATCACGTGGGCCCCCAGGGGAAATCACGTGGGCCCCCAGGGGAAATCACGTGGGCCCCAAATGGGAAATCACGTGGGCCCCCAGGGGAAATCATGTGGGCCCCCAGGGGAAATCACGTGGGCCCCCAGGGGAAATCACGTGGGCCCCCAGGGGAAATCACGTGGGCCCCCAGGGGAAATCACGTGGGCCCCCAGGGGAAATCACGTGGGCCCCCAGGGGAAATCACGTGGGCCAGGTGGGGCAATCACGTGGGCCAGGTGGGGCAATCACGTGGGCCCCCAGGGGAAATCACGAGGGCCCCCAGGGCAAATCACGTGGGCCCCAAGGGGAAATCACGTTGGCCCCCAGGGGAAATCACGTGGGCCCCCAGGGGAAATCACGTGGGCCCCCAGGGGAAATCACGTGGGCCCCCAGGGGAAATCACGTGGGCCCCCAGGGGAAATCACGTGGGCCCCCAGGGGCAATCACGTGGGCCAGGTGGGGCAATCACGTGGGCCCCCAGGGGAAATCACGAGGGCCCCCAGGGCAAATCACGTGGGCCCCAAGGGGAAATCACGTTGGCCCCCAGGGGAAATCACGTGGGCCCCCAGGGGAAATCACGTGGGCCCCCAGGGGAAATCACGTGGGCCCCCAGTGGAAATCAGGTGGGCCCCCAGGGGAAATCACGTGGGCCCCCAGTGGAAATCACGTGGGCCCCCAGGGGAAATCACGTGGGCCAGGTGGGGCAATCACGTGGGCCAGGTGGGGCAATCACGTGGGCCAGGTGGAGCAATCACGTGGGCCCCCAGGGGAAATCACGTGGGCCCCCAGGTGAAATCACGTGGGCCCCCAGGGGAAATCACGTGGGCCGCCAGGGGAAATCACGTGGGCCCCCAGGGGAAATCACGTGGGCCCCCAGGGGAAATCACGTGGGCCCCCAGGGGAAATCACGTGGGCCCCCAGGGGAAATCACGTGGGGCCCCAGGGGAAATCACGTGGGCCCCCAGGGGAAATCACGTGGGCCCCCAGGGGAAATCACGTGGGCCAGGTGGGGCAATCACGTGGGCCAGGTGGGGCAATCACGTGGGCCACGTGGAGCAATCACGTGGGCCCCCAGGGGAAATCACGTGGGCCCCCAGGGGAAATCACGTGGGCCCCCAGGGGAAATCACGTGGGCCCCCAGGGGAAATCACGTGGGCCCCCAGGGGAAATCACGTGGGCCCCCAGGGGAAATCACGTGGGCCCCCAGGGGAAATCACGTGGGCCCCCAGGGGAAATCACGTGGGCCCCCAGGGGAAATGACGTGGGCCCCCAGGGGAAATCACGTGGGCCCCCAGGGGAAATCACGTGGGCCAGGTGGGGCAATCACGTGGGCCAGGTGGAGCAATCACGTGGGGCCCCAGGGGAAATCACGTGGGCCCCCAGGTGAAATCACGTGGGCCCCCAGGGGAAATCACGTGGGCCCCAGGGGAAATCACGTGGGCCCCCAGGGGAAATCACGTGGGCCCCCAGGGGAAATCACGTGGGCCCCCAGGGGAAATCACGTGGGCCCCCAGGGGAAATCACGTGGGCCCCAAGGGGAAATCACGTGGGCCAGGTGGGGCAATCACGTGGGCCAGGTGGGGCAATCACGTGGGCCCCCAGGGGAAATCACGAGGGCCCCCAGGGCAAATCACGTGGGCCCCCAGGGGAAATCACGTTGGCCCCCAGGGGAAATCACGTGGGCCCCCAGGGGAAATCACGTGGGCCCCCAGGGGAAATCACGTGGGCCCCCAGGGGAAATCACGTGGGCCCCCAGGGGAAATCACGTGGGCCCCCAGGGGAAATCACGTGGGCCCCCAGGGGAAATCACGTGGGCCAGGTGGTGCAATCACGTGGGCCAGGTGGGGCAATCACGTGGGCCAGGTGGAGCAATCACGTGGGCCAGGTGGAGCAATCACGTGGGCCCCCAGGGGAAATCACGTGGGCCCCCAGGGGAAATCACGTGGGCCACCAGGGGAAATCACGTGGGCCCCCAGGGGAAATCACGTGGGCCCCCAGGGGAAATCACGTGGGCCCCCAGGGGAAATCACGTGGGACCCCAGGGGAAATCACGTGGGCCCCCAGGGGAAATCACGTGGGCCCCCAGGGGAAATCACGTGGGCCCCCAGGGGAAATCACGTGGGCCCCCAGGGGAAATCACGTGGGCCCCCAGGGGAAATCACGTGGGCCCCCAGGGGAAATCACGTGGGCCAGGTGGGGCAATCACGTTGGCCAGGTGGAGCAATCACGTGGGCCCCCAGGGGAAATCACGTGGGCCCCCAGGGGAAATCACGTGGGCCGCCAGGGGAAATCACGTGGGCCCCCAGGGGAAATCACGTGGGCCCCCAGGGGAAATCACGTGGGCCCCCAGGGGAAATCACGTGGGCCCCCAGGGGAAATCACGTGGGCCCCCAGGGGAAATCACGTGGGCCCCCAGGGGAAATCACGTGGGCCCCCAGGGGATATCACGTGGGCCCCCAGTGGAAATCACGTGGGCCCCCAGGGGAAATCACGTGGGCCAGGTGGAGCAATCACGTGGGCCCCCAGGGGAAATCACGTGGGCCCCCAGGGGAAATCACGTGGGCCAGGTGGAGCAATCACGTGGGCCAGGTGGGGCAATCTCGTGGGCCACGTGGAGCAATCACGTGGGCCCCCAGGGGAAATCACGTGGGCCCCCAGGGGAAATCACGTGGGCCCCCAGGGGAAATCACGTGGGCCCCCAGGGGAAATCACGTGGGCCCCCAGTGGAAATCACGTGGGCCCCCAGGGGAAATCACGTGGGCCAGGTGGAGCAATCACGTGGGCCCCCAGGGGAAATCACGTGGGCCCCCAGGGGAAATCACGTGGGCCCCCAGGGGAAATCACGTGGGCCCCGTGGGGCAATCACGTGGGCCAGGTGGGGCAATCACGTGGGCACCCAGGGGAAATCACGAGCGCCCCCAGGGCAAATCACGTGGGCCCCCAGGGGAAATCACGTGGGCCCCCAGGGGAAATCACGCGAGCCCCCAGGGGAAATCACGTGGGCCAGGTGGGGCAATCACGTGGGCCAGGTGGGGCAATCACGTGGGCCAGGTGGAGCAATCACGTGGGCCCCCAGGGGAAATCACGTGGGCCCCCAGGTGAAATCACGTGGGCCCCCAGGGGAAATCACGTGGGCCGCCAGGGGAAATCACGTGGGCCCCCAGGGGAAATCACGTGGGCCCCCAGGGGAAATCACGTGGGCCCCCAGGGGAAATCACGTGGGCCCCCAGGGGAAATCACGTGGGCCCCCAGGGGAAATCACGTGGGCCCCCAGGGGAAATCACGTGGGCCAGTTGGAGCAATCACGTGGGCCCCCAGGGGAAATCACGTGGGCCCCCAGGGGAAATCACGTGGGCCCCCAGGGGAAATCACGTGGGCCCCCAGGGGAAATCACGTGGGCCCCCAGGGGAAATCACGTGGGCCCCCAGGGGAAATCACGTGGGCCCCCAGGGGAAATCACGTGGGCACCCAGGGGAAATCACGTGGGCCAGGTGGGGCAATCATGTGGGCCAGGTACAGCAATCACGTGGGCACCCAGGGGAAATCACGTGGGCCCCCAGGGGAAATCACGTGGGCCCCCAGGGGAAATCACGTGGGCCCCCAGGGGAAATCACGTGGGCCCCCAGGGGAAATCACGTGGGCCCCCAGGGGAAATCACGTGGGCCCCAAATGGGAAATCACGTGGGCCCCCAGGGGAAATCATGTGGGCCCCCAGGGGAAATCACGTGGGCCCCCAGGGGAAATCACGTGGGCCCCCAGCGGAAATCACGTGGGCCCCCAGGGGAAATCACGTGGGCCCCCAGGGGAAATCACGTGGGCCCCCAGGGGAAATCACGTGGGCCAGGTGGGGCAATCACGTGGGCCAGGTGGGGCAATCACGTGGGCCCCCAGGGGAAATCACGAGGGCCCCCAGGGCAAATCACGTGGGCCCCAAGGGGAAATCACGTTGGCCCCCAGGGGAAATCACGTGGGCCCCCAGGGGAAATCACGTGGGCCCCCAGGGGAAATCACGTGGGCCCCCAGGGGAAATCACGTGGGCCCCCAGGGGAAATCACGTGGGCCCCCAGGGGCAATCACGTGGGCCAGGTGGGGCAATCACGTGGGCCAGGTGGGGCAATCACGTGGGCCCCCAGGGGAAATCACGAGGGCCCCCAGGGCAAATCACGTGGGCCCCAAGGGGAAATCACGTTGGCCCCCAGGGGAAATCACGTGGGCCCCCAGGGGAAATCACGTGGGCCCCCAGGGGAAATCACGTGGGCCCCCAGTGGAAATCAGGTGGGCCCCCAGGGGAAATCACGTGGGCCCCCAGGGGAAATCACGTGGGCCCCCAGGGGAAATCACGTGGGCCCCCAGTGGAAATCACGTGGGCCCCCAGGGGAAATCACGTGGGCCAGGTGGGGCAATCACGTGGGCCAGGTGGGGCAATCACGTGGGCCAGGTGGGGCAATCACGTGGGCCCCCAGGGGAAATCACGTGGGCCCCCAGGTGAAATCACGTGGGCCCCCAGGGGAAATCACGTGGGCCGCCAGGGGAAATCACGTGGGCCCCCAGGGGAAATCACGTGGGCCCCCAGGGGAAATCACGTGGGCCCCCAGGGGAAATCACGTGGGCCCCCAGGGGAAATCACGTGGGGCCCCAGGGGAAATCACGTGGGCCCCCAGGGGAAATCACGTGGGCCCCCAGGGGAAATCACGTGGGCCAGGTGGGGCAATCACGTGGGCCAGGTGGGGCAATCACGTGGGCCACGTGGAGCAATCACGTGGGCCCCCAGGGGAAATCACGTGGGCCCCCAGGGGAAATCACGTGGGCCTCCAGGGGAAATCACGTGGGCCCCCAGGGGAAATCACGTGGGCCCCCAGGGGAAATCACGTGGGCCCCCAGGGGAAATCACGTGGGCCCCCAGGGGAATTCACGTTGTCCCACAGGGGAAATCACGTGGGCCCCCAGGGAAAATCACGTGGGCCAGGTGGGGCAATCACGTGGGCCAGGTGGAGCAATCACGTGGGCCCCCAGGGGAAATCACGTGGGACCCCAGGTGAAATCACGTGGGCCCCCAGCTGAAATCAGGTGGGCCCCCAGGGGAAATCACGTGGGCCCCCAGGGGAAATCACGTGGGCCCCCAGGGGAAATCACGTGGGCCCCCAGGGGAAATCACGTGGGCCCCCAGGGGAAATCACGTGGGCCCCCAGGGGAAATCACGTGGGCCAGGTGGGGCAATCACGTGGGCCAGGTGGGGCAATCACGTGGGCCCCCAGGGGAAATCACGAGGGCCCCCAGGGCAAATCACGTGGGCCCCCAGGGGAAATCACGTGGGCCCCCAGGCGAATTCACGTGGGCCCCCAGGGGAAATCACGTGGGCCCCCAGGGGAAATCACGTGGGCCAGGTGGGGCAATCACGTGGGCCAGGTGGAGCAATCACGTGGGTCCCCAGGGGAAATCACGTGGGCCCCCAGGGGAAATCACGAGGGCCCCCAGGGGAAATCACGTGGGCCCCCAGGGGAAATCACGTGGGCCCCCAGGGGAAATCACGTGGGCACCCAGGGGAAATCACGTGGGCCCCCAGGGGAAATCACGTGGGCCCCCAGGGGAAATCACGTGGGCCCCCAGGGGAAATCACGTGGGCCCCCAGGGGAAATCACGTGGGCCCCCAGGGGAAATCACGTGGGCCCCCAGGGGAAATCACGTGGGCCCCCAGGGGAAATCACGTGGGGCAGGTGGAGCAATCACGTGGGCCCCCAGGGGAAATCACGTGGGCCCCCAGGGGAAATCACGTGGGCCCCCAGGGGAAATCACGTGTGCCAGGTGGGGCAATCACGTGGGCCAGGTGGGGCAATCACGTGGGCCCCCAGGGGAAATCACGAGGGCCCCCAGGGCAAATCACGTGGGCCCCCAGGGGAAATCACGTGGGCCCCCAGGGGGAATCACGTGGGCCCCCAGGGGAAATCACGTGGGCCCCCAGGGGAAATCACGTGGGCCCCCAGGGGAAATCACGTGGGCCCCCAGGGGAAATCACGTGGGCCAGGTGGGGCAATCACGTGGGCCAGGTGGGGCAATCACGTGGGCCAGGTGGAGCAATGACGTGGGCCCCAAGGGGAAATCACGTGGGCCCCCGGTGAAATCATGTGGGCCCCCAGGGGAAATCACGTGGGCCGCCAGGGGAAATCACGTGGGCCCCCAAGTGAAATCATGTGGGCCCCCAGGGGAAATCACGTGGGACCCCAGGGGAAATCACGTGGGCCCCCAGGGGAAATCACGTGGGCCCCCAGGGGAAATCACGTGGGCAAGGTGGGGCAATCACGTGGGCCAGGTGGAGCAATCACGTGGGCCCCCAGGGGAAATCACGTGGGCCCCCAGGTGAAATCACGTGGGCCCCCAGGGGAAATCACGTGGGCCGCCAGGGGAAATCACGTGGGCCCCCAGGGGAAATCACGTGGGCCCCCAGGGGAAATCACGTGGGCCCCCAGGGGAAATCACGTGGGCCCCCAGGGGAAATCACGTGGGCCCCCAGGGGAAATCACGTGGGCCCCCAGGGGAAATCACGTGGGCCAGGTGGGGCAATCACGTGGGCCAGGTGGGGCAATCACGTGGGCCACGTGGAGCAATCACGTGGGCCCCCAGGGGAAATCACGTGGGCCCCCAGGGGAAATCACGTGGGCCCCCAGGGGAAATCACGTGGGCCCCCACGGGAAATCACGTGGGCCCCCAGTGGAAATCACGTTGGCCCCCAGGGGAAATCACGTGGGCCAGGTGGAGCAATCACGTGGGCCCCCAGGGGAAATCACGTGGGCCCCCAGGGGAAATCACGTGGGCCCCCAGGGGAAATCACGTGGGCCTGGTGGGGCAATCACGTGGGCCAGGTGGGGCAATCACGTGGGCCCCCAGGGGAAATCACGTGGGCCCCCAGGGGAAATCACGTGGGCCCCCAGGGGAAATCACGTGGGCCCCCAGGGGAAATCACGTGGGCCCCCAGGGGAAATCACGTGGGCCCCCAGGGGAAATCACGTGGGCCCCCAATGGGAAATCACGTGGGCCCCCAGGGGAAATCACGTGGGCCCCCAGGGGAAATCACGTGGGCCCCCAGGGGAAATCACGTGGGCCCCCAGGGGAAATCACGTGGGCCAGGTGGGGCAATCACGTGGGACAGGTGGAGCAATCACGTGGGCCCCCAGGGGAAATCACGTGGGCCCCCAGGGGAAATCACGTGGGCCCCCAGGGGAAATCACGTGGGCCCCCAGGGGAAATCACGTGGGCCCCCAGGGGAAATCACGTGGGCCCCCAGGGGAAATCACGTGGGCCCCCAGGGGCAATCACGTGGGCCAGGTGGGGCAATCACGTGGGCCAGGTGGGGCAATCACGTGGGCCCCCAGGGGAAATCACGAGGGCCCCCAGGGCAAATCACGTGGGCCCCCAGGGGAAATCACGTTGGCCCCCAGGGGAAATCACGTGGGCCCCCAGGGGAAATCACGTGGGCCCCCAGGGGAAATCACGTGGGCCCCCAGTGGAAATCAGGTGGGCCCCCAGGGGAAATCACGTGGGCCCCCAGGGGAAATCACGTGGGCCCCCAGGGGAAATCACGTGGGCCCCCAGTGGAAATCACGTGGGCCCCCAGGGGAAATCACGTGGGCCAGGTGGGGCAATCACGTGGGCCAGGTGGGGCAATCACGTGGGCCAGGTGGAGCAATCACGTGGGCCCCCAGGGGAAATCACGTGGGCCCCCAGGTGAAATCACGTGGGCCCCCAGGGGAAATCACGTGGGCCGCCAGGGGAAATCACGTGGGCCCCCAGGGGAAATCACGTGGGCCCCCAGGGGAAATCACGTGGGCCCCCAGGGGAAATCACGTGGGCCCCCAGGGGAAATCACGTGGGCCAGGTGGGGCAATCACGTGGGCCAGGTGGGGCAATCACGTGGGCCACGTGGAGCAATCACGTGGGCCCCCAGGGGAAATCACGTGGGCCCCCAGGGGAAATAACGTGGGCCCCCAGGGGAAATCACGTGGGCCCCCAGGGGAAATCACGGGGGCCAGGTGGGGCAATCACGTGGGCCAGGTGGGGCAATCACGTGGGCCCCCAGGGGAAATCACGAGGGCCCCCAGGGCAAATCACGTGGGCCCCCAGGGGATATCACGTGGGCCCCCAGGGGAAATCACGTGGGCCTCCAGGGGAAATCACGTGGGCCCCCAGGGGAAATCACGTGGGCCCCCAGGGGAAATCACGTGGGCCCCCAGGGGAAATCACGTGGGCCCCCAGGGGAATTCACGTTGTCCCCCAGGGGAAATCACGTGGGCCCCCAGGGAAAATCACGTGGGCCAGGTGGGGCAATCACGTGGGCCAGGTGGAGCAATCACGTGGGCCCCCAGGGGAAATCACGTGGGACCCCAGGTGAAATCACGTGGGCCCCCAGCTGAAATCACGTGGGCCCCCAGGGGAAAACACGTGGGCCCCCAGGGGAAATCACGTGGGCCCCCAGGGGAAATCACGTGGGCCCCCAGGGGAAATCACGTGGGCCCCCAGGGGAAATCACGTGGGCCAGGTGGGGCAATCACGTGGGCCAGGTGGGGCAATCACGTGGGCCCCCAGGGGAAATCACGAGGGCCCCCAGGGCAAATCACGTGGGCCCCCAGGGGAAATCACGTGGGCCCCCAGGCGAATTCACGTGGGCCCCCAGGGGAAATCACGTGGGCCCCCAGGGGAAATCACGTGGGCCAGGTGGGGCAATCACGTGGGCCAGGTGGAGCAATCACGTGGGCCCCCAGGGGAAATCACGTGGGCCCCCAGGGGAAATCACGAGGGCCCCCAGGGGAAATCACGTGGGCCCCCAGGGGAAATCACGTGGGCCCCCAGGGGAAATCACGTGGGCCCCCAGGGGAAATCACGTGGGCCCCCAGGGGAAATCACGTGGGCCCCCAGGGGAAATCACGTGGGCCCCCAGGGGAAATCACGTGGGCCCCCAGGGGAAATCACGTGGGCCCCCAGGGGAAATCTCGTGGGCCCCCAGGGGAAATCACGTGGGCCCCCAGGGGAAATCACGTGGGCCCCCAGGGGAAATCACGTGGGCCCCCAGGGGAAATCACGTGGGGCAGGTGGAGCAATCACGTGGGCCCCCAGGGGAAATCACGTGGGCCCCCAGGGGAAATCACGTGGGCCCCCAGGGGAAATCACGTGTGCCAGGTGGGGCAATCACGTGGGCCAGGTGGGGCAATCACGTGGGCCCCCAGGGGAAATCACGAGGGCCCCCAGGGCAAATCACGTGGGCCCCCAGGGGAAATCACGTGGGCCCCCAGGGGGAATCACGTGGGCCCCCAGGGGAAATCACGTGGGCCCCCAGGGGAAATCACGTGGGCCCACAGGGGAAATCACGTGGGCCCCCAGGGGAAATCACGTGGGCCAGGTGGGGCAATCACGTGGGCCAGGTGGGGCAATCACGTGGGCCAGGTGGAGCAATGACGTGGGCCCCCAGGGGAAATCACGTGGGCCCCCGGTGAAATCATGTGGGCCCCCAGGGGAAATCACGTGGGCCGCCAGGGGAAATCACGTGGGCCCCCAAGTGAAATCATGTGGGCCCCCAGGGGAAATCACGTGGGACCCCAGGGGAAATCACGTGGGCCCCCAGGGGAAATCACGTGGGCCCCCAGGGGAAATCACGTGGGCAAGGTGGGGCAATCACGTGGGCCAGGTGGAGCAATCACGTGGGCCCCCAGGGGAAATCACGTGGGCCCCCAGGTGAAATCACGTGGGCCCCCAGGGGAAATCACGTGGGCCGCCAGGGGAAATCACGTGGGCCCCCAGGGGAAATCACGTGGGACCCCAGGGGAAATCACGTGGGCCCCCAGGGGAAATCACGTGGGCCCCCAGGGGAAATCACGTGGGCCCCCAGGGGAAATCACGTGGGCCCCCAGGGGAAATCACGTGGGCCAGGTGGGGCAATCACGTGGGCCAGGTGGGGCAATCACGTGGGCCACGTGGAGCAATCACGTGGGCCCCCAGGGGAAATCACGTGGGCCCCCAGGGGAAATCACGTGGGCCCCCAGCGGAAATCACGTGGGCCCCCAGGGGAAATCACGTGGGCCCCCAGTGGAAATCACGTGGGCCCCCAGGGGAAATCACGTGGGCCAGGTGGAGCAATCACGTGGGCCCCCAGGGGAAATCACGTGGGCCCCCAGGGGAAATCACGTGGGCCCCCAGGGGAAATCACGTGGGCCTGGTGGGGCAATCACGTGGGCCAGGTGGGGCAATCACGTGGGCCCCCAGGGGAAATCACGAGCGCCCCCAGGGCAAATCACGTGGGCCCCCAGGGGAAATCACGTGGGCCCCCAGGGGAAATCACGCGAGCCCCCAGGGGAAATCACGTGGACCAGGTGGGGCAATCACGTGGGCCAGGTGGGGCAATCACGTGGGCCAGGTGGAGCAATCACATGGGCCCCCAGGGGAAATCACGTGGGCCCCCAGGTGAAATCACGTGGGCCCCCAGGGGAAATCACGTGGGCCGCCAGGGGAAATCACGTGGGCCCCCAGGGGAAATCACGTGGGCCCCAAGGGGAAATCACGTGGGCCCCCAGGGGAAATCACGTGGGCCCCCAGGGGAAATCACGTGGGCCCCCAGGGGAAATCACGTGGGCCCCCAGGGGAAATCACGTGGGCCAGGTGGGGCAATCACGTGGGCCAGTTGGAGCAATCACGTGGGCCCCCAGGGGAAATCACGTGGGCCCCCAGGGGAAATCACGTGGGCCTCCAGGGGAAATCACGTGGGCCCCCAGGGGAAATCACGTGGGCCCCCAGGGGAAATCACGTGGGCCCCCAGGGGAAATCACGTGGGCCCCCAGGGGAAATCACGTGGGCCCCCAGGGGAAATCACGTGGGCACCCAGGGGAAATCACGTGGGCCAGGTGGGGCAATCACGTGGGCCAGGTACAGCAATTACGTGGGCCCCCAGGGGAAATCACCTGGGCCCCCAGGGGAAATCACCTGGGCCCCCAGGGGAAATCACGTGGGCCCCCAGGGGAAATCACGTGGGCCCCCAGGGGAAATCACGTGGGCCCCCAGGGGAAATCACGTGGGCCCCCAATGGGAAATCACGTGGGCCCCCAGGGGAAATCACGTGGGCCCCCAGGGGAAATCACGTGGGCCACCAGGGGAAATCACGTGGGCCCCCAGGGGAAATCACGTGGGCCAGGTGGGGCAATCACGTGGGCCAGGTGGGGCAATCACGTGGGCCCCCAGGGGAAATCACGAGGGCCCCCAGGGCAAATCACGTGGGCCCCCAGGGGAAATCACGTTGGCCCCCAGGGGAAATCACGTGGGCCCCCAGGGGAAATCACGTGGGCCCCCAGGGGAAATCACGTGGGCCCCCAGGGGAAATCAGGTGGGTCCCCAGGGGAAATCACGTGGGCCCCCAGGGGAAATCACGTGGGCCCCCAGGGGAAATCACGTGGGCCCCCAGTGGAAATCACGTGGGCCCCCAGGGGAAATCACGTGGGCCATGTGGAGCAATCACGTGGGCCCCCAGTGGAAATCACGTGGGCCCCCAGGGGAAATCACGTGGGCCATGTGGAGCAATCACGTGGGCCCCCAGGGGAAATCACGTGGGCCCCCAGGGGAAATCACGTGGGCCCCCAGGGGAAATCACGTGGGCCAGGTGGGGCAATCACGTGGGCCAGGTGGGGCAATCACGTGGGCCCCCAGGGGAAATCACGAGCGCCCCCAGGGCAAATCACGTGGGACCCAGGGGAAATCACGTGGGCCCCCAGGGGAAATCACGCGAGCCCCCAGGGGAAATCACGTGGGCCAGGTGGGGCAATCACGTGGGCCAGGTGGGGCAATCACGTGGGCCAGGTGGGGCAATCACGTGGGCCAGGTGGGGCAATCACGTGGGCCCCCAGGTGAAATCACGAGGGCCCCCAGGGCAAATCACGTGGGCCCCAAGGGATATCACGTGGGCCCCCAGGGGAAATCACGTGGGCCTCCAGGGGAAATCACGTGGGCCCCCAGGGGAAATCACGTGGGCCCCCAGTGGAAATCACGTGGGCCCCCAGGGGAAATCACTTGGGCCCCCAGGGGAATTCACGTGGGCCCCCAGGGGAAATCACGTGGGCCCCCAGGGGAAATCACGTGGGCCAGGTGGGGCAATCACGTGGGCCAGGTGGAGCAATCACGTGGGCCCCCAGGGGAAATCACGTGGGACCCCAGGTGAAATCACGTGGGCCCCCAGCTGAAATCACGTGGGCCCCCAGGGGAAATCACGTGGGCCCCCAGGGGAAATCACGTGGGCCCCCAGGGGAAATCACGTGGGCCCCCAGGGGAAATCACGTGGGCCCCCAGGGGAAATCACGGGGGCCCCCAGGGGAAATCACGTGGGCCAGGTGGGGCAATCACGTGGGCCAGGTGGGGCAATCACGTGGGCCCCCAGGGGAAATCACGAGGGCCCCCAGGGCAAATCACGTGGGCCCCCAGGGGAAATCACGTGGGCCCCCAGGGGAAATCACGTGGGCCTCCAGGGGAAATCACGTGGGCCCCCAGGGGAAATCACGTGGGCCCCCAGGGGAAATCACGTGGGCCCCCAGGGGAAATCACGTGGGCCCCCAGGGGAAATCACGTGGGCACCCAGGGGAAATCACGTGGCACCCAGGGGAAATCACGTGGGCCAGGTGGGGCAATCACGTGGGCCAGGTACAGCAATCACGTGGGCCCCCAGGGGAAATCACGTGGGCCCCCAGGGGAAATCACGTGGGCCCCCAGGGGAAATAACGTGGGCCCCCAGGGGAAATCACGTGGGCCCCCAGGGGAAATCACGTGGGCCCCCAATGGGAAATCACGTGGGCCCCCAGGGGAAATCACGTGGGCCCCAAGGGGAAATCACGTGGGCCCCCAGGGGAAATCACGTGGGCCCCCAGGGGAAATCACGTGGGCCAGGTGGGGCAATCACGTGGGCCAGGTGGAGCAATCACGTGGGCCCCCAGGGGAAATCACGTGGGCCCCCAGGTGAAATCACGTGGGCCCCCAGGGGAAATCACGTGGGCCCCCAGGGGAAATCACGTGGGCCCCCAGGGGAAATCACGTGGGCCCCCAGGGGAAATCACGTGGGCCAGGTGGGGCAATCACGTGGGCCAGGTGGGGCAATCACGTGGGCCAGGTGGGGCAATCACGTGGGCCAGGTGGGGCAATCACGTGGGCCCCCAGGGGAAATCACGAGGGCCCCCAGGGCAAATCACGTGGGCCCCAAGGGATATCACGTGGGCCCCCAGGGGAAATCACGTGGGCCTCCAGGGGAAATCACGTGGGCCCCCAGGGGAAATCACGTGGGCCCCCAGTGGAAATCACGTGGGCCCCCAGGGGAAATCACGTGGGCCCCCAGGGGAATTCACGTGGGCCCCCAGGGGAAATCACGTGGGCCCCCAGGGGAAATCACGTGGGCCAGGTGGGGCAATCACGTGGGCCAGGTGGAGCAATCACGTGGGCCCCCAGGGGAAATCACGTGGGACCCCAGGTGAAATCACGTGGGCCCCCAGCTGAAATCACGTGGGCCCCCAGGGGAAATCACGTGGGCCCCCAGGGGAAATCACGTGGGCCCCCAGGGGAAATCACGTGGGCCCCCAGGGGAAATCACGTGGGCCCCCAGGGGAAATCACGGGGGCCCCCAGGGGAAATCACGTGGGCCAGGTGGGGCAATCACGTGGGCCAGGTGGGGCAATCACGTGGGCCCCCAGGGGAAATCACGAGGGCCCCCAGGGCAAATCACGTGGGCCCCCAGGGGAAATCACGTGGGCCCCCAGGGGAAATCACGTGGGCCTCCAGGGGAAATCACGTGGGCCCCCAGGGGAAATCACGTGGGCCCCCAGGGGAAATCACGTGGGCCCCCAGGGGAAATCACGTGGGCCCCCAGGGGAAATCACGTGGGCACCCAGGGGAAATCACGTGGGCACCCAGGGGAAATCACGTGGGCCAGGTGGGGCAATCACGTGGGCCAGGTACAGCAATCACGTGGGCCCCCAGGGGAAATCACGTGGGCCCCCAGGGGAAATCACGTGGGCCCCCAGGGGAAATAACGTGGGCCCCCAGGGGAAATCACGTGGGCCCCCAGGGGAAATCACGTGGGCCCCCAATGGGAAATCACGTGGGCCCCCAGGGGAAATCACGTGGGCCCCAAGGGGAAATCACGTGGGCCCCCAGGGGAAATCACGTGGGCCCCCAGGGGAAATCACGTGGGCCAGGTGGGGCAATCACGTGGGCCAGGTGGAGCAATCACGTGGGCCCCCAGGGGAAATCACGTGGGCCCCCAGGTGAAATCACGTGGGCCCCCAGGGGAAATCACGTGGGCCCCCAGGGGAAATCACGTGGGCCCCCAGGGGAAATCACGTGGGCCCCCAGGGGAAATCACGTGGGCCCCCAGGGGAAATCACGTGGGCTCCCAGGGGAAATCACGTGGGCCAGGTGGGGCAATCACGTGGGCCAGGTGGGGCAATCACGTGGGCCCCCAGGGGAAATCACGAGGGCCCCCAGGGCAAATCACGTGGGCCCCCAGGGGAAATCACGTTGGCCCCCAGGGGAAATCACGTGGGCCCCCAGGGGAAATCACGTGGGCCCCCAGGGGAAATCACGTGGGCCCCCAGGGGAAATCACGTGGGCCCCCAGGGGATATCACTTGGGCCCCCAGGGGAAATCACGTGGGCCCCCAGTGGAAATCACGTGGGCCCCCAGGGGAAATCACGTGGGCCAGGTGGAGCAATCACGTGGGCCCCCAGGGGAAATCACGTGGGCCCCCAGGGGAAATAACGTGGGCCCCCAGGGGAAATCACGTGGGCCTGGTGGGGCAATCACGTGGGCCTGGTGGGGCAATCACGTGGGCCCCCAGCGGAAATCACGAGCGCCCCCAGGGCAAATCACGTGGGCCCCCAGGGGAAATCACGTGGGCCCCCAGGGGAAATCACGCGAGCCCCCAGGGGAAATCACGTGGGCCAGGTGGGGCAATCACGTGGGCCAGGTGGGGCAATCACGTGGGCCAGGTGGAGCAATCACGTGGGCCCCCAGGGGAAATCACGTGGGCCCCCAGGGGAAATCACGTGGGCCCCCAGGGGAAATCACGTGGGCCGCCAGGGGAAATCACGTGGGCCGCCAGGGGAAATCACGTGGGCCCCCAGGGGAAATCACGTGGGCCCCCAGGGGAAATCACGTGGGCCCCCAGGGGAAATCACGTGGGCCCCCAGGGGAAATCACGTGGGCCAGGTGGGGCAATCACGTGGGCCAGTTGGAGCAATCACGTGGGCCCCCAGGGGAAATCACGTGGGCCCCCAGGGGAAATCACGTGGGCCCCCAGGGAAAAACACGTGGGCCCCCAGGGGAAATCACGTGGGCCCCCAGGGGAAATCACGTGGGCCCCCAGGGGAAATCACGTGGGCCCCCAGGGGAAATCACGTGGGCCAGGTGGGGCAATCACGTGGGCCAGGTGGAGCAATCACGTGGGCCCCCAGGGGAAATCACGTGGGCCCCCAGCTGAAATCACGTGGGCCCCCAGGGGAAATCACGTGGGCCCCCAGGGGAAATCACGTGGGCCCCCAGGGGAAATCACGTGGGCCCCCAGGGGAAATCACGTGGGCCCCCAGGGGAAATCACGTGGGCCCCCAGGGGAAATCACGTGGGCCCCCAGGGGAAATCCCGTGGGCCAGGTGAGGCAATCACGTGGGCCAGGTGGGGCAATCACGTGGGCCCCCAGGGGAAATCACGAGGGCCCCCAGGGCAAATCACGTGGGCCCCCAGGGGAAATCACGTGGGCCCCCAGGGGAAATCACGTGGGCCCCCAGGGGAAATCACGTGGGCCCCCAGGGGAAATCACGTGGGCCCCCAGGGGAAATCACGTGGGCCCCCAGGGGAAATCACGTGGGCCCCCAGGGGAAATCACGTGGGCCAGGTGGGGCAATCACGTGGGCCAGTTGGAGCAATCACGTGGGCCCCCAGGGGAAATCACGTGGGCCCCCAGGGGAAATCACGTGGGCCTCCAGGGGAAATCACGTGGGCCCCCAGGGGAAATCACGTGGGCCCCCAGGGGAAATCACGTGGGCCCCCAGGGGAAATCACGTGGGCCCCCAGGGGAAATCACGTGGGCCCCCAGGGGAAATCACGTGGGCACCCAGGGGAAATCACGTGGGCCAGGTGGGGCAATCACGTGGGCCAGGTACAGCAATTACGTGGGCCCCCAGGGGAAATCACGTGGGCCCCCAGGGGAAATCACCTGGGCCCCCAGGGGAAATCACGTGGGCCCCCAGGGGAAATCACGTGGGCCCCCAGGGGAAATCACGTGGGCCCCCAGGGGAAATCACGTGGGCCCCCAATGGGAAATCACGTGGGCCCCCAGGGGAAATCACGTGGGCCCCCAGGGGAAATCACGTGGGCCGCCAGGGGAAATCACGTGGGCCCCCAGGGGAAATCACGTGGGCCAGGTGGGGCAATCACGTGGGCCAGGTGGGGCAATCACGTGGGCCCCCAGGGGAAATCACGAGGGCCCCCAGGGCAAATCACGTGGGCCCCCAGGGGAAATCACGTTGGCCCCCAGGGGAAATCACGTGGGCCCCCAGGGGAAATCACGTGGGCCCCCAGGGGAAATCACGTGGGCCCCCAGGGGAAATCAGGTGGGCCCCCAGGGGAAATCACGTGGGCCCCCAGGGGAAATCACGTGGGCCCCCAGGGGAAATCACGTGGGCCCCCAGTGGAAATCACGTGGGCCCCCAGGGGAAATCACGTGGGCCAGGTGGAGCAATCACGTGGGCCCCCAGGGGAAATCACGTGGGCCCCCAGGGGAAATCACGTGGGCCCCCAGGGGAAATCACGTGGGCCTGGTGGGGCAATCACGTGGGCCAGGTGGGGCAATCACGTGGGCCCCCAGGGGAAATCACGAGCGCCCCAAGGGCAAATCACGTGGGACCCAGGGGAAATCACGTGGGCCCCCAGGGGAAATCACGCGAGCCCCCAGGGGAAATCACGTGGGCCAGGTGGGGCAATCACGTGGGCCAGGTGGGGCAATCACGTGGGCCAGGTGGGGCAATCACGTGGGCCAGGTGGGGCAATCACGTGGGCCCCCAGGGGAAATCACGAGGGCCCCCAGGGCAAATCACGTGGGCCCCCAGGGGATATCACGTGGGCCCCCAGGGTAAATCACGTGGGCCTCCAGGGGAAATCACGTGGGCCCCCAGGGGAAATCACGTGGGCCCCCAGGGGAAATCACGTGGGCCCCCAGGGGAAATCACGTGGGCCCCCAGGGGAATTCACGTGGGCCCCCAGGGGAAATCACGTGGGCCCCCAGGGGAAATCACGTGGGCCAGGTGGGGCAATCACGTGGGCCAGGTGGAGCAATCACGTGGGCCCCCAGGGGAAATCACGTGGGACCCCAGGTGAAATCACGTGGGCCCCCAGCTGAAATCACGTGGGCCCCCAGGGGAAATCACGTGGGCCCCCAGGGGAAATCACGTGGGCCCCCAGGGGAAATCACGTGGGCCCCCAGGGGAAATCACGTGGGCCCCCAGGGGAAATCACGGGGGCCCCCAGGGGAAATCACGTGGGCCAGGTGGGGCAATCACGTGGGCCAGGTGGGGCAATCACGTGGGCCCCCAGGGGAAATCACGAGGGCCCCCAGGGCAAATCACGTGGGCCCCCAGGGGAAATCACGTGGGCCCCCAGGGGAAATCACGTGGGCCTCCAGGGGAAATCACGTGGGCCCCCAGGGGAAATCACGTGGGCCCCCAGGGGAAATCACGTGGGCCCCCAGGGGAAATCACGTGGGCCCCCAGGGGAAATCACGTGGGCACCCAGGGGAAATCACGTGGGCACCCAGGGGAAATCACGTGGGCCAGGTGGGGCAATCACGTGGGCCAGGTACAGCAATCACGTGGGCCCCCAGGGGAAATCACGTGGGCCCCCAGGGGAAATCACGTGGGCCCCCAGGGGAAATCACGTGGGCCCCCAGGGGAAATCACGTGGGCCCCCAGGGGAAATCACGTGGGCCCCCAGGGGAAATCACGTGGGCCCCCAATGTGAAATCACGTGGGCCCCCAGGGGAAATCACGTGGGCCCCCAGGGGAAATCACGTGGGCCCCCAGGGGAAATCACGTGGGCCAGGTGGGGCAATCACGTGGGCCAGTTGGAGCAATCACGTGGGCCCCCAGGGGAAATCACGTGGGCCCCCAGGGGAAATCACGTGGGCCCCCAGGGAAAATCACGTGGGCCCCCAGGGGAAATCACGTGGGCCCCCAGGGGAAATCACGTGGGCCCCCAGGGGAAATCACGTGGGCCCCCAGGGGAAATCACGTGGGCCAGGTGGGGCAATCACGTGGGCCAGGTGGAGCAATCACATGGGCCCCCAGGGGAAATCACGTGGGACCCCAGGTGAAATCACGTGGGCCCCCAGCTGAAATCACGTGGGCCCCCAGGGGAAATCACGTGGGCCCCCAGGGGAAATCACGTGGGCCCCCAGGGGAAATCACGTGGGCCCCCAGGGGAAATCACGTGGGCCCCCAGGGGAAATCACGTGGGCCAGGTGGGGCAATCACGTGGGCCAGGTGGAGCAATCACATGGGCCCCCATGGGAAATCACGTGGGCCCCCAGGGGAAATCACGTGGGCCCCCAGGGGAAATCACGTGGGCCCCCAGGGGAAATCACGTGGGCCAGGTGGGGAAATCACGTGGGCCAGGTGGGGCAATCACGTGGGCCAGGTGGAGCAATCACGTTGCCCCCCAGGGGAAATCACGTGGGCCCTCAGGTGAAATCACGTGGGCCCCCAGGGGAAATCTCGTGGGCCGCCAGGGGAAATCACGTGGGCCCCCATGGGAAATCACGTGGGCCCCCAGGGGAAATCACGTGGGCCCCCAGGGGAAATCACGTGGGCCCCCAGGGGAAATCACGTGGGCCAGGTGGGGCAATCACGTGGGCCAGGTGGGGCAATCACGTGGGCCCCCAGGGGAAATCACGAGGGCCCCCAGGGCAAATCACGTGGGCCCCCAGGGGAAATCACGTGGGCCCCCAGGGGAAATCACGTGGGCCCCCAGGGGAAATCACGTGGGCCCCCAGGGGAAATCACGTGGGCCCCCAGGGGAAATCACGTGGGCCCCCAGGGGAAATCACGTGGGCCCCCAGGGGAAATCACGTGGGGCCCAGGGGAAATCACGTGGGACCCCAGGGGAAATCACGTGGGCCCCCAGGGGAAATCACGTGGGCCCCCAGGGGAAATCACGTGGGCCCCCAGGGGAAATCACGTGGGCCCCCAGGGGAAATCACGTGGGCCCCCAGGGGAAATCACGTGGTCCCCCAGGGGAAATCACGTGGGCCCCCAGGGGAAATCACGTGGGCCAGGTGGGGCAATCACGTGGGCCAGGTGGAGCAATCACGTGGGCCCCCAGGGGAAATCACGTGGGCCCCCAGGGGAAATCACGTGGGCCCCCAGGGGAAATCACGCGGGCCCCCAGGGGAAATCACGTGGGCCCCCAGGGGAATCACGTGGGCCCGCAGGGGAAATCACGTGGGCCCCTAGGGGAAATCACGTGGGCCAGGTGGGGCAATCACGTGGGCCAGGTGGAGCAATCACGTGGGCCCCCAGGGGAAATCACGTGGGCCCCCAGGGGAAATCACGTGGGCCCCCAGGGGAAATCACGTGGGCCCCCAGGGGAAATCACGTGGGCCCCCAGGGGAAATCACGTGGGCCCCCAGGGGAAATCACGTGGGCCCCCAGGGGAAATCACGTGGGCCCCCAGGGGAAATCACGTGGGCCCCCAGGGGAAATCACGTGGGCCCCCAGGGGAAATCACGTGGGCCCCCAGGGGAAATCACGTGGGCCCCCAGGGGAAATCACGTGGGCCCCCTGGGGAAATCACGTGGGCCAGGTGGGGCAATCACGTGGGCCAGGTGGAGCAATCACGTGGGCCCCCAGGGGAAATCACGTGGGCCCCCAGGTGAAATCACGTGGGCCCCCAGGGGGAATCACGTGGGCCCCCAGGGGAAATCACGTGGGCCCCCAGGGGAAATCACGTGGGCCCCCAGGGGAAATCACGTGGGCCCCCAGGGGAAATCACGTGGGCCCCCAGGGGAAATCACGTGGGCCCCCAGGGGAAATCACGTGGGCCCCCAGGGGAAATCACGTGGGCCCCCAGGGGAAATCACGTGGGCCCCCAGGGGAAATCACGTGGGCCCTCAGGGGAAATCACGTGGGCCAGGTGAGGCAATCACGTGGGCCAGGTGGGGCAATCACGTGGGCCCCCAGGGGAAATCACGAGGGCCCCCAGGGCAAATCACGTGGGCCCCCAGGGGAAATCACGTGGGCCCCCAGGGGAAATCACGTGGGCCCCCAGGGGAAATCACGTGGGCCCCCAGGGGAAATCACGTGGGCCCCCAGGGGAAATCACGTGGGCCCCCAGGGGAAATCACGTGGGCCCCCAGGGGAAATCACGTGGGCCCCCAGGGGAAATCACGTGGGCCCCCAGGGGAAATCACGTGGGCCCAGAGGGGAAATCACGTGTGCCAGGTGGGGCAATCACGTGGGCCAGGTGGGGCAATCACGTGGGCCCCCAGGGGAAATCACGAGGGCCCCCAGGGCAAATCACGTGGGCCCCCAGGGGAAATCACGTGGGCCCCCAGGGGAAATCACGTGGGCCCCCAGGGGGAATCACGTGGGGCAGGTGGAACAATCACGTGGGCCCCCAGGGGAAATCACGTGGGCCCCCAGGGGAAATCACGTGGGCCCCCAGGGGAAATCACGTGTGCCAGGTGGGGCAATCACGTGGGCCAGGTGGGGCAATCACGTGGGCCCCCAGGGGAAATCACGAGGGCCCCCAGGGCAAATCACGTGGGCCCCCAGGGGAAATCACGTGGGCCCCCAGGGGAAATCACGTGGGCCCCCAGGGGGAATCACGTGGGCCCCCAGGGGAAATCACGTGGGCCCCCAGGGGAAATCACGTGGGCCCCCAGGGGAAATCACGTGTGCCAGGTGGGGCAATCACGTGGGCCAGGTGGGGCAATCACGTGGGCCCCCAGGGGAAATCACGAGGGCCCCCAGGGCAAATCACGTGGGCCCCCAGGGGAAATCACGTGGGCCCCCAGGGGAAATCACGTGGGCCCCCAGGGGGAATCACGTGGGCCCCCAGGGGAAATCACGTGGGCCCACAGGGGAAATCACGTGGGCCAGGTGGGGCAATCACGTGGGCCAGGTGGGGCAATCACGTGGGCCAGGTGGAGCAATCACGTGGGCCCCCAGGGGAAATCACGTGGGCCCCCAGGGGAAATCACGTGGGCCCCCAGGGGAAATCACGTGGTCCCCCAGGGGAAATCACGTGGGCCCCCAGGGGAAATCACGTGGGCCCCCAGGGGAAATCACGTGGGCCCCCAGGGGAAATCACGTGGGCCCCCAGGGGAAATCACGTGGGCCCCCAGGGGAAATCACGTGGGCCAGGTGGGGCAATCACGTGGGCCAGGTGGAGCAATCACGTGGGCCCCCAGGGGAAATCACGTGGGCCCCCAGGTGAAATCACGTGGGCCCCCAGGGGAAATCACGTGGGCCCCAGGGGAAATCACGTGGGCCCCCAGGGGAAATCACGTGGGCCCCCAGGGGAAATCACGTGGGCCCCCAGGGGAAATCACGTGGGCCCCCAGGGGAAATCACGTGGGCCCCAAGGGGAAATCACGTGGGCCAGGTGGGGCAATCACGTGGGCCAGGTGGGGCAATCACGTGGGCCCCCAGGGGAAATCACGAGGGCCCCCAGGGCAAATCATGTGGGCCCCCAGGGGAAATCACGTGGGCCCCCAGGGGAAATCACGTGGGCCCCCAGGGGAAATCACGTGGGCCCCCAGGGGAAATCACGTGGGCCCCCAGGGGAAATCACGTGGGCCCCCAGGGGAAATCACGTGGGCCCCCAGGGGAAATCACGTGGGCCCCCAGGGGAAATCACGTGGGCCAGGTGGTGCAATCACGTGGGCCAGGTGGGGCAATCACGTGGGCCAGGTGGAGCAATCACGTGGGCCAGGTGGAGCAATCACGTGGGCCCCCAGGGGAAATCACGTGGGCCCCCAGGGGAAATCACGTGGGCCCCCAGGGGAAATCACGTGGGCCCCCAGGGGAAATCACGTGGGCCCCCAGGGGAAATCACGTGGGCCCCCAGGGGAAATCACGTGGGCCCCCTGGGGAAATCACGTGGGCCAGGTGGGGCAATCACGTGGGCCAGGTGGAGCAATCACGTGGGCCCCCAGGGGAAATCACGTGGGCCCCCAGGTGAAATCACGTGGGCCCCCAGGGGGAATCACGTGGGCCCCCAGGGGAAATCACGTGGGCCCCCAGGGGAAATCACGTGGGCCCCCAGGGGAAATCACGTGGGCCCCCAGGGGAAATCACGTGGGCCCCCAGGGGAAATCACGTGGGCCCCCAGGGGAAATCACGTGGGCCCCCAGGGGAAATCACGTGGGCCCCCAGGGAAAATCACGTGGGCCCCCAGGGGAAATCACGTGGGCCCCCAGGGGAAATCACGTGGGCCCCCAGGGGAAATCACGTGGGCCCCAAGGGGAAATCACGTGGGCCAGGTGGAGCAATCACGTGGGCCCCCAGGGGAAATCACGTGGGCCCGCAGGGGAAATCACGTGGGCCCCCAGGGGAAATCACGTGGGCCCCCAGGGGAAATCACGTGGGCCCCCAGGGGAAATCACGTGGGCCCCCAGGGGAAATCACGTGGGCCCCCAGGGGAAATCACGTGGGCCCCCAGGGGAAATCACGTGGGCCCCCAGGGGAAATCACGTGGGCCCCCAGGGGAAATCACGTGGGCCCCCAGGTGAAATCACGTGGGCCCCCAGGGGAAATCACGTGGGCCCCCAGGGGAAATCACGTGGGGCAGGTGGAGCAATCACGTGGGCCCCCAGGGGAAATCACGTGGGCCCCCAGGGGAAATCACGTGGGCCAGGTGGGGCAATCACGTGGGCCAGGTGGGGCAATCACGTGGGCCAGGTGGAACAATCACGTGGGCCCCCAGGTGAAATCACGTGGGCCCCCAGGTGAAATCATGTGGGCCCCCAGGGGAAATCACGTGGGCCGCCAGGGGAAATCACGTGGGCCCCCAGGGGAAATCACGTGGGCCCCCAGGGGAAATCACGTGGGACCCCAGGGGAAATCAGGTGGGCCCCCAGGGGAAATCACGTGGGCCCCCAGGGGAAATCACGTGGGCCCCCAGGGGAAATCACGTGGGCCCCCAGGGGAAATCACGTGGGCCTCCAGGGAAAATCACGTGGGCCCCCAGGGGAAATCACGTGGGCCCCCAGGGGAAATCACGTGGGCTAGGTGGGGCAATCACGTGGGCCAGGTGGAGCAATCACGTGGGCCCCCAGGGGAAATCACGTGGGCCCCCAGGGGAAATCACGTGGGCCCCCAGGGGAAATCACGTGGGCCCCCAAGGGAAATCACGTGGGCCCCCAGGGGAAATCACGTGGGCCCCCAGGGGAAATCACGTGGGCCCCCAGGGGAAATCACGTGGGCCCCCAGGGGAAATCACGTGGGCCCCCAGGGGAAATCACGTGGGACCCCAGGGGAAATCACGTGGGCCCCCAGGGGAAATCACGTGGGCCCCCAGGTGAAATCACGTGGGCCCCCAGGGGAAATCACGTGGGCCCCCAGGGGAAATCACGTGGGCCCCCAGGGGAAATCACGTGGGCCCCCAGGGGAAATCACGTGGGCCCCCAGGGGAAATCACGTGGGCCCCCAGGGGAAATCACGTGGGGCAGGTGGAGCAATCACGTGGGCCCCCAGGGGAAATCACGTGGGCCCCCAGGGGAAATCACGTGGGCCCCCAGGGAAAATCACGTGTGCCAGGTGGGGCAATCACGTGGGCCAGGTGGGGCAATCACGTGGGCCCCCAGGGGAAATCACGAGGGCCCCCAGGGCAAATCACGTGGGCCCCCAGGGGAAATCACGTGGGCCCCCAGGGGAAATCACGTGGGCCCCCAGGGGGAATCACGTGGGCCCCCTGGGGAAATCACGTGGGCCCCCAGGGGAAATCACGTGGGCCCACAGGGGAAATCACGTGGGCCCCCAGGGGAAATCACGTGGGCCCCCAGGGGAAATCACGTGGGCCCCCAGTGGAAATCACGTGGGCCCCCAGGGGAAATCACGTGGGCCAGGTGGAGCAATCACGTGGGCCCCCAGGGGAAATCACGTGGGCCCCCAGGGGAAATCACGTGGGCCCCCAGGGGAAATCACGTGGGCCTGGTGGGGAAATCACGTGGGCCAGGTGGGGCAATCACGTGGGCCCCCAGGGGAAATCACGAGCGCCCCCAGGGCAAATCACGTGGGCCCCCAGGGGAAATCACGTGGGCCCCCAGGGGAAATCACGTGGGCCCCCAGGTGAAATCACGTGGGCCCCCAGGGGAAATCACATGGGCCCCCAGGGGAAATCACGTGGGCCCCCAGGGGAAATCACGTGGGCACCCAGGGGAAATCACGTGGGCCAGGTGGGGCAATCACGTGGGCCAGGTACAGCAATCACGTGGGCCCCCAGGGGAAATCACGTGGGCCCCCAGGGGAAATCACCTGGGCCCCCAGGGGAAATCACGTGGGCCCCCAGGGGAAATCACGTGGGCCCTCAGGGGAAATCACGTGGGCCCCCAGGGGAAATCACGTGGGCAACCAATGGGAAATCACGTGGGCCCCCAGGGGAAATCACGTGGGCCCCCAGGGGAAATCACGTGGGCCCCCAGGGGAAATCACTAGTCCCCCAGGGGAAATCACGTGGGCCAGGTGGGGCAATCACGTGGGCCAGGTGGAGCAATCACGTGGGCCCCCAGGGGAAATCACGTGGGCCCCCAGGGGAAATCACTTGGGACCCCAGGGGAAATCACGTGGGCCCCCAGGGGAAATCACGTGGGCCCCCAGGGGACATCACGTGGGCCCCCAGGGGAAATCACGTGGGCCCCCAGGGGAAATCACGTGGGCCCCCAGGGGAAATCACGTGGGCCCCCAGGGGAAATCACGTGGGCCCCCAGGGGAAATCACGTGGGCCAGGTGGGGCAATCCCGTGGGCCCCCAGGGGAAATCACGAGGGCCCCCAGCGCAAATCACGTGGGCCCCCAGGGGAAATCACGTTGGCCCCCAGGGGAAATCACGTGGGCCCCCAGGGGAAAACACGTGGGCCCCCAGGGGAAATCACGTGGGCCCCCAGGGGAAATCAGGTGGGCCGCCAGGGGAAATCACGTGGGCCCCCAGGGGAAATCACGTGGGCCCCCAGGGGAAATCACGTGGGCCCCCAGTGGAAATCACGTGGGCCCCCAGGGGAAATCACGTGGGCCAGGTGGAGCAATCACGTGGGCCCCCAGGGGAAATCACGTGGGCCCCCAGGGGAAATCACGTGGGCCCCCAGGGGAAATCACGTGGGCCTGGTGGGGCAATCACGTGGGCCAGGTGGGGCAATCATGTGGGCCCCCAGGGGAAATCACGAGCGCCCCCAGGGCGAATCACGTTGGCCCCCAGGGGAAATCACGTGGGCCCCCAGGGCAAATCACGCGAGCCCCCAGGGGAAATCACGTGGGCCAGGTGGGGCAATCACGTGGGCCAGGTGGGGCAATCACGTGGGCCAGGTGGAGCAATCACGTGGGCCCCCAGGGGAAATCACGTGGGCCCCCAGGTGAAATCACGTGGGCCCCCAGGGGAAATCACGTGGGCCGCCAGGGGAAATCACGTGGGCCCCCAGGGGAAATCACCTGGGCTCCCAGGGGAAATCACGTGGGCCCCCAGGGGAAATCACGTGGGCCCCCAGGGGAAATCACGTGGGGCCCCAGGGGAAATCACGTGGGCCCCCAGGGGAAATCACTTGGGCCCCCAGGGGAAATCACGTGGGCCAGGTGGGGCAATCACGTGGGCCAGGTGGGGCAATCACGTGGGCCACGTGGAGCAATCACGTGGGCCCCCAGGGGAAATCACGTGGGCCCCCAGGGGAAATCACGTGGGCCCCCAGGGGAAATCACGTGGGCCCCCAGGGGAAATCACGTGGGCCCCCAGGGGAAATCACGTGGACCCCCAGGGGAAATCACGTGGGCCCCCAGTGGAAATCACGTGGGTCCCCAGGGGAAATCACGTGGGCCAGGTGGAGCAATCACGTGGGCCCCCAGGGGAAATCACGTGGGCCCCCAGGGGAAATCACGTGGGCCCCCAGGGGAAATCACGTGGGCCCCCAGGGGAAATCACGTGGGCCTGGTGGGGCAATCACGTGGGCCAGGTGGGGCAATCACGTGGGCCCCCAGGGGAAATCACGAGCGCCCCAAGGGCAAATCACGTGGGCCCCCAGGGGAAATCACGTGGGCCCCCAGGGGAAATCACGCGAGCCCCCAGGGGAAATCACGTGGGCCAGGTGGGGCAATCACGTGGGCCAGGTGGGGCAATCACGTGGGCCAGGTGGAGCAATCACGTGGGCCCCCAGGGGAAATCACGTGGGCCCCCAGGTGAAATCACCTGGGCCCCCAGGGGAAATCACGTGGGCCGCCAGGGGAAATCACGTGGGCCCCCAGGGGAAATCACGTGGGCCCCCAGGGGAAATCACGTGGGCCCCCAGGGGAAATCACGTGGGCCCCCAGGGGAAATCACGTGGGCCCCCAGGGGAAATCACGTGGGCCCCCAGGGGAAATCACGTGGGCCCCCAGGGGAAATCACGTGGGCCAGGTGTGGCAATCACGTGGGCCAGTTGGAGCAATCACGTGGGCCCCCAGGGGAAATCACGTGGGCCCCCAGGGGAAATCACGTGGGCCCCCAGTGGAAATCACGTGGGCCCCCAGGGAAAATCACGTGGGACCCCAGGGGAAATCACGTGGGCCCCCAGGGGAAATCACGTGGGCCCCCAGGGGAAATCACGTGGGCCCCCAGGGGAAATCACGTGGGCCCCCAGGGGAAATCACGTGGGCCCCCAGGGGAAATCACGTGGGCCCCCAGGGGAAATCACGTGGGCCAGGTGGGGCAATCACGTGGGCCAGGTGGAGCAATCATGTGGGCCCCCAATGGAAATCACGTGGGCCCCCAGGGGAAATCACGTGGGCCCCCAGGGGAAATCACGTGGGCCCCCAGGGGAAATCACGTGGGCCCCCAGGGGAAATCACGTGGGCCAGGTGGGGCAATCACCTGGGCCAGGTGGGGCAATCACGTGGGCCCCCAGGGGAAATCACGAGGGCCCCCAGGGCAAATCACGTGGGCCCCCAGGGGATATCACGTGGGCCCCCAGGGGAAATCACGTGGGCCTCCAGGGGAAATCACGTGGGCCCCCAGGGGAAATCACGTGGGCCCCCAGGGGAAATCACGTGGGCCCCCAGGGGAAATCACGTGGGCCCCAGGGGAATTCACGTGGGCCCCCAGGGGAAATCACGTGGGCCCCCAGGGGAAATCACGTGGGCCAGGTGGGGCAATCACGTGGGCCAGGTGGGGCAATCACGTGGGCCAGGTACAGCAATCACGTGGGCCCCCAGGGGAAATCACGTGGGCCCCCAGGGGAAATCACCTGGGCCCCCAGGGGAAATCACGTGGGCCCCCAGGGGAAATCACGTGGGCCCCCAGGGGAAATCACGTGGGCCCCCAGGGGAAATCACGTGGGCCCCCAATGGGAAATCACGTGGGACCCCAGGGGAAATCACGTGGGCCCCCAGGGGAAATCACGTGGGCCCCCAGGGGAAATCACGTGGGCCCCCAGGGGAAATCACGTGGGCCAGGTGGGGCAATCACGTGGGCCAATTGGAGCAATCACGTGGGCCCCCAGGGGAAATCACGTGGGCCCCCATGTGAAATCACATGGGCCCCCAGGGGAAATCACGTGGGCCCCCAGGGGAAATCACATGGGCCCCCAGGGGAAATCACGTGGGCCCCCAGGGGAAATCACGTGGGCCCCCAGGGGAAATCACGTGGGCCCCCAGGGGAAATCACGTGGGCCCCCAGGGGAAATCACGTGGGCCAGCTGGGGCAATCACATGGGCCAGGTGGGGCAATCACGTGGGCCCCCAGGGGAAATCACGAGGGCCCCCAGGGCAAATCACGTGGGCCCCCAGGGGAAATCACGTTGGCCCCCAGGGGAAATCACGTGGGCCCCCAGGGGAAATCACGTGGGCCCCCAGGGGAAATCACGTGGGCCCCCAGGGGAAATCACGTGGGCCCCCAGGGGAAATCACGTGGGCCCCCAGGGGAAATCACGTGGGCCCCCAGTGGAAATCACGTGGGCCCCCAGGGGAAATCACGTGGGCCAGGTGGAGCAATCACGTGGGCCCCCAGGGGAAATCACGTGGGCCCCCAGGGGAAATCACGTGGGCCCCCAGGGGAAATCACGTGGGCCTGGTGGGGCAATCACGTGGGCCAGGTGGGGAAATCACGTGGGCCCCCAGGGGAAATCACGAGCACCCCCAGGGCAAATCACGTGGGCCCCCAGGGGAAATCACGTGGGCCCCCAGGGGAAATCACGTGGGCCCCCAGGGGAAATCACGTGGGCCAGGTGGGGCAATCACGTGGGCCAGGTGGGGCAATCACGTGGGCCAGGTGGAGCAATCACGTGGGCCCCCAGGGGAAATCACGTGGGCCCCCAGGTGAAATCACGTGGGCCCCCAGGGGAAATCACGTGGGCCGCCAGGGGAAATCACGTGGGCCCCCAGGGGAAATCACGTGGGCCCCTAGGGGAAATCACGTGGGCCCCCAGGGGAAATCACGTGGGCCCCCAGGGGAAATCACGTGGGCCCCCAGGGGAAATCACGTGGGCCCCCAGGGGAAATCACGTGGGACCCCAGGGGAAATCACGTGGGCCAGGTGGGGCAATCACGTGGGCCAGTTGGAGCAATCACGTGGGCCCCCAGGGGAAATCACGTGGGCCCCCAGGGGAAATCACGTGGGCCCCCAGGGGAAATCACGTGGGCCAGGTGGGGCAATCACGTGGGCCAGGTGGAGCAATCACGTGGGCCCCCAGGGGAAATCACGTGGGACCCCAGGTGAAATCACGTGGGCACCCAGCTGAAATCACGTGGGCCCCCAGGGGAAATCACGTGGGCCCCCAGGGGAAATCACGTGGGCCAGGTGGGGCAATCACGTGGGCCAGGTGGGGAAATCACGTGGGCCCCCAGGGGAAATCACGAGGGCCCCCAGGGCAAATCACGTGGGCCCCCAGGGGAAATCACGTGGGCCCCAAGGGGAAATCACGTGGGCCTCCAGGGGAAATCACGTGGGCCCCCAGGGGAAATCACGTGGGCCCCCAGGGGAAATCACGTGGGCCCCCAGGGGAAATCACGTGGGCCCCCAGGGGAAATCACGTGGGCCCCCAGGGGAAATCACGTGGGCCCCCAGGAGAAATCACGTGGGCCAGGTGGGGCAATCACGTGGGCCAGGTACAGCAATCACGTGGGCCCCCAGGGGAAATCACGTGGGCCCCCAGGGGAAATCACGTGGGCCAGGTGGGGCAATCACGTGGGCCCCAGGGGAAATCACGTGGGCCCCCAGGGGAAATCACGTGGGCCCCCAGGGGAAATCACGTGGGCCCCCAATGGGAAATCACGTGGGCCCCCAGGGGAAATCACGTGGGCCCCCAGGGGAAATCACGTGGGCCCCCAGGGGAAATCACGTGGGCCAGGTGGGGCAATCATGTGGGCCAGGTGGAGCAATCACGTGGGCCCCCAGGGGAAATCACGTCGCCGCCCAGGGTAAATCACGTGGGCCTCCAGGGGAAATCACGTGGGCCCCCAGGGGAAATCACGTGGGCCCCCAGGGGAAATCACGTGGGCCCCCAGGGGAAATCACATGTGCCCCCAGGGGAAATCACGTGGGCCCCCAGGGGAAATCACGTGGGCACCCAGGGGAAATCACGTGGGCCAGGTGGGGCAATCACGTGGGCCAGGTACAGCAATTACGTGGGCCCCCAGGGGAAATCACGTGGGCCCCCAGGGGAAATCACCTGGGCCCCCAGGGGAAATCACGTGGGCCCCCAGGGGAAATCACGTGGGCCCCCAGGGGAAATCACGTGGGCCCCCAGGGGAAATCACGTGGGCCCCCAATGGGAAATCACGTGGGCCCCCAGGGGAAATCACGTGGGCCCCCAGGGGAAATCACGTGGGCCCCCAGGGGAAATCACGTGGGCCCCCAGGGGAAATCACGTGGGCCTGGTGGGGCAATCACGTGGGCCAGGTGGAGCAATCACGTGGGCCCCCAGGGGAAATCACGTGGGCCCCCAGGGGAAATCACGTGGGCCCCCAGGGGAAATCACGTGGGCCCTCAGGGGAAATCACGTGGGCCCCCAGGGGAAATCACGTGGGCCCCCAGGGGAAATCACGTGGGCCCCCAGGGGAAATCACGTGGGCCCCCAGGGGAAATCACGTGGGCCCCCAGGGGAAATCACGTGGGCCAGGTGGGGCAATCACGTGGGCCAGGTGGGGCAATCACGTGGGCCCCCAGGGGAAATCACGAGGGCCCCCAGGGCAAATCACGTGGGCCCCCAGGGGAAATCACGTTGGCCCCCAGGGGAAATCACGTGGGCCCCCAGGGGAAATCACGTGGGCCCCCAGGGGAAATCACGTGGGCCCCCAGGGGAAATCACGTGGGCCCCCAGGGGAAATCACGTGGGCCCCCAGGGGAAATCACGTGGGCCCCCAGGGGAAATCACGTGAGCCAGGTGGGGCAATCACGTGGGCCAGGTGGGGCAATCACGTGGGCCAGGTGGAGCAATCACGTGGGCCCCCAGGGGAAATCACGTGTGCCCCCAGGTGAAATCACGTGGGCCCCCAGGGGAAATCACGTGGGCCGCCAGGGGAAATCACGTGGGCCCCCAGGGGAAATCACGTGGGCCCCCAGGGGAAATCACGTGGGCCCCCAGGGGAAATCACGTGGGCCCCCAGGGGAAATCACGTGGGCCCGCAGGGGAAATCACGTGGGCCCCCAGGGGAAATCACGTGGGCCCCCAGGGGAAATCACGTGGGCCAGGTGGGGCAATCACATGGGCCAGGTGGAGCAATCACGTGGGCCCCCCAGGGGAAATCACGTGGGCACCCAGGGGAAATCACGTGGGCCCCCAGGGGAAATCACGTGGGCCCCCAGGGAAAATCACGTGGGCCCCCAGGGGAAATCACGTGGGCCCCCAGGGGAAATCACGTGGGCCCCCAGGGGAAATCACGTGGGCCAGGTGGAGCAATCACGTGGGCCCCCAGGGGAAATCACGTGGGCCCCCAGGGGAAATCACGTGGGCCCCCAGGGGAAAACACGTGGGCCCCCAGGGGAAATCACGTGGGCCAGGTGGGGCAATCACGTGGGCCAGGTGGGGCAATCACGTGGGCCCCCAGGGGAAATCACGAGGGCCCCCAGGGCAAATCACGTGGGCCCCCAGGGGAAATCACGTGGGCCCCCAGGGGAAATCACGTGGGACCCCAGGGGAAATCACGTGGGCCCCCAGGGGAAATCACGTGGGCGCCCAGGGGAAATCACGTGGGCCCCCAGGGGAAATCACGTGGGCCCCCAGGGGAAATCACGTGGGCCCCCAGGGGAAATCACGTGGGCCAGGTGGGGAAATCACGTGGGCCAGGTGGGGCAATCACGTGGGGCAGGTGGAGCAATCACGTTGGCCCCCAGGGGAAATCACGTGGGCCCCCAGGGGAAATCACGTGGGCCCCCAGGGGAAATCACGTGGGCCAGGTGGGGCAATCACGTGGGCCAGGTGGAGCAATCACGTGGGCCCCCAGGGGAAATCACGTGGGCCCCCAGGTGAAATCACGTGGGCCCCCAGGGGAAATCACGTGGGCCCCCAGGGGAAATCACGTGGGCCCCCAGGGGAAATCACGTGGGCCCCCAGGGGAAATCACGTGGGCCCCCAGGGGAAATCACGTGGGCCCCCAGGGGAAATCACGTGGGCCCACAGGGGAAATCACGTGGGCCCCCAGGGGAAATCACGTTGGCCCCCAGGGGAAATCACGTGGGCCTCCAGGGGAAATCACGTGGGCCCCCAGGGGAAATCACGTGGGCCCCCAGGGGAAATCACGTGGGCCCCCAGGGGAAATCACGTGGGCCCCCAGGGGAAATCACGTGGGCCCCCAGGGGAAATCACGTGGGCCCCCAGGGGAAATCACGTGGGCCAGGTGGGGCAATCACGTGGGCCAGGTGGAGCAATCACGTGGGCCCCCAGGGGAAATCACGTGGGACCCCAGGTGAAATCACGTGGGCCCCCAGCTGAAATCACGTGGGCCCCCAGGGGAAATCACGTGGGCCCCCAGGGGAAATCACGTGGGCCCCCAGGGGAAATCACGTGGGCCCCCAGGGGAAATCACGTGGGCCCCCAGGGGAAATCACGTGGGCCCCCAGGGGAAATCACGTGGGCCCCCACGGGAAATCACGTGGGCCCCCACGGGAAATCACGTGGGCCAGGTGGGGCAATCACGTGGGCCAGGTGGGGCAGTCACGTGGGCCCCCAGGGGAAATCACGAGGGCCCCCAGGGCAAATCACGTGGGCCCTAGGGGAAATCACGAGGGCCCCGAGGGGAAATCACGTGGGCCCCAAGGGGAAATCACGTGGGCCCCCAGGGGAAATCACGTGGGCCCCCAGGGGAAATCACGTGGGCCCCCAGGGGAAATCACGTGGGCCCCCAGGGGAAATCACGTGGGCCAGGTGGGGCAATCACGTGGGCCAGGTGGAGCAATCACGTGGGCCCCCAGGGGAAATCACGTGGGCCCCCAGGGGAAATCACCTGGGCCCCCAGGGGAAATCACGTGGGCCCCCAGGGGAAATCACGTGGGCCCCCAGGGGAAATCACGTGGGCCCCCAGGGGAAATCACGTGGGCCCCCAGGGGAAATCACCTGGGCCCCCAGGGGAAATCACGTGGGCCCCCAGGGGAAATCACGTGGGCCCCCAGGGGAAATCACGTGGGCCCCCAGGTGAAATCACGTGGGCCCCCAGGGGAAATCACGTGGGCCCCCAGGGGAAATCACGTGGGCCCCCAGGGGAAATCACGTGGGCCCCCAGGGGAAATCACGTGGGCCCCCAGGGGAAATCACGTGGGCCCCCAGGGGAAATCACGTGGGTCCCCAGGGGAAATCACGTGGGCCAGGTGGGGCAATCACGTGGGCCAGGTGGGGCAATCACGTGGGCCCCCAGGGGAAATCACGAGGGCCCCCAGGGCAAATCACGAGGGCCCCCAGGGGAAATCACGTTGGCCCCCAGGGGAAATCACGTGGGCCCCCAGGGGAAATCACGTGGGCCCCCAGGGGAAATCACGTGGGCCCCCAGGGGAAATCACGTGGGCCCCCAGGGGAAATCACGTGGGCCCTCAGGGGAAATCACGTGGGCCCCCAGGGGAAATCACGTGGGCCAGGTGGGGCAATCACGTGGGCCAGGTGGGGCAATCACGTGGGCCAGGTGGAGCAATCACGTGGGCCCCCAGGGGAAATCACGTGTGCCCCGAGGTGAAATCACGTGGGCCCCCAGGGGAAATCACGTGGGCCGCCAGGGGAAATCACGTGGGCCCCCAGGGGAAATCACGTGGGCCCCCAGGGGAAATCACGTGGGCCCCCAGGGGAAATCACGTGGGCCCACAGGGGAAATCACGTGGGCCCCCAGGGGAAATCACGTGTGCCAGGTGGGGCAATCACGTGGGCCAGGTGGGGCAATCACGTGGGCCAGGTGGAGCAATCACGTGGGCCCCCAGGGGAAATCACGTGGGCCCCCAGGGGAAATCACGTGGGCCAGGTGGGGCAATCACGTGGGCCCCCAGGGGAAATCACGTGGGCCAGGTGGTGCAATCACGTGGGCCAGGTGGGGCAATCACGTGGGCCCCCAGGGGAAATCACGTGGGCCCCCAGGGGAAATCACCTGGGCCCCCAGGGGAAATCACGTGGGCCCCCAGGGGAAATCACGTGGGGCCCCAGGGGAAATCACGTGGGCCCCCAGGGGAAATCACGTGGGCCCCCAATGGGAAATCACGTGGGACCCCAGGGGAAATCACGTGGGCCCCCAGGGGAAATCACGTGGGCCCCCAGGGGAAATCACGTGGGCCCCCAGGGGAAATCACGTGGGCCAGGTGGGGCAATCACGTGGGCCAATTGGAGCAATCACGTGGGCCCCCAGGGGAAATCACGTGGGCCCCCAGGTGAAATCACATGGGCCCCCAGGGGAAATCACGTGGGCCCCCAGGGGAAATCACATGGGCCCCCAGGGGAAATCACGTGGGCCCCCAGGGGAAATCACGTGGGCCCCCAGGGGAAATCACGTGGGCCCCCAGGGGAAATCACGTGGGCCCCCAGGGGAAATCACGTGGGCCAGGTGGGGCAATCACATGGGCCAGGTGGGGCAATCACGTGGGCCCCCAGGGGAAATCACGAGGGCCCCCAGGGCAAATCACGTGGGCCCCCAGGGGAAATCACGTTGGCCCCCAGGGGAAATCACGTGGGCCCCCAGGGGAAATCACGTGGGCCCCCAGGGGAAATCACGTGGGCCCCCAGGGGAAATCACGTGGGCCCCCAGGGGAAATCACGTGGGCCCCCAGGGGAAATCACGTGGGCCCCCAGTGGAAATCACGTGGGCCCCCAGGGGAAATCACGTGGGCCAGGTGGAGCAATCACGTGGGCCCCCAGGGGAAATCACGTGGGCCCCCAGGGGAAATCACGTGGGCCCCCAGGGGAAATCACGTGGGCCTGGTGGGTCAATCACGTGGGCCAGGTGGGGAAATCACGTGGGCCCCCAGGGGAAATCACGAGCACCCCCAGGGCAAATCACGTGGGCCCCCAGGGGAAATCACGTGGGCCCCCAGGGGAAATCACGCGAGCCCCCAGGGGAAATCACGTGGGCCAGGTGGGGCAATCACGTGGGCCAGGTGGGGCAATCACGTGGGCCAGGTGGAGCAATCACGTGGGCCCCCAGGGGAAATCACGTGGGCCCCCAGGTGAAATCACGTGGGCCCCCAGGGGAAATCACGTGGGCCGCCAGGGGAAATCACGTGGGCCCCCAGGGGAAATCACGTGGGCCCCTAGGGGAAATCACGTGGGCCCCCAGGGGAAATCACGTGGGCCCCCAGGGGAAATCACGTGGGCCCCCAGGGGAAATCACGTGGGCCCCCAGGGGAAATCACGTGGGACCCCAGGGGAAATCACGTGGGCCAGGTGGGGCAATCACGTGGGCCAGTTGGAGCAATCACGTGGGCCCCCAGGGGAAATCACGTGGGCCCCCAGGGGAAATCACGTGGGCCCCCAGGGGAAATCACGTGGGCCAGGTGGGGCAATCACGTGGGCCAGGTGGAGCAATCACGTGGGCCCCCAGGGGAAATCACGTGGGACCCCAGGTGAAATCACGTGGGCACCCAGCTGAAATCACGTGGGCCCCCAGGGGAAATCACGTGGGCCCCCAGGGGAAATCACGTGGGCCAGGTGGGGCAATCACGTGGGCCAGGTGGGGAAATCACGTGGGCCCCCAGGGGAAATCACGAGGGCCCCCAGGGCAAATCACGTGGGCCCCCAGGGGAAATCACGTGGGCCCCAAGGGGAAATCACGTGGGCCTCCAGGGGAAATCACGTGGGCCCCCAGGGGAAATCACGTGGGCCCCCAGGGGAAATCACGTGGGCCCCCAGGGGAAATCACGTGGGCCCCCAGGGGAAATCACGTGGGCCCCCAGGGGAAATCACGTGGGCCCCCAGGGGAAATCACGTGGGCCAGGTGGGGCAATCACGTGGGCCAGGTACAGCAATCACGTGGGCCCCCAGGGGAAATCACGTGGGCCCCCAGGGGAAATCACGTGGGCCAGGTGGGGCAATCACGTGGGCCCCAGGGGAAATCACGTGGGCCCCCGGGGGAAATCACGTGGGCCCCCAGGGGAAATCACGTGGGCCCCCAATGGGAAATCACGTGGGCCCCCAGGGGAAATCACGTGGGCCCCCAGGGGAAATCACGTGGGCCCCCAGGGGAAATCACGTGGGCCAGGTGGGGCAATCATGTGGGCCAGGTGGAGCAATCACGTGGGCCCCCAGGGGAAATCACGTCGCCGCCCAGGGTAAATCACGTGGGCCTCCAGGGGAAATCACGTGGGCCCCCAGGGGAAATCACGTGGGCCCCCAGGGGAAATCACGTGGGCCCCCAGGGGAAATCACATGTGCCCCCAGGGGAAATCACGTGGGCCCCCAGGGGAAATCACGTGGGCACCCAGGGGAAATCACGTGGGCCAGGTGGGGCAATCACGTGGGCCAGGTACAGCAATTACGTGGGCCCCCAGGGGAAATCACGTGGGCCCCCAGGGGAAATCACCTGGGCCCCCAGGGGAAATCACGTGGGCCCCCAGGGGAAATCACGTGGGCCCCCAGGGGAAATCACGTGGGCCCCCACGGGAAATCACGTGGGCCCCCACGGGAAATCACTTGGGCCAGGTGGGGCAATCACGTGGGCCAGGTGGGGCAATCACGTGGGCCCCCAGGGGAAATCACGAGGGCCCCCAGGGCAAATCACGTGGGCCCTAGGGGAAATCACGAGGGCCCCCAGGGGAAATCACGTGGTCCCCCAGGGGAAATCACGTGGGCCCCCAGGGGAAATCACGTGGGCCCCCAGGGGAAATCACGTGGGCCCCCAGGGGAAATCACGTGGGCCCCCAGGGGAAATCACGTGGGCCCCCAGGGGAAATCACGTGGGCCAGGTGGGGCAATCACGTGGGCCAGGTGGAGCAATCACGTGGGCCCCCAGGGGAAATCACGTGGGCCCCCAGGGGAAATCACCTGGGCCCCCAGGGGAAATCACGTGGGCCCCCAGGGGAAATCACGTGGGCCCCCAGGGGAAATCACGTGGGCCCCCAGGGGAAATCACGTGGGCCCCCAGGGGAAATCACCTGGGCCCCCAGGGGAAATCACGTGGGCCCCCAGGGGAAATCACGTGGGCCCCCAGGGGAAATCACGTGGGCCCCCAGGGGAAATCACGTGGGCCCCCAGGGGAAATCACGTGGGCCCCCAGGGGAAATCACGTGGGCCCCCAGGGGAAATCACGTGGGCCCCCAGGGGAAATCACGTGGGCCCCCAGGGGAAATCACGTGGGCCCCCAGGGGAAATCACGTGGGTCCCCAGGGGAAATCACGTGGGCCAGGTGGGGCAATCACGTGGGCCAGGTGGGGCAATCACGTGGGCCCCCAGGGGAAATCAAGAGGGCCCCCAGGGCAAATCACGAGGGCCCCCAGGGGAAATCACGTTGGCCCCCAGGGGAAATCACGTGGGCCCCCAGGGGAAATCACGTGGGCCCCCAGGGGAAATCACGTGGGCCCCCAGGGGAAATCACGTGGGCCCCCAGGGGAAATCACGTGGGCCCTGAGGGGAAATCACGTGGGCCCCCAGGGGAAATCACGTGGGCCAGGTGGGGCAATCACGTGGGCCAGGTGGGGCAATCACGTGGGCCAGGTGGAGCAATCACGTGGGCCCCCAGGGGAAATCACGTGTGCCCCGAGGTGAAATCACGTGGGCCCCCAGGGGAAATCACGTGGGCCGCCAGGGGAAATCACGTGGGCCCCCAGGGGAAATCACGTGGGCCCCCAGGGGAAATCACGTGGGCCCCCAGGGGAAATCACGTGGGCCCACAGGGGAAATCACGTGGGCCCCCAGGGGAAATCACGTGTGCCAGGTGGGGCAATCACGTGGGCCAGGTGGGGCAATCACGTGGGCCAGGTGGAGCAATCACGTGGGCCCCCAGGGGAAATCACGTGGGCCCCCAGGGGAAATCACGTGGGCCAGGTGGGGCAATCACGTGGGCCCCCAGGGGAAATCACGTGGGCCAGGTGGTGCAATCACGTGGGCCAGGTGGGGCAATCACGTGGGCCCCCAGGGGAAATCACGTGGGCCCCCAGGGGAAATCACGTGGGCCCCCAGGGGAAATCACGTGGGCCAGGTGGAGCAATCACGTGGGCCCCCAGGGGAAATCACGTGGGCCCCCAGGGGAAATCACGTGGGCCCCCAGGGGAAAACACATGGGCCCCCAGGGGAAATCACGTGGGCCAGGTGGGGCAATCACGTGGGCCAGGTGGGGCAATCACGTGGGCCCCCAGGGGAAATCACGAGGGCCCCCAGGGCAAATCACGTGGGACCCCAGGGGAAATCACGTGGGCCCCCAGGGGAAATCACGTGGGCCCCCAGGGGAAATCACGTGGGCCCCCAGGGGAAATCACGTGGGCCCCCATGGGAAATCACGTGGGCCCCCAGGGGAAATCACGTGGGCCCCCAGGGGAAATCACGTGGGCCCCCAGGGGAAATCACGTGGGCCAGGTGGGGAAATCACGTGGGCCAGGTGGGGCAATCACGTGGGCCAGGTGGAGCAATCACGTTGCCCCCCAGGGGAAATCACGTGGGCCCTCAGGTGAAATCACGTGGGCCCCCAGGGGAAATCTCGTGGGCCGCCAGGGGAAATCACGTGGGCCCCCATGGGAAATCACGTGGGCCCCCAGGGGAAATCACGTGGGCCCCCAGGGGAAATCACGTGGGCCCCCAGGGGAAATCACGTGGGCCAGGTGGGGCAATCACGTGGGCCAGGTGGGGCAATCACGTGGGCCCCCAGGGGAAATCACGAGGGCCCCCAGGGCAAATCACGTGGGCCCCCAGGGGAAATCACGTGGGCCCCCAGGGGAAATCACGTGGGCCCCCAGGGGAAATCACGTGGGCCCCCAGGGGAAATCACGTGGGCCCCCAGGGGAAATCACGTGGGCCCCCAGGGGAAATCACGTGGGCCCCCAGGGGAAATCACGTGGGGCCCAGGGGAAATCACGTGGGACCCCAGGGGAAATCACGTGGGCCCCCAGGGGAAATCACGTGGGCCCCCAGGGGAAATCACGTGGGCCCCCAGGGGAAATCACGTGGGCCCCCAGGGGAAATCACGTGGGCCCCCAGGGGAAATCACGTGGGCCCCCAGGGGAAATCACGTGGGCCCCCAGGGGAAATCACGTGGGCCAGGTGGGGCAATCACGTGGGCCAGGTGGAGCAATCACGTGGGCCCCCAGGGGAAATCACGTGGGCCCCCAGGGGAAATCACGTGGGCCCCCAGGGGAAATCACGCGGGCCCCCAGGGGAAATCACGTGGGCCCCCAGGGGAATCACGTGGGCCCGCAGGGGAAATCACGTGGGCCCCTAGGGGAAATCACGTGGGCCAGGTGGGGCAATCACGTGGGCCAGGTGGAGCAATCACGTGGGCCCCCAGGGGAAATCACGTGGGCCCCCAGGGGAAATCACGTGGGCCCCCAGGGGAAATCACGTGGGCCCCCAGGGGAAATCACGTGGGCCCCCAGGGGAAATCACGTGGGCCCCCAGGGGAAATCACGTGGGCCCCCAGGGGAAATCACGTGGGCCCCCAGGGGAAATCACGTGGGCCCCCAGGGGAAATCACGTGGGCCCCCAGGGGAAATCACGTGGGCCAGGTGGGGCAATCACGTGGGCCAGGTGGGGCAATCACGTGGGCCAGGTGGAGCAATCACGTGGGCCCCCAGGGGAAATCACGTGTGCCCCCAGGTGAAATCACGTGGGCCCCCAGGGGAAATCACGTGGGCCCCCAGGGGAAATCACGTGGGCCCCCAGGGGAAATCACGTGGGCCCCCAGGGGAAATCACGTGGGCCCCCAGGGGAAATCACGTGGGCCCCCAGGGGAAATCACGTGGGCCCACAGGGGAAATCACGTGGGCCCCCAGGGGAAATCACGTGGGCCCCCAGGGGAAATCACGTGGGCCAGGTGGGGCAATCACGTGGGCCAGGTGGGGCAATCACGTGGGCCCCCAGGGGAAATCACGTGGGCCCCCAGGGGAAATCACGTGGGCCCCCAGGGGAAATCACGTGGGCCAGGTGGAGCAATCACGTGGGCCCCCAGGGGAAATCACGTGGGCCCCCAGGGGAAATCACGTGGGCCCCCAGGGGAAATCACGTGGGCCCCCAGGGGAAATCACGTGGGCCCCCAGGGAAAATCACGTGGGCCCCTAGGGGAAATCACGTGGGCCCCCAGGGGAAATCACGTGGGCCCCCAGGGGAAATCACGCGGGCCAGGTGGAGCAATCACGTGGGCCCCCAGGGGAAATCACGTGGGCCCCCAGGGGAAATCACGTGGGCCCCCAGGGGAAATCACGTGGGCCCCCAGGGGAAATCACGTGGGCCAGGTGGGGCAATCACGTGGGCCAGGTGGGGCAATCACGTGGACCCCCAGGGGAAATCACGAGGGCCCCCACGGCAAATCACGTGGGCCCCCTGGGGAAATCACGTTGGCCCCCAGGGGAAATCACGTGGGCCCCCAGGGGAAATCACGTGGGCCCCCAGGGGAAATCACGTGGGCCCCCAGGGGAAATAACGTGGGCCCCCAGGGGAAATCACGTGGGCCCCCAGGGGAAATCACGTGGGCCCCCAGGGGAAATCACGTGGGCCCCCAGGGGAAATCACGTGGGCCAGGTGGGGCAATCACGTGGGCCAGGTGGAGCAATCAAGTTGGCCCCTAGGGGAAATCACGTGGGCCCCCAGGTGAAATCACGTGGGCCCCCAGGGGAAATCTCGGGGGCCGCCAGGGGAAATCACGTGGGCCCCCAGGGGAAATCACGTGGGCCCCCAGGGGAAATCACGTCGGCCCCCAGGGGAAATCACGTGGGCCCCCAGGGGAAATCACGTGGGCCCCCAGGGGAAATCACCTGGGCCCCCAGGGGAAATCACGTGGGCCAGGTGGGGCAATCACGTGGGCCAGGTGGAGCAATCACGTGGGCCCCCAGGGGAAATCACGTGGGCCCCCAGGTGAAATCACGTGGGCCCCCAGGGGAAATCACGTGGGCCCCCAGGGGAAATCACGAGGGCCCCCAGGGGAAATCACGTGGGCCCCCAGGGGAAATCACGTGGGCCCCCAGGGGAAATCACGTGGGCCCCCAGGGGAAAATACGTGAGCCCCCAGGGGAAATCACGTGGGCCAGGTGGGGCAATCACGTGGGCCAGGTGAGGCAATCACGTGGGCCCCCAGGGGAAATCACGAGGGCCCCCAGGGCAAATCACGTGGGCCCCCAGGGGAAATCACGTGGGCCCCCAGGGGAAATCACGTGGGCCCCCAGGGGAAATCACGAGGGCCCCCAGGGGAAATCACGTGGGCCCCCAGGGGAAATCACGTGGGCCCCCGGGGGAAATCACGTGGGCCCCCAGTGGAAATCACGTGGGCCAGGTGGGGCAATCACGTGGGCCAGGTGGAGCAATCACGTGGGCCCCCAGGGGAAATCACGTGGGCCCCCAGGGGAAATCACGTGGGCCCCCAGGGGAAATCACGTGGGCCAGGTGGGGCAATCACGTGGGCCAGGTGGGGCAATCACGTGGGCCCCCAGGGGAAATCACGAGGGCCCCCAGGGCAAATCACGTGGGCCCCCAGGGGAAATCACGTGGGCCCCCAGGGGAAATCACGTGGGCCCCCAGGGGAAATCACGTGGGCCCACAGGGGAAATCACGTGGGCGCCCAGGGGAAATCACGTGGGCCCCCAGGGGAAATCACGTGGGCCAGGTGGGGCAATCACGTGGGCCCCCAGGGGAAATCACGTGGGCCCCCAGGGGAAATCACGTGGGCCCCCAGGGAAAATCACGTGGGCCAGGTGGAGCAATCACGTGGGCCCCCAGGGGAAATCACGTGGGCCCCCAGGGGAAATCACGTGGGCCAGGTGGAGCAATCACGTGGGCCCCCAGGGGAAATCACGTGGGCCAGGTGGGGCAATCACGTGGGCCAGGTGGGGCAATCACGTGGACCCCCAGGGGAAATCACGAGGGCCCCCACGGCAAATCACGTGGGCCCCCAGGGGAAATCACGTTGGCCCCCAGGGGAAATCAGGTGGGCCCCCAGGGGAAATCACGTGGGCCCCCAGGGGAAATCACGTGGGCCCCCAGGGGAAATCACGTGGGCCCCCAGGGGAAATCACGTGGGCCCCCAGGGGAAATCACGTGGGCCCCCAGGGGAAATCACGTGGGGCAGGTGGTGCAATCTCGTGGGCCAGGTGGGGCAATCACGTGGGCCCCCAGGGGAAATCACGTGGGCCCCCAGGGGAAATCACGTGGGCCCCCAGGGGAAATCACGTGGGCCAGGTGGAGCAATCACGTGGGCCCCCAGGGGAAATCACGTGGGCCCCCAGGGGAAATCACGTGGGCCCCCAGGGGAAAACACATGGGCCCCCAGGGGAAATCACGTGGGCCAGGTGGGGCAATCACGTGGGCCAGGTGGGGCAATCACGTGGGCCCCCAGGGGAAGTCACGAGGGCCCCCAGGGCAAATCACGTGGGACCCCAGGGGAAATCACGTGGGCCCCCAGGGGAAATCACGTGGGCCCCCAGGGGAAATCACGTGGGCCCCCATGGGAAATCACGTGGGCCCCCAGGGGAAATCACGTGGGCCCCCAGGGGAAATCACGTGGGCCCCCAGGGGAAATCACGTGGGCCAGGTGGGGAAATCACGTGGGCCAGGTGGGGCAATCACGTGGGCCAGGTGGAGCAATCACGTTGGCCCCCAGGGGAAATCACGTGGGCCCTCAGGTGAAATCACGTGGGCCCCCAGGGGAAATCTCGTGGGCCGCCAGGAGAAATCACGTGGGCCCCCAGGGGAAATCACGTGGGCCCCCAGGGAAAATCACGTGGGCCAGGTGGGGCAATCACGTGGGCCAGGTGGGGCTATCACGTGGGCCCCCAGGGGAAATCACGAGGGCCCCCAGGGCAAATCACGTGGGCCCCCAGGGGAAATCACGTGGGCCCCCAGGGGAAATCACGTGGGCCCCCAGGGGAAATCACGTGGGCCCCCAGGGGAAATCACGTGGGCCCCCAGGGGAAATCACGTGGGCCCCCAGGGGAAATCACGTGGGCCCCCAGGGGAAATCACGTGGGGCCCAGGGGAAATCACGTGGGACCCCAGGGGAAATCACGTGGGCCCCCAGGGGAAATCACGTGGGCCCCCAGGGGAAATCACGTGGGCCCCCAGGGGAAATCACGTGGGCCCCCAGGGGAAATCACGTGGGCCCCCAGGGGAAATCACGTGGGCCCCCAGGGGAAATCACGTGGGCCCCCAGGGGAAATCACGTGGGCCAGGTGGGGCAATCACGTGGGCCAGGTGGAGCAATCACGTGGGCCCCCAGGGGAAATCACGTGGGCCCCCAGGTGAAATCACGTGGGCCCCCAGGGGAAGTCACGCGGGCCCCCAGGGGAAATCACGTGGGCCCCCAGGGGAATCACGTGGGCCCGAAGGGGAAATCACGTGGGCCCCCAGGGGAAATCACGTGGGCCAGGTGGGGCAATCACGTGGGCCAGGTGGAGCAATCACGTGGGCCCCCAGGGGAAATCACGTGGGCCCCCAGGGGAAATCACGTGGGCCCCCAGGGGAAATCACGTGGGCCCCCAGGGGAAATCACGTGGGCCCCCAGGGGAAATCACGTGGGCCCCCAGGGGAAATCACGTGGGCCCCCAGGGGAAATCACGTGGGCCCCCAGGGGAAATCACGTGGGCCCCCAGGGGAAATCACGTGGGCCCCCAGGGGAAATCACGTGGGCCCCCAGGGGAAATCACGTGGGCTAGGTGGGGCAATCACGTGGGCCAGGTGGGGCAATCACGTGGGCCAGGTGGAGCAATCACGTGGGCCCCCAGGGGAAATCACGTGGGCCCCCAGGGGAAATCACGTGGGCCCCCAGGGGAAATCACGTGGGCCAGGTGGAGCAATCACGTGGGCCCCCAGGGGAAATCACGTGGGCCCCCAGGGGAAATCACGTGGGCCCCCAGGGGAAATCACGTGGGCCAGGTGGGGCAATCACGTGGGCCCCCAGGGGAAATCACGTGGGCCCCCAGGGGAAATCACGTGGGCCCCCAGGGGAAAAAACGTGGGCCCCCAGGGGAAATCACGTGGGCCAGGTGGGGCAATCACGTGGGCCAGGTGGGGCAATCACGTGGACCCCCAGGGGAAATCACGAGGGCCCCCACGGCAAATCACGTGGGCCCCCAGGGGAAATCACGTTGGCCCCCAGGGGAAATCACGTGGGCCCCCAGGGGAAATCACGTGGGCCCCCAGGGGAAATCACGTGGGCCCCCAGGGGAAATCACGTGGGCCCCCAGGGGAAATCACGTGGGCCCCCAGGGGAAATCACGTGGGCCCCCAGGGGAAATCACGTGGGCCAGGTGGTGCAATCTCGTGGGCCAGGTGGGGCAATCACGTGGGCCCCCAGGGGAAATCACGTGGGCCCCCAGGGGAAATCACGTGGGCCCCCAGGGGAAATCACGTGAGCCAGGTGGAGCAATCACGTGGGCCCCCAGGGGAAATCACGTGGGCCCCCATGGGAAATCACGTGGGCCCCCAGGGGAAAACACATGGGCCCCCAGGGGAAATCACGTGGGCCAGGTGGGGCAATCACGTGGGCCAGGTGGGGCAATCACGTGGGCCCCCAGGGGAAATCACGAGGGCCCCCAGGGCAAATCACGTGGGACCCCAGGGGAAATCACGTGGGCCCCCAGGGGAAATCACGTGGGCCCCCAGGGGAAATCACGTGGGCCCCCATGGGAAATCACGTGGGCCCCCAGGGGAAATCACGTGGGCCCCCAGGGGAAATCACGTGGGCCCCCAGGGGAAATCACGTGGGCCAGGTGGGGAAATCACGTGGGCCAGGTGGGGCAATCACGTGGGCCAGGTGGAGCAATCACGTTGGCCCCCAGGGGAAATCACGTGGGCCCCCAGGTGAAATCACGTGGGCCCCCAGGGGAAATCTCGTGGGCCGCCAGGGGAAATCACGTGGGCCCCCAGGGGAAATCACGTGGGCCCCCAGGGGAAATCACGTGGGCCAGGTGGGGCAATCACGTGGGCCAGGTGGGGCTATCACGTGGGCCCCCAGGGGAAATCACGAGGGCCCCCAGGGCAAATCACGTGGGCCCCCAGGGGAAATCACGTGGGCCCCCAGGGGAAATCACGTGGGCCCCCAGGGGAAATCACGTGGGCCCCCAGGGGAAATCACGTGGGCCCCCAGGGGAAATCACGTGGGCCCCCAGGGGAAATCACGTGGGCCCCCAGGGGAAATCACGTGGGCCCCCAGGGGAAATCACGTGGGACCCCAGGGGAAATCACGTGGGCCCCCAGGGGAAATCACGTGGGCCCCCAGGGGAAATCACGTGGGCCCCCAGGGGAAATCACGTGGGCCCCCAGGGGAAATCACGTGGGCCCCCAGGGGAAATCACGTGGGCCCCCAGGGGAAATCACGTGGGCCCCCAGGGGAAATCACGTGGGCCAGGTGGGGCAATCACGTGGGCCAGGTGGAGCAATCACGTGGGCCCCCAGGGGAAATCACGTGGGCCCCCAGGGGAAATCACGTGGGCCCCCAGGGGAAATCACGCGGGCCCCCAGGGGAAATCACGTGGGCCCCCAGGGGAATCACGTGGGCCCGAAGGGGAAATCACGTGGGCCCCCAGGGGAAATCACGTGGGCCAGGTGGGGCAATCACGTGGGCCAGGTGGAGCAATCACGTGGGCCCCCAGGGGAAATCACGTGGGCCCCCAGGGGAAATCACGTGGGCCCCCAGGGGAAATCACGTGGGCCCCCAGGGGAAATCACGTGGGCCCCCAGGGGAAATCACGTGGGCCCCCAGGGGAAATCACGTGGGCCCCCAGGGGAAATCACGTGGGCCCCCAGGGGAAATCACGTGGGCCCCCAGGGGAAATCACGTGGGCCCCCAGGGGAAATCACGTGGGCCCCCAGGGGAAATCACGTGGGCCAGGTGGGGCAATCACGTGGGCCAGGTGGGGCAATCACGTGGGCCAGGTGGAGCAATCACGTGGGCCCCAGGGGAAATCACGTGGGCCCCCAGGGGAAATCACGTGGGCCCCCAGGGGAAATCACGTGGGCCAGGTGGAGCAATCACGTGGGCCCCCAGGGGAAATCACGTGGGCCCCCAGGGGAAATCACGTGGGCCCCCAGGGGAAATCACGTGGGCCAGGTGGGGCAATCACGTGGGCCCCCAGGGGAAATCACGTGGGCCCCCAGGGGAAATCACGTGGGCCCCCAGGGGAAAAAACGTGGGCCCCCAGGGGAAATCACGTGGGCCAGGTGGAGCAATCACGTGGGCCCCCAGGGGAAATCACGTGGGCCCCCAGGGGAAATCACGTGGGCCCCCAGGGGAAATCACGTGGGCCCCCAGGGGAAAACACGTGGGCCCCCAGGGAAAATCCCGTGGGCCCCCAGGGGAAATCACGTGGGCCCCCAGGGGAAATCACGTGGGCCCCCAGGGGAAATCACGTGGGCCAGGTGGAGCAATCACGTGGGCCCCCAGGGGAAATCACGTGGGCCCCCAGGGGAAATCACGTGGGCCCCCAGGGGAAAACACGTGGGCCCCCAGGGGAAATCACGTGGGCCAGGTGGGGCAATCACGTGGGCCAGGTGGGGCAATCACGTGGACCCCCAGGGGAAATCACGAGGGCCCCCACGGCAAATCACGTGGGCCCCCTGGGGAAATCACGTTGGCCCCCAGGGGAAATCACGTGGGCCCCCAGGGGAAATCACGTGGGCCCCCAGGGGAAATCACGTGGGCCCCCAGGGGAAATCACGTGGGCCCCCAGGGGAAATCACGTGGGCCCCCAGGGGAAATCACGTGGGCCCCCAGGGGAAATCACGTGGGCCCCCAGGGGAAATCACGTGGGCCAGGTGGGGCAATCACGTGGGCCAGGTGGAGCAATCACGTTGGCCCCTAGGGGAAATCACGTGGGCCCCCAGGTGAAATCACGTGGGCCCCCAGGGGAAATCTCGGGGGCCGCCAATGGAAATCACGTGGGCCCCCAGGGGAAATCACGTGGGCCCCCAGGGGAAATCACGTGGGCCCCCAGGGGAAATCACGTGGGCCCCCAGGGGAAATCACGTGGGCCCCCAGGGGAAATCACGTGGGCCAGGTGGTGCAATCACGTGGGCCAGGTGGAGCAATCACGTGGGCCCCCAGGGGAAATCACGTGGGCCCCCAGGTGAAATCACGTGGGCCCCCGGGGAAATCACGTGGGCCCCCAGGGGAAATCACGAGGGCCCCCAGGGGAAATCACGTGGGCCCCCAGGGGAAATCACGTGGGCCCCCAGGGGAAATCACGTGGGCCCCCAGGGGAAATCACGTGGGCCAGGTGGGGCAATCACGTGGGCCAGGTGGAGCAATCACGAGGGCCCCCAGGGGAAATCACGTGGGCCCCCAGGGGAAATCACGAGGGCCCCCAGGGGAAATCACGTGGGCCCCCAGGGGAAATCACGTGGGCCCCCGGGGGAAATCACGTGGGCCCCCAGGGGAAATCACGTGGGCCAGGTGGGGCAATCACGTGGGCCAGGTGGAGCAATCACGTGGGCCCCCAGGGGAAATCACGTGGGCCCCCAGGGGAAATCACGTGGGCCAGGTGGGGCAATCACGTGGGCCAGGTGGGGCAATCACGTGGGCCAGGTGGGGCAATCACGTGGGCCCCCAGGGGAAATCACGTGGGCCCCCAGGGGAAATCACGTGGGCCCCCAGGGGAAATCACGTGGGCCCCCAGGGGAAATCACGTGGGCCCCCAGGGGAAATCACGTGGGCCCCCAGGGGAAATCACGTGGGCCCCCAGGGGAAATCACGTGGGCCCCCAGGGGAAATCACGTGGGCCCCCAGGGGAAATCACGTGGGCCCCCAGGGGAAATCACGTGGGCCCCCAGGGAAAATCACGTGGGCCCCCAGGGGAAATCACGTGGGCCCCCAGGGGAAATCACGTGGGCCCCCAGGGGAAATCACGTGGGCCCCCAGGGGAAATCACTTGGGACCCCATGGGAAATCACGTGGGCCCCAGGGGAAATCACGTGGGCCCCCAGGGGAAATCACGTGGGCCCCCAGGGGAAATCACGTGGGCCAGGTGGGGCAATCACGTGGGCCAGGTGGAGCAATCACGTGGGCCCCCAGGGGAAATCACGTCGGCCCCCAGGTGAAATCACGTGGTCCCCCAGGGGAAATCACGTGGGCCCCCAGGGGAAATCACGTGGGCCCCCAGGTGAAATCACGTGGGCCCCCAGGGGAAATCACGTGGGCCCCCAGGGGAAATCACGTGGGCCCCCAAGGGAAATCACGTGGGCCAGGTGGGGCAATCACGTGGGCCAGGTGGAGCAATCACGTGGGCCCCCAGGGGAAATCACGTGGGCCCCAAGGGGAAAATACGTGGGCCCCCAGGGGAAATCACGTGGGCCAGGTGGGGCAATCACGTGGGCCAGGGGGGGCAATCACGTGGGCCCCCAGGGGAAATCACGAGGGCCCCCAGGGCAAATCACGTGGGCCCCCAGGGGAAATCACGTGGGCCCCCAGGGGAAATCACGTGGGCCCCCAGGGGAAATCACGTGGGCCCCCAGGGGAAATCACGTGGGCCCCCAGGGGAAATCACGTGGGTCAGGTGGGGCAATCACGTGGGCCAGGTGGAGAAATCACGTGGGCCCCCAGGGGAAATCACGTGGGCCCCCAGGTGAAATCACGTGGGCCCCCAGGGGAAATCACGTGGGCCCCCAGGGGAAATCACGTGGGCCCCCGGGGGAAATCACGTGGGCCCCCAGGGGAAATCACGTGGGCCCCCAGGGGAAATCACGTGGGCCAGGTGGGGCAATCACGTGGGCCAGGTGGAGCAATCACGTGGGCCCCCAGGGGAAATCACGTGGGCCCCCAGGGGAAATCACGTGGGCCCCCAGGGGAAATCACGTGGGCCCCCAGGGGAAATCACGTGGGCCCCCAGGGGAAATCACGTGGGCCCCCAGGGGAAATCACGTGGGCCCCCAGGGGAAATCACGTGGGCCAGGTGGGGCAATCACGTGGGCCAGGTGGAGCAATCACGTGGGCCCCCAGGGGAAATCACGTGGGCCCCCAGGGGAAATCACGTGGGCCCCCAGGGGAAATCACGTGGGCCAGGGGGGGCAATCACGTGGGCCAGGTGGAGCAATCACGTGGGCCCCCAATGGAAATCACGTGGGCCCCCAGGGGAAATCACCTGGGCCCCCAGGGGAAATCACGTGGGCCCCAAGGGGAAATCACGTGGGCCCCCAGGGGAAATCACGTGGGCCCCCAGTGGAAATCACGTGGGCCAGGTGGGGCAATCACGTGGGCCAGGTGGAGCAATCACGTGGGCCCCCAGGGGAAATCACGTGGGCCCCCAGGTGAAATCACGTGGGCCCCCAGGGGAAATCACGTGGGCCCCCAGGGGAAATCACGTGGGCCCCCAGGGGAAATCACCTGGGCCCCCAGGGGAAATCACGTGGGCCCCCAGGGGAATTCACGTGGGCCCCCAGGGGAAATCACGTGGGCCAGGTGGGGCAATCACGTGGGCCAGGTGGAGCAATCACGTGGGCCCCCAGGGGAAATCACGTGGGCCCCCAGGGGAAAATACGTGGGCCCCCAGGGGAAATCACGTAGGCCAGGTGGGGCAATCACGTGGGCCAGGTGGGGCAATCACGTGGGCCCCCAGGGGAAATCACGAGGGCCCCCAGGGCAAATCACGTGGGCCCCCAGGGGAAATCACGTGGGCCCCCAGGGGAAATCACGTGGGCCCCCAGGGGAAATCACGTGGGCCAGGTGGGGCAATCACGTGGGCCAGGTGGAGCAATCACGTTGGCCCCTAGGGGAAATCACGTGGGCCCCCAGGTGAAATCACGTGGGCCCCCAGGGGAAATCTCGGGGGCCGCCAGGGGAAATCACGTGGGCCCCCAGGGGAAATCACGTGGGCCCCCAGGGGAAATCACGTGGGCCCCCAGGGGAAATCACGTGGGCCCCCAGGGGAAATCACGTGGGCCCCCAGGGGAAATCACGTGGGCCCCCAGGGGAAATCACGTGGGCCAGGTGGGGCAATCACGTGGGCCAGGTGGAGCAATCACGTGGGCCCCCAGGGGAAATCACGTGGGCCCCCAGGTGAAATCACGTGGGCCCCCGGGGAAATCACGTGGGCCCCCAGGGGAAATCACGAGGGCCCCCAGGGGAAATCACGTGGGCCCCCAGGGGAAATCACGTGGGCCCCCAGGGGAAATCACGTGGGCCCCCAGGGGAAATCACGTGGGCCAGGTGGGGCAATCACGTGGGCCAGGTGGAGCAATCACGAGGGCCCCCAGGGGAAATCACGTGGGCCCCCAGGGGAAAATACGTGAGCCCCCAGGGGAAATCACGTGGGCCAGGTGGGGCAATCACGTGGGCCAGGTGAGGCAATCACGTGGGCCCCCAGGGGAAATCACGAGGGCCCCCAGGGCAAATCACGTGGGCCCCCAGGGGAAATCACGTGGGCCCCCAGGGGAAATCACGTGGGCCCCCAGGGGAAATCACGAGGGCCCCCAGGGGAAATCACGTGGGCCCCCAGGGGAAATCACGTGGGCCCCCGGGGGAAATCACGTGGGCCCCCAGGGGAAATCACGTGGGCCAGGTGGGGCAATCACGTGGGCCAGGTGGAGCAATCACGTGGGCCCCCAGGGGAAATCACTTGGGCCCCCAGGGGAAATCACGTGGGCCCCCAGGGGAAATCACGTGGGCCAGGTGGGGCAATCACGTGGGCCAGGTGGGGCAATCACGTGGGCCCCCAGGGGAAATCACGATGGCCCCCAGGGCAAATCACGTGGGCCCCCAGGGGAAATCACGTGGGCCCCCAGGGGAAATCACGTGGGCCCCCAGGGGAAATCACGTGGGCCCCCAGGGGAAATCACGTGGGCCCGCAGGGGAAATCACGTGGGCCCCCAGGGGAAATCACGTGGGCCCCCAGGGGAAATCACGTGGGCCCCCAGGGGAAATCACGTGGGCCCCCAGGGGAAATCACGTGGGCCCCCAGGGAAAATCACGTGGGCCCCCAGGGGAAATCACGTGGGCCCCCAGGGGAAATCACGTGGGCCCCCAGGGGAAATCACGTGGGCCCCCAGGGGAAATCACTTGGGACCCCATGGGAAATCACGTGGGCCCCAGGGGAAATCACGTGGGCCCCCAGGGGAAATCACGTGGGCCCCCAGGGGAAATCACGTGGGCCAGGTGGGGCAATCACGTGGGCCAGGTGGAGCAATCACGTGGGCCCCCAGGGGAAATCACGTCGGCCCCCAGGTGAAATCACGTGGTCCCCCAGGGGAAATCACGTGGGCCCCCAGGGGAAATCACGTGGGCCCCCAGGTGAAATCACGTGGGCCCCCAGGGGAAATCACGTGGGCCCCCAGGGGAAATCACGTGGGCCCCCAGGGGAAATCACGTGGGCCAGGTGGGGCAATCACGTGGGCCAGGTGGAGCAATCACTTGGGCCCCCAGGGGAAATCACGTGGGCCCCAAGGGGAAAATACGTGGGCCCCCAGGGGAAATCACGTGGGCCAGGTGGGGCAATCACGTGGGCCAGGGGGGGCAATCACGTGGGCCCCCAGGGGAAATCACGAGGGCCCCCAGGGCAAATCACGTGGGCCCCCAGGGGAAATCACGTGGGCCCCCAGGGGAAATCACGTGGGCCCCCAGGGGAAATCACGTGGGCCCCCAGGGGAAATCACGTGGGCACCCAGGGGAAATCACGTGGGTCAGGTGGGGCAATCACGTGGGCCAGGTGGAGAAATCACGTGGGCCCCCAGGGGAAATCACGTGGGCCCCCAGGTGAAATCACGTGGGCCCCCAGGGGAAATCACGTGGGCCCCCAGGGGAAATCACGTGGGCCCCCGGGGGAAATCACGTGGGCCCCCAGGGGAAATCACGTGGGCCCCCAGGGGAAATCACGTGGGCCAGGTGGGGCAAGCACGTGGGCCAGGTGGAGCAATCACGTGGGCCCCCAGGGGAAATCACGTGGGCCCCCGGGGGAAATCACGTGGGCCCCCAGGGGAAATCACGTGGGCCCCCAGGGGAAATCACGTGGGCCCCCAGGGGAAATCACGTGGGCCCCCAGGGGAAATCACGTGGGCCCCCAGGGGAAATCACGTGGGCCAGGTGGGGCAATCACGTGGGCCAGGTGGAGCAATCACGTGGGCCCCCAGGGGAAATCACGTGGGCCCCCAGGGGAAATCACGTGGGCCCCCAGGGGAAATCACGTGGGCCAGGGGGGGCAATCACGTGGGCCAGGTGGAGCAATCACGTGGGCCCCCAATGGAAATCACGTGGGCCCCCAGGGGAAATCACCTGGGCCCCCAGGGGAAATCACGTGGGCCCCAAGGGGAAATCACGTGGGCCCCCAGGGGAAATCACGTGGGCCCCCAGTGGAAATCACGTGGGCCAGGTGGGGCAATCACGTGGGCCAGGTGGAGCAATCACGTGGGCCCCCAGGGGAAATCACGTGGGCCCCCAGGTGAAATCACGTGGGCCCCCAGGGGAAATCACGTGGGCCCCCAGGGGAAATCACGTGGGCCCCCAGGGGAAATCACCTGGGCCCCCAGGGGAAATCACGTGGGCCCCCAGGGGAAATCACGTGGGCCCCCAGGGGAAATCACGTGGGCCAGGTGGGGCAATCACGTGGGCCAGGTGGAGCAATCACGTGGGCCCCCAGGGGAAATCACGTGGGCCCCCAGGGGAAAATACGTGGGCCCCCAGGGGAAATCACGTAGGCCAGGTGGGGCAATCACGTGGGCCAGGTGGGGCAATCACGTGGGCCCCCAGGGGAAATCACGAGGGCCCCCAGGGCAAATCACGTGGGCCCCCAGGGGAAATCACGTGGGCCCCCAGGGGAAATCACGTGGGCCCCCAGGGGAAATCACGTGGGCCCCCAGGGGAAATCAGGTGGGCCCCCAGGGGAAATCACGTGGGCCCCCAGGGGAAATCACGTGGGACCCCAGGGGAAATCACGTGGGCCCCCAGGGGAAATCACGTGGGCCCCCAGGGGAAATCACGTGGGCCCCCAGGGGAAATCACGTGGGCCCCCAGGGGAAATCACGTGGGCCCCCAGGGGAAATCACGTGGGCCCCCAGGGGAAATCACGTGGGCCCCCAGGGGAAATCACGTGGGCCAGGTGGGGCAATCACGTGGGCCAGGTGGAGCAATCACGTGGGCCCCCAGGGGAAATCACGTGGGCCCCCAGGGGAAATCACGTGGGCCCCCAGGGGAAATCACGTGGGCCCCCAGGGGAAATCACGTGGGCCAGGTGGGGAAATCACGTGGGCCAGGTGGGGCAATCACGTGGGCCAGGTGGAGCAATCACGTGGGCCCCCAGGGGAAATCACGTGGGCCCCCAGGTGAAATCACGTGGGCCCCCAGGGGAAATCACGTGGGCCGCCAGGGGAAATCAAGTGGGCCCCCAGGGGAAATCACGTGGGCCCCCAGGGGAAATCACGTGGGCCCCCAGGGGAAATCACGTGGGCCCCCAGGGGAAATCACGTGGGCCACCAGGGGAAATCACGTGGGCCCCCAGGGGAAATCACGTGGGCCAGGTGGGGCAATCACGTGTGCCAGGTGGAGCAATCACGTGGGCCCCCCGGGGAAATCACGTGGGCCCCCAGGGGAAATCACGTGGGCCCCCAGGGAAAATCACGTGGGCCCCCAGGGGAAATCACGTGGGCCCCCAGGGGAAATCACGTGGGCCCCCAGGGGAAATCACGTGGGCCCCCAGGGGAAATCACGTGGGCCCCCAGGGGAAATCACGTGGGCCAGGTGGGGCAATCACGTGGGCCAGGTGGAGCAATCACGTGGGCCCCCAGGGGAAATCACGTGGGCCCCCAGGTGAAATCACGTGGGCCCCCAGGGGAAATCACGTGGGCCCCCGGGGGAAATCACGTGGGCCCCCAGGGGAAATCACGTGGGCCCCCAGGGGAAATCACGTGGGCCCCCAGGGGAAATCACGTGGGCCAGGTGGGGCAATCACGTGGGCCAGGTGGAGCAATCACGTGGGCCCCCAGGGGAAATCACGTGGGCCCCCAGGGGAAATCACGTGGGCCCCCAGGGGAAATCACGTGGGCCAGGTGGGGCAATCACGTGGGCCAGGTGGGGCAATCACGTGGGCCCCCAGGGGAAATCACGAGGGCCCCCAGGGCAAATCACGTGGGCCCCCAGGGGAAATCACGTGGGCCCCCAGGGGAAATCACGTGGGCCCCCAGGGGAAATCACGTGGGCCCCCAGGGGAAATCACGTGGGCCCCCAGGGGAAATCACGTGGGCCCCCAGGGGAAATCACGTGGGCCCCCAGGGGAAATCACGTGGGCCCCCAGGGGAAATCACGTGGGCCCCCAGGGGAAATCACGTGGGCCAGGTGGAGCAATCACGTGGGCCCCCAGGGGAAATCACGTGGGCCCTCAGGGGAAATCACGTGGGCCCCCAGGGGAAATCACGTGGGCCAGGTGGGGCAATCACGTAGGCCAGGTGGGGCAATCACGTGGGCCAGGTGGGGCAATCACTTAGGCCCCCAGGGGAAATCACGAGGGCCCCCAGGGCAAATCACGTGGGGCCCAGGGGAAATCACGTGGGCCCCCAGGGGAAATCACGTGGGCCCCCAGGGGAAATCACGTGGGCCCCCAGGGGAAATCACGTGGGCCCCCAGGGGAAATCACGTGGGCCCCCAGGGGAAATCACGTGGGCCCCCAGGGGAAATCACGTGGGCCCCCAGGGGAAATCACGTGGGCCCCCAGGGCAAATCACGTGGGCCCCCAGGGGAAATCACGTGGGCCCCCAGGGGAAATCACGTGGGCCCCCAGGGGAAATCACGTGGGCCCCCAGGGGAAATCACGTGGGCCCCCAGGGGAAATCACGTGGGCCCCCAGGGGAAATCACGTGGGCCCCCAGGGGAAATCACGTGGGCCCCCAGGGGAAATCACGTGGGCCCCCAGGGGAAATCACGTGGGCCCCCAGGGAAAATCACGTGGGCCCCCAGGGGAAATCACGTGGGCCCCCAGGGGAAATCACGTGGGCCCCCAGGGGAAATCACGTGGGCCCCCAGGGGAAATCACTTGGGACCCCATGGGAAATCACGTGGGCCCCAGGGGAAATCACGTGGGCCCCCAGGGGAAATCACGTGGGCCCCCAGGGGAAATCACGTGGGCCAGGTGGGGCAATCACGTGGGCCAGGTGGAGCAATCACGTGGGCCCCCAGGGGAAATCACGTCGGCCCCCAGGTGAAATCACGTGGTCCCCCAGGGGAAATCACGTGGGCCCCCAGGGGAAATCACGTGGGCCCCCAGGTGAAATCACGTGGGCCCCCAGGGGAAATCACGTGGGCCCCCAGGGGAAATCACGTGGGCCCCCAGGGGAAATCACGTGGGCCAGGTGGGGCAATCACGTGGGCCAGGTGGAGCAATCACTTGGGCCCCCAGGGGAAATCACGTGGGCCCCAAGGGGAAAATACGTGGGCCCCCAGGGGAAATCACGTGGGCCAGGTGGGGCAATCACGTGGACCAGGGGGGGCAATCACGTGGGCCCCCAGGGGAAATCACGAGGGCCCCCAGGGCAAATCACGTGGGCCCCCAGGGGAAATCACGTGGGCCCCCAGGGGAAATCACGTGGGCCCCAGCGGAAATCACGTGGGCCCCCAGGGGAAATCACGTGGGCCCCCAGGGGAAATCACGTGGGTCAGGTGGGGCAATCACGTGGGCCAGGTGGAGAAATCACGAGGGCCCCCAGGGGAAATCACGTGGGCCCCCAGGTGAAATCACGTGGGCCCCCAGGGGAAATCACGTGGGCCCCCAGGGGAAATCACGTGGGCCCCCGGGGGAAATCACGTGGGCCCCCAGGGGAAATCACGTGGGCCCCCAGGGGAAATCACGTGGGCCAGGTGGGGCAAGCACGTGGGCCAGGTGGAGCAATCACGTGGGCCCCCAGGGGAAATCACGTGGGCCCCCAGTGGAAATCACGTGGGCCCCCAGGGGAAATCACGTGGGCCCCCAGGGGAAATCACGTGGGCCCCCAGGGGAAATCACGTGGGCCCCCAGGGGAAATCACGTGGGCCAGGTGGGGCAATCACGTGGGCCAGGTGGAGCAATCACGTGGGCCCCCAGGGGAAATCACGTGGGCCCCCAGGGGAAATCACGTGGGCCCCCAGGGGAAATCACGTGGGCCAGGGGGGGCAATCACGTGGGCCAGGTGGAGCAATCACGTGGGCCCCCAATGGAAATCACGTGGGCCCCCAGGGGAAATCACCTGGGCCCCCAGGGGAAATCACGTGGGCCCCAAGGGGAAATCACGTGGGCCCCCAGGGGAAATCACGTGGGCCCCCAGTGGAAATCACGTGGGCCAGGTAGGGCAATCACGTGGGCCAGGTGGAGCAATCACGTGGGCCCCCAGGGGAAATCACGTGGGCCCCCAGGTGAAATCACGTGGGCCCCCAGGGGAAATCACGTGGGCCCCCAGGGGAAATCACGTGGGCCCCCAGGGGAAATCACCTGGGCCCCCAGGGGAAATCACGTGGGCCCCCAGGGGAAATCACGTGGGCCCCCAGGGGAAATCACGTGGGCCAGGTGGGGCAATCACGTGGGCCAGGTGGAGCAATCACGTGGGCCCCCAGGGGAAATCACGTGGGCCCCCAGGGGAAAATACGTGGGCCCCCAGGGGAAATCACGTGGGCCCCCAGGGGAAATCAGGTGGGCCCCCAGGGGAAATCACGTGGGCCCCCAGGGGAAATCACGTGGGCCCCCAAGGGAAATCACGGGGGCCAGGTGGGGCAATCACGTGGGCCAGGTGGAGCAATCACGTGGGCCCCCAGGGGAAATCACGTGGGCCCCCAGGGGAAATCACGTGGGCCCCCAGGGGAAATCACGTGGGCCCCCAGGGGAAATCACGTGGGCCCCCAGGGGAAATCACGTGGGCCCCCAGGGGAAATCACGTGGGACCCCAGGGGAAATCACGTGGGCCCCCAGGGGAAATCACGTGGGCCCCCAGGGGAAATCACGTGGGCCCCCAGGGGAAATCACGTGGGCCCCCAGGGGAAATCACGTGGGCCCCCAGGGGAAATCACGTGGGCCCCCAGGGGAAATCACGTGGGCCCCCAGGGGAAATCACGTGGGCCAGGTGGGGCAATCACGTGGGCCAGGTGGAGCAATCACGTGGGCCCCCAGGGGAAATCACGTGGGCCCCCAGGGGAAATCACGTGGGCCCCCAGGGGAAATCACGTGGGCCCCCAGGGGAAATCACGTGGGCCAGGTGGGGAAATCACGTGGGCCAGGTGGGGCAATCACGTGGGCCAGGTGGAGCAATCACGTGGGCCCCCAGGGGAAATCACGTGGGCCCCCAGGTGAAATCACGTGGGCCCCCAGGGGAAATCACGTGGGCCGCCAGGGGAAATCAAGTGGGCCCCCAGGGGAAATCACGTGGGCCCCCAGGGGAAATCACGTGGGCCCCCAGGGGAAATCACGTGGGCCCCCAGGGGAAATCACGTGGGCCACCAGGGGAAATCACGTGGGCCCCCAGGGGAAATCACGTGGGCCAGGTGGGGCAATCACGTGTGCCAGGTGGAGCAATCACGTGGGCCCCCCGGGGAAATCACGTGGGCCCCCAGGGGAAATCACGTGGGCCCCCAGGGGAAATCACGTGGGCCAGGTGGGGCAATCACGTGGGCCAGGTGGAGCAATCACGTGGGCCCCCAGGGGAAATCACGTGGGCCCCCAGGGGAAATCACGTGGGCCCCCAGGGGAAATCACGTGGGCCAGGTGGTGCAATCACGTGGGCCAGGTGGGGCAATCACATGGGCCAGGTGGGGCAATCACGTGGGCCAGGTGGAGCAATCACGTGGGCCCCCAGGGGAAATCACGTGGGCCCCCAGGGGAAATCACGTGGGCCCCCAAGGGAAATCACGTGGGCCCCCAGGGGAAATCACGTGGGCCCCCAGGGGAAATCACGTGGGCCAGGTGGGGCAATCACGTGGGCCAGGTGGGGCAATCACGTGGGCCAGGTGGAGCAATCACGTGGGCCCCCCGGGGAAATCACGTGGGCCCCCAGGGGAAATCACGTGGGCCCCCAGGGGAAATCACGTGGGCCCCAAGGGGAAATCACGTGGGCCCCCAGTGGAAATCACGTGGGCCCCCAGGGGAAATCACGTGGGCCCCCAGGGGAAATCACGTGGGCCCCCAGGGGCAATCACGTGGGCCAGGTGGTGCAATCACGTGGGCCAGGTGGGGAAATCACGTGGGCCAGGTGGGGCAATCACGTGGGCCATGTGGAGCAATCACGTGGTCCCCCAGGGTAAATCACGTGGGCCCCCAGGGGAAATCACGAGGGCCCCCAGGGCAAATCACGTGGGCCCCCAGGGGAAATCACGTGGGCCCCCAGGGGAAATCACGTGGGCCCCCAGGGGAAATCACGTGGGCCCCCAGGGGAAATCACGTGGGCCCCCAGGGGAAATCACGTGGGCCCACAGGGGAAATCACGTGGGCCCCCAGGGGAAATCACGTGGGCCCCCAGGGGAAATCACGTGGGCCCCCAGGGGAAATCACGTGGGCCCCCAGGGGAAATCACGTGGGCCCCCAGGGGAAATCACGTGGGCCAGGTGGGGCAATCACGTGGGCCAGGTGGAGCAATCACGTGGGCCCACAGGGGAAATCACGTGGGCCCCCAGGGGAAATCACGTGGGCCCCCAGGGGAAATCACGTGGGCCAGGTGGTGCAATCACGTGGGCCAGGTGGGGCAATCACGTGGGCCAGGTGGGGCAATCACATGGGCCAGGTGGAGCAATCACGTGGGCCCCCAGGGGAAATCACGTGGGCCCCCAGGGGAAATCACGTGGGCCCCCAAGGGAAATCACGTGGGCCCCCAGGGGAAATCACGTGGGCCCCCAGGGGAAATCACGTGGGCCAGGTGGGGCAATCACGTGGGCCAGGTGGGGCAATCACGTGGGCCAGGTGGAGCAATCACGTGGGCCCCCAGGGGAAATCACGTGGGCCCCCAGGGGAAATCACGTGGGCCCCCAGGGGAAATCACGTGGGCCCCCAGGGGAAATCACGTGGGCCCCCAGGGGAAATCACGTGGGCCCCCAGGGGAAATCACGTGGGCCCCCAGGGGAAATCACGTGGGCCCCCAGGGGCAATCACGTGGGCCAGGTGGTGCAATCACGTGGGGCAGGTGGGGCAATCACGTGGGCCCCCAGGGGAAATCACGTGGGCCCCCAGGGGAAATCACGTGGGCCCCCAGGGGAAATCACGTGGGCCCCCAGGGGAAATCACGTGGGCCCCAAGGGGAAATCACGTGGGCCCCCAGGGAAAATCACGTGGGCCCCCAGGGGAAATCACGTGGGCCCCCAGGGGAAATCACGTGGGCCCCCAGGGGAAATCACGTGGGCCCCCAGGGGAAATCACGTGGGCCCCCAGGGGAAATCACGTGGGCCCCCAGGGGAAATCACGTGGGCCCCCAGGGGAAATCACGTGGGCCCCCAGGGGAAATCACGTGGGCCCCCAGGGGAAATCACGTGGGCCCCCAGGGGAAATCACGTGGGCCCCCAGGGGAAATCACGTGGGCCCCCAGGGGAAATCACGTGGGCCCGCAGGGGAAATCAAGTGGGCCCCCAGGGGAAATCACGTGGGCCCCCAGGGGAAATCACGTGGGCCCCCAGGGGAAATCACGTGGGCCAGGTGGAGCAATCACGTGGGCCCCAAGGGGAAATCACGTGGGCCCCCAGGGGAAATCACGTGGGCCCCCAGGGGAAATCACGTGGGCCCCCAGGGGAAATCACGTGGGCCCCCAGGGGAAATCACGTGGGCCCCCAGGGGAAATCACGTGGGCCCCCAGGGGCAATCACGTGGGCCAGGTGGTGCAATCACGTGGGCCAGGTGGGGCAATCACGTGGGCCAGGTGGGGCAATCACGTGGGCCATGTGGAGCAATCACGTGGGCCCCCAGGGGAAATCACGTGGGCCCCCAGGGGAAATCACGTGGGCCCCCAGGGGAAATCACGTGGGCCCCCAGGGGAAATCACGTGGGACCCCAGGGGAAATCACGTGGGCCCCCAGGGGAAATCACGTGGGCCCCCAGGGGAAATCATGTGGGCCCCCAGGGGAAATTACGTGGGCCCCCAGGGGAAATCACGTGGGCCCCCAGGGGAAATCACGTGGGCCCCCAGGGGAAATCACGTGGGCCCCCAGGGGAAATCACGTGGGCCCCCAGGGGAAATCACGTGGGCCAGGTGGGGCAATCACGTGGGCCAGGTGGAGCAATCACGTGGGCCCCCAGGGGAAATCACGTGGGCCCCCAGGGGAAATCACGTGGGCCCCCAGGGGAAATCACGTGGGCCCCCAGGGGAAATCACGTGGGCCCCCAGGGGAAATCACGTGGGCCCCCAGGTGAAATCACGTGGGCCCCCAGGGGAAATCACGTGGGCCCCCAGGGGAAATCACGTGGGCCCCCAGGGGAAATCACGTCGGCCAGGTGGAGCAATCACGTGGGCCCCAAGGGGAAATCACGTGGGCCCCCAGGGGAAATCACTTGGGCCCCCAGGGGAAATCACGTGGGCCCCCAGGGGAAATCACGTGGGCCCCCAGGGGAAATCACGTGGGCCCCCAGGGGAAATCACGTGGGCCCCCAGGGGAAATCACGTGGGCCCCCAGGGGAAATCACGTGGGCCCCCAGGGGAAATCACGTGGGCCCCCAGGGGAAATCACGTGGGCCCCCAGGGGAAATCAAGTGGGCCCCCAGGGGAAATCACGTGGGCCCCCAGGGGAAATCACGTGGGCCCCCAGGGGAAATCACGTGGGCCAGGTGGAGCAATCACGTGGGCCCCAAGGGGAAATCACGTGGGCCCCCAGGGGAAATCACGTGGGCCCCCAGGGGAAATCACGTGGGCCCCCAGGGGAAATCACGTGGGCCCCCAGGGGAAATCACGTGGGCCCCCAGGGGAAATCACGTGGGCCCCCAGGGGAAATCACGTGGGCCCCCAGGGGAAATCACGTGGGCCCCCAGGGGAAATCACGTGGGCCCCCAGGGGAAATCACGTGGGCCCCCAGGGGAAATCACGTGGGCCCCCAGGGGAAATCACGTGGGCCCCCAGGGGAAATCACGTGGTCCCCAGGGGAAATCACGTGGGCCCCCAGGGGAAATCACGTGGGCCCCCAGGGGAAATCACGTGGGCCCCCAGGGAAAATCACGTGGGCCCCCAGGGGAAATCACGTGGGACCCCAGGGGAAATCACGTGGGCCCCCAGGGGAAATCACGTGGGACCCCAGGGGAAATCACGTGGGCCCCCAGGGGAAATCACGTGGGCCCCCAGGGGAAATCACGTGGGCCCCCAGGGGAAATCACGTGGGCCCCCAGGGGAAATCACGTGGGCCCCCAGGGGAAATCACGTGGGCCAGGTGGAGCAATCACGTGGGCCCCCAGGGGAAATCACGTGGGCCCCCAGGGGAAATCACGTGGGCCCCCAGGGGAAATCACGTGGGCCCCCAGGGGAAATCACGTGGGCCCCCAGGGGAAATCACGTGGGCCCCCAGGTGAAATCACGTGGGCCCCCAGGGGAAATCACGTGGGCCCCCAGGGGAAATCACGTGGGCCCCCTGGGGAAATCACGTGGGCCAGGTGGAGCAATCACGTGGGCCCCAAGGGGAAATCACGTGGGCCCCCAGGGGAAATCACGTGGGCCCCCAGGGGAAATAACGTGGGCCCCCAGGGGAAATCACGTGGGCCCCCAGGGGAAATCACGTGGGCCCCCAGGGGAAAACACGTGGGCCCCCAGGGGAAATCACGTGGGCCCCCAGGGGAAATCACGTGGGCCAGGTGGGGCAATCACGTGGGCCAGGTGTAGCAATCACGTGGGCCCCCAGGGGAAATCACGTGGGCCCCCAGGGGAAATCACGTGGGCCCCCAGGGGAAATCACGTGGGCCCCCAGGGGAAATCACGTGGGCCCCCAGGGGAAATCACGTGGGCCCCCAGGTGAAATCACGTGGGCCCCCAGGGGAAATCACGTGGGCCCCCAGGGGAAATCACGTGGGCCCCCAGGGGAAATCACGTGGGCCAGGTGGAGCAATCACGTGGGCCCCAAGGGGAAATCACGTGGGCCCCCAGGGGAAATCACGTGGGCCCCCAGGGGAAATCACGTGGGCCCCCAGGGGAAATCACGTGGGCCCCCAGGGGAAATCACGTGGGCCCCCAGGGGAAATCACGTGGGCCCCCAGGGGAAATCACGTGGGCCCCCAGGGGAAATCACGTGGGCCCCCAGGGGAAATCACGTGGGCCAGGTGGGGCAATCACGTGGGCCAGGTGGAGGAATCACGTGGGCCCCCAGGGGAAATCACGTGGGCCCCCAGGGGAAATCACGCGGGCCCCCAGGGGAAATCACGTGGGCCCCCAGGGGAAATCACGTGGGCCCCCAGGGGAAATCACGTGGGCCCCCAGGGGAAATCACGTGGGCCCCCAGGGGAAATCACGTGGGCCCCCAGGGGAAATCACGTGGGCCCCCAGGGGAAATCACGTGGGCCAGGTGGGGCAATCACGTGGGCCAGGTGGAGCAATCACGTGGGCCCCCAGGGGAAATCACGTGGGCCCCCAGGGGAAATCACGTGGGCCCCCAGGGGAAATCACGTGGGCCCCCAGGGGAAATCACGTGGGCCCCCAGGGGAAATCACGTGGGCCCCCAGGGGATATCACGTGGGCCCCCAGGGGAAATCACGTGGGCCCCCAGGGGAAATCACGTGGGCCCCCAGGGGAAATCACGTGGGCCCCCAGGGGAAATCACGTGGGCCCCCAGGGGAAATCACGTGGGCCCCCAGGGGAAATCACGTGGGCCCCCAGGGGAAATCACGTGGGCCCCCAGGGGAAATCACGTGGGCCCCCAGGGGAAATCACGTGGGCCCCCAGGGGAAATCACGTGGGCCCCCAGGGGAAATCACGTGGGCCCCCAGGGGAAATCACGTGGGCCAGGTGGAGCAATCACGTGGGCCCCCAGGGGAAATCACGTGGGCCCCCAGGGGAAATCACGTGTGCCAGGTGGCGCAATCACGTGGGCCAGGTGGGGCAATCACGTGGGCCCCCAGGGGAAATCACGAGGGCCCCCAGGGCAAATCACGTGGGCCCCCAGGGGAAATCACGTGGGCCCCCAGGGGAAATCACGTGGGCCCCCAGGGGGAATCACGTGGGCCCCCAGGGGAAATCACGTGGGCCCCCAGGGGAAATCACGTGTGCCAGGTGGCGCAATCACGTGGGCCAGGTGGGGCAATCACGTGGGCCCCCAGGGGAAATCACGAGGGCCCCCAGGGCAAATCACGTGGGCCCCCAGGGGAAATCACGTGGGCCCCCAGGGGAAATCACGTGGGCCCCCAGGGGGAATCACGTGGGCCCCCAGGGGAAATCACGTGGGCCCCCAGGGGAAATCACGTGGGCCCCCAGGGGAAATCACGTGGGCCCCCAGGGGAAATCACGTGGGCCCCCAGGGGAAATCACGTGTGCCAGGTGGGGCAATCACGTGGGCCAGGTGGGGCAATCACGTGGGCCAGGTGGAGCAATCACGTGGGCCCCCAGGGGAAATCACGTGGGCCCCCAGGTGAAATCACGTGGGCCCCCAGGGGAAATCACGTGGGCCGCCAGGGGAAATCACGTGGGTCCCCACGGGAAATCACGTGGGCCCCCACGGGAAATCACGTGGGCCCCCAGGGGAAATCACGTGGGCCCCCAGGGGAAATCACGTGGGCCCCCAGGGGAAATCACGTGGGCCCCCAGGGGAAATCACGTGGGCCCCCAGGGAAAATCACGTGGGCCCCCAGGGGAAATCACGTGGGCCCCCAGGGGAAATAACGTGGGCCCCCAGGGGAAATCACGTTGGCCCCCAGGGGAAATCACGTGGGCCCCCAGGGGAAATCACGTGGGCCCCCAGGGGAAATCACGTGGGCCCCCAGGGAAAATCACGTGGGCCCCCAGGGGAAATCACGTGGGCCCCCAGGGGAAATCACGTGGGCCCCCAGGGGAAATCACGTGGGCCAGGTGGAGCAATCACGTGGGCCCCCAGGGGAAATCACGTGGGCCCCCAGGTGAAATCACGTTGGCCCCCAGTGGAAATCACGTGGGCCCCCAGGGGAAATCACGTCGGCCCCCAGGGGAAATCACGTGGGCCCCCAGGGGAAATCACGTGGGCCCCCAGGGGAAATCACCTGGGCCCCCAGGGGAAATCACGTGGGCCCCCAGGGGAAATCACGTGGGCCAGGTGGAGCAATCACGTGGGCCCCCAGGGGAAATCACGTCGGCCCCCAGGGGAAATCACGTGTGCCCCCAGGGGAAATCACGTGGGCCAGGTGGGGCAATCACGTGGGCCAGGTGGGGCAATCACGTGGGCCCCCAGGGGAAATCACGAGCGCACCCAGGGCAAATCACGTGGGCCCCCAGGAGAAATCACGTGGGCCCCCAGGGGAAATCACGTGGGCCCCCAGGGGAAATCACGTGGGCCCCCAGGGGAAATCACGTGGGCCCCCAGGGGAAATCACGAGGGCCCCCAGGGGAAATCACGTGGGCCCCCAGGGGAAATCAGGTGGGCCACCAGGGGAAATCACGTGGGCCAGGTGGAGCAATCACGTGGGCACCCAGGGGAAATCACGTGGGCCCCCAGGGGAAATCACGTGGGCCCCCAGGGGAAATCACGTGGGCCCCCAGGGGAAATCACGTTGGCCCCCATTGGAAATCACGTGGGCCCCCAGGGGAAATCACGTGGGCCCCCAGGGGAAATCACGTGGGCCCCCAGGGGAAATCACGTGGGCCCCCAGGGGAAATCACGTGGGCCCCCAGGGGAAATCACGTGGGCCAGGTGGAGCAATCACGTGGGACCCCAGGGGAAATCACGTCGGCCCCCAGGGGAAATCACGTGTGCCCCCAGGGGAAATCACGTGGGCCAGGTGGGGCAATCACGTGGGCCAGGTGGGGCAATCACGTGGGCCCCCAGGGGAAATCACGAGCGCCCCCAGGGCAAATCACGTGGGCCCCCAGGGGAAATCACGTGGGCCCCCAGGGGAAATCACGTGGGCCCCCAGGGGAAATCACGTGGGCCCCCAGGGGAAATCACGTGGGCCCCCAGGGGAAATCACGTGGGCCCCCAGGGGAAATCACGTGGGCCCCCAGGGGAAATCACGTGGGCCAGGTGGAGCAATCACGTGGGCACCCAGGGGAAATCCCGTGGGCCCCCAGGGGAAATCACGTGGGCCCCCAGGGGAAATCACGTGGGCCCCCAGGGGAAATCACGTGGGCCAGGTGGGGCAATCACGTGGGCCAGGTGGGGCAATCACGTGGGCCCCCAGGGGAAATCACGAGGGCCCCCAGGGCAAATCACGTGGGCCCCCAGGGGAAATCACGTTGGCCCCCAGGGGAAATCACGTGGGCCCCCAGGGGAAATCACGTGGGCCCCCAGGGGAAATCACGTGGGCCCCCAGGGGAAATCACGTGGGCCCCCATGGGAAATCACGTGGGCCCCCAGGGGAAATCACGTGGGCCAGGTGGTGCAATCACGTGGGCCAGGTGGGGCAATCACGTGGGCCAGGTGGGGCAATCACGTGGGCCAGGTGGAGCAATCACGTGGGCCCCCAGGGGAAATCACGTGGGCCCCCAGGGGAAATCACGTGGGCCCCCAGGGGAAATCACGTGGGCCCCCAGGGGAAATCACGTGGGCCCCCAGGGGAAATCACGTGGGCCCCCAGGGGAAATCACGTGGGCCAGGTGGTGCAATCACGTGGGCCAGGTGGGGCAATCACGTGGGCCAGGTGGTGCAATCACGTGGGCCAGGTGGAGCAATCACGTGGGCCCCCAGGGGAAATCACGTGGGCCCCCAGGGGAAATCACGTGGGCCCCCAGGGGAAATCACGTGGGCCCCCAGGGGAAATCACGTGGGCCCCCAGGGGAAATCACGTGGGCCCCCAGGGGAAATCACGTGGGCCCCCAGGGAAAATCACGTGGGCCCCCAGGGGAAATCACGTGGGCCCCCAGGGGAAATCACGTGGGCCCCCAGGGAAAATCACGTGGGCCCCCAGGGGAAATCACGTGGGCCCCCAGGGGAAATCACGTGGGCCCCCAGGGGAAATCACGTGGGCCCCCAGGGGAAATCACGTGGGCCCCCAGGGGAAATCACGTGGGCCCCCAGGGGAAATCACGTGGGCCCCCAGGGGAAATCACGTGGGCCCCCAGGGGAAATCACGTGGCCCCCAGGGGAAATCACGTGGGCCCCCAGGGGAAATCACGTGGGCCCCCAGGGGAAATCACGTGGGCCCCCAGGGGAAATCACGTGGGCCCCCAGGGGAAATCACGTGGGCCCCCAGGGGAAATCACGTGGGCCCCCAGGGGAAATCACGTGGGGCAGGTGGAGCAATCACGTGGGCCCCCAGGGGAAATCACGTGGGCCCCCAGGGGAAATCACGTGGGCCACCAGGGGAAATCACGTGGGCCCCCAGGGGAAATCACGTGGGCCCCCAGGGGAAATCACGTGGGCCCCCAGGGGAAATCACGTGGGCCCCCAGGGGAAATCACGTGGGCCCCCAGGGGAAATCACGTGGGCCCCCAGGGGAAATCACGTGGGCCCCCAGGGGAAATCACGTGGGCCCCCAGGGGAAATCACGTGGGCCCCCAGGGGAAATCACGTGGGCCCCCAGGGGAAATCACGTGGGCCCCCAGGGAAAATCACGTGGGCCAGGTGGGGCAATCACGTGGGCCAGGTGGAGCAATCACGTGGGCCCCCAGGGGAAATCACGTGGGCCCCCAGGGGAAATCACGTGGGCCCCCAGGGGAAATCACGTGGGCCCCCAGGGGAAATCACGTGGGCCCCCAGGGGAAATCACGTGGGCCCCCAGGGGCAATCACGTGGGCCCCCAGGGGAAATCACGTGGGCCCCCGGGGGAATCACGTGGGGCAGGTGGAGCAATCACGTGTGCCCCCAGGGGAAATCACGTGGGCCCCCAGGGGAAATCACGTGGGCCCCCAGGGGAAATCACGTGTGCCAGGTGGGGCAATCACGTGGGCCAGGTGGGGCAATCACGTGGGCCCCCAGGGGAAATCACGAGGGCCCCCAGGGCAAATCACGTGGGCCCCCAGGGGAAATCACGTGGGCCCCCAGGGGAAATCACGTGGGCCCCCAGGGGGAATCACGTGGGCCCCCAGGGGAAATCACGTGGGCCCCCAGGGGAAATCACGTGGGCCCACAGGGGAAAACACGTGGGCCAGGTGGGGCAATCACGTGGGCCAGGTGGGGCAATCACGTGGGCCAGGTGGAGCAATCACGTGGGCCCCCAGGGGAAATCACGTGGGCCCCCAGGGGAAATCACGTGGGCCCCCAGGGGAAATCACGTGGGCCCCCAGGGGAAATCACGAGGGCCCCCAGGGGAAATCACGTGGGCCCCCAGGGGAAATCACGTGGGCCCCCAGGGGAAATCACGTGGGCCCCCAGGGGAAATCACGTGGGCCAGGTGGGGCAATCACTTGGGCCAGGTGGGGCAATCACGTGGGCCCCCAGGGGAAATCACGAGGGCCCCCAGGGCAAATCACGTGGGCCACCAGGGGAAATCACGTTGGCCCCCAGGGGAAATCACGTGGGCCCCCAGGGGAAATCACGTGGGCCCCCAGGGGAAATCACGTGGGCCCCCAGGGGAAAACACGTGGGCCCCCAGGGGAAATCACGTGGGCCCCCAGGGGAAATCACGTGGGCCAGGTGGTGCAATCACGTGGGCCAGGTGGAGCAATCACGTGGGACAGGTGGAGCAATCACGTGGGCCCCCAGGGGAAATCACGTGGGCCCCCAGGGGAAAACACGTGGGCCCCCAGGGGAAATCACGTGGGCCCCCAGGGGAAATCACGTGGGCCAGGTGGGGCAATCACGTGGGCCAGGTGGAGCAATCACGTGGGACAGGTGGAGCAATCACGTGGGCCCCCAGGGGAAATCACGTGGGCCCCCAGGTGGAGCAATCACGTGGGCCCCCAGGGGAAATCACGTGGGCCCCCAGGGGAAATCACGTGGGCCCCCAGGGGAAATCACGTGGGCCCCCAGGGGAAATCACGGGGGCCCCCAGGGGAAATCACGTGGGCCCCCAGGGGAAATCACGTGGGCCCCCAGGGGAAATCACGTGGGCCAGGTGGAGCAATCACGTGGGCACCCAGGGGAAATCACGTGGGCCCCCAGGGGAAATCACGTGGGCCCCCAGGGGAAATCACGTGGGCCCCCATGGGAAATCACGTGGGCCAGGTGGGGCAATCACGTGGGCCAGGTGGGGCAATCACGTGGGCCCCCAGGGGAAATCACGAGGGCCCCCAGGGCAAATCACGTGGGCCCCCAGGGGAAATCACGTTGGCCCCCAGGGGAAATCACGTGGGCCCCCAGGGGAAATCACATGGGCCCCCAGGGGAAATCACGTGGGCCCCCAGGGGAAATCACGTGGGCCCCCTGGGGATATCACGTGGGCCCCCAGGGGGAATCACGTGGGCCCCCAGGGGAAATCACGTGGGCCAGGTGGTGCAATCACGTGGGCCAGGTGGGGCAATCACGTGGGCCAGGTGGGGCAATCACGTGGGCCAGGTGGAGCAATCACGTGGGCCCCCAGGGGAAATCACGTGGGCCCCCAGGGGAAATCACGTTGGCCCCCAGTGGAAATCACGTGGGCCCCCAGGGGAAATCACGTGGGCCCCCAGGGGAAATCACGTGGGCCCCCAGGGGAAATCACGTGGGCCCCCAGGGGAAATCACGTGGGCCAGGTGGAGCAATCACGTGGGCCCCCAGGGGAAATCACGTCGGCCCCCAGGGGAAATCACGTGTGCCCCCAGGGGAAATCACGTGGGCCAGGTGGGGCAATCACGTGGGCCAGGTGGGGCAATCACGTGGGCCCCCAGGGGAAATCACGAGCACCCCCAGGGCAAATCAGGTGGGCCCCCAGGGGAAATCACGTGGGCCCCCAGGGGAAATCACGTGGGCCCCCAGGGGAAATCACGTGGGCCCCCAGGGGAAATCACGTGGGCCCCCAGGGGAAATCACGTGGGCCCCCAGGGGAAATCACGTGGGCCCCCAGGGGAAATCACGTGGGCCCCCAGGGGAAATCACGTGGGCCAGGTGGAGCAATCACGTGGGCCCCCAGGGGAAATCACGTGGGCCCCCAGGGGAAATCACGTGGGCCCCCAGCGGAAATCACGTGGGCCCCCAGGGGAAATCACGTGGGCCCCCAGGGGAAATCACGTGGGCCAGGTGGTGCAATCACGTGGGCCAGGTGGGGCAATCACGTGGGCCAGGTGGTGCAATCACGTGGGCCAGGTGGAGCAATCACGTGGGCCCCCAGGGGAAATCACGTGGGCCCCCAGGGGAAATCACGTGGGCCCCCAGGGGAAATCACGTGGGCCCCCAGGGGAAATCACGTGGGCCCCCAGGGGAAATCACGTGGGCCCCCAGGGGAAATCACGTGGGCCCCCAGGGGAAATCACGTGGGCCCCCAGGGGAAATCACGTGGGCCCCCAGGGAAAATCACGTGGGCCCCCAGGGGAAATCACGTGGGCCCCCAGGGGAAATCACGTGGGCCCCCAGGGGAAATCACGTGGGCCCCCAGGGGAAATCACGTGGGCCCCCAGGGGAAATCACGTGGGCCCCCAGGGGAAATCACGTGGGCCCCCAGGGGAAATCACGTGGGCCCCCAGGGGAAATCACGTGGGCCCCCAGGGGAAATCACGTGGGCCCCCAGGGGAAATCACGTGGGCCCCCAGGGGAAATTACGTGGGCCCCCAGGGGAAATCACGTGGGCCCCCAGGGGAAATCACCTGGGCCCACAGGGGAAATCACGAGGGCCCCCAGGGGAAATCACGTGGGCCCCCAGGGGAAATCACGTGGGCACCCAGGGGAAATCACGTGGGCCCCCAGGGGAAATCACGTGGGCCCCCAGGGGAAATCACGTGGGCCCCCAGGGAAAATCACGTGGGCCCCCAGGGGAAATCACGTGGGCCCCCAGGGGAAATCACGTGTGCCAGGTGGGGCAATCACGTGGGACAGGTGGGGCAATCACGTGGGCCCCCAGGGGAAATCACGAGGGCCCCCAGGGTAAATCACGTGGGCCCCCAGGGGAAATCACGTGGGCCCCCAGGGGAAATCACGTGGGCCCCCAGGGTGAATCACGTGGGCCCCCAGGGGAAATCACGTGGGCCCCCAGGGGAAATCACCTGGGCCCACAGGGGAAATCACGAGGGCCCCCAGGGGAAATCACGTGGGCCCCAAGGGGAAATCACGTGGGCCAGGTGGGGCAATCACGTGGGCCAGGTGGAGCAATCACGTGGGCCCCCAGGGGAAATCACGTGGGCCCCCAGGGGAAATCACGTGGGCCCCCAGGGGAAATCACGTGGGCCCCCAGGGGAAATCACGTGGGCCCCCAGGGGAAATCACGTGGGCCCCCAGGGGCAATCACGTGGGCCCCCAGGGGAAATCACGTGGGCCCCCGGGGAAATCACGTGGGGCAGGTGGAGCAATCACGTGGGCCCCCAGGGGAAATCACGTGGGCCCCCAGGGGAAATCACGTGGGCCCCCAGGGGAAATCACGTGTGCCAGGTGGGGCAATCACGTGGGCCAGGTGGGGCAATCACGTGGGCCCCCAGGGGAAATCACGTGGGCCCCCAGGGGAAATCACGTGGGCCCCCAGGGGAAATCACGTGGGCCCCCAGGGGAAATCACGTGGGCCCCCTGGGGAAATCACGTGGGCCCCCAGGGGAAATCACGTGGGCCAGGTGGGGCAATCACGTGGGCCAGGTGGGGCAATCACGTGGGACAGGTGGGGCAATCACGTGGGCCAGGTGGAGCAATCACGTGGGCCCCCAGGGGAAATCACGGGGGCCCCCAGGGGAAATCACGTGGGCCCCCAGGGGAAATCACGTGGGCCCCCAGGGGAAATCACGTGGGCCAGGTGGAGCAATCACGTGGGCACCCAGGGGAAATCACGTGGGCCCCCAGGGGAAATCACGTGGGCCCCCAGGGGAAATCACGTGGGCCCCCAGGGGAAATCACGTGGGCCAGGTGGGGCAATCACGTGGGCCAGGTGGGGCAATCACGTGGGCCCCCAGGGGAAATCACGAGGGCCCCCAGGGCAAATCACGTGGGCCCCCAGGGGAAATCACGTGGGCCCCCAGGGGAAATCACGTGGGCCCCCAGGGGAAATCACGTGGGCCCCCAGGGGAAATCACGTGGGCCCCCAGGGGAAATCACGTGGGTCCCCAGGGGAAATCACGTGGGCCCCCAGGGGAAATCTCGTGGGCCAGGTGGTGCAATCACGTGGGCCAGGTGGGGCAATCACGTGGGCCAGGTGGGGCAATCACGTGGGCCAGGTGGAGCAATCACGTGGGCCCCCAGGGGAAATCACGTGGGCCCCCAGGGGAAATCACGTGGGCCCCCAGGGGAAATCACGTGGGCCCCCAGGGGAAATCACGTGGGCCCCCAGGGGAAATCACGTGGGCCCCCAGGGGAAATCACGTGGGCCCCCAGGGGAAATCACGTGGGCCCCCAGGGGAAATCACGTGGGCCAGGTGGTGCAATCACGTGGGCCAGGTGGGGCAATCACGTGGGCCAGGTGGTGCAATCACGTGGGCCAGGTGGAGCAATCACGTGGGCCCCCAGGGGAAATCACGTGGGCCCCCAAGGGAAATCACGTGGGCCCCCAGGGGAAATCACGTGGGCCCCCAGGGGAAATCACGTGGGCCCCCAGGGGAAATCACGTGGGCCCCCAGGGGAAATCACGTGGGCCCCCAGGGGAAATCACGTGGGCCCCCAGGGGAAATCACGTGGGCCCCCAGGGAAAATCACGTGGGCCCCCAGGGGAAATCACGTGGGCCCCCAGGGGAAATCACGTGGGCCCCCAGGGGAAATCACGTGGGCCCCCAGGGGAAATCACGTGGGCCCCCAGGGGAAATCACGTGGGCCCCCAGGGGAAATCACGTGGGCCCCCAGGGGAAATCACGTGGGCCCCCAGGGGAAATCACGTGGGCCAGGTGGGGCAATCACGTGGGCCAGGTGGAGCAATCACGTGGGCCCCCAGGGGAAATCAAGTGAGCCCCCAGGGGAAATCACGTGGGCCCCCAGGGGAAATCACGTGGGCCCCCAGGGGAAATCACGTGGGCCCCCAGGGGAAATCACGTGGGCCCCCAGGGGAAATCACGTGGGCCCCCAGGGGAAATCACGTGGGCCAGGTGGGGCAATCACGTGGGCCAGGTGGAGCAATCACGTGGGCCCCCAGGGGAAATCACGTGGGCCCCCAGGTGAAATCACGTGGGCCCCCAGGGGAAATCACGTGGGCCCCCAGGGGAAATCACGTGGTCCCCCAGGGGAAATCACGTGGGCCCCCAGGGGAAATCACGTGGGCCCCCAGGGGAAATCACGTGGCCCCCAGGGGAAATCACGTGGGCCCCCAGGGGAAATCACGTGGGCCCCCAGGGGAAATCACATGGGCCCCCAGGGGAAATCACGTGGGCCCCCAGGGGAAATCACGTGGGCCCCCAGGGGAAATCACGTGGGCCCCCAGGGGAAATCACGTGGGGCAGGTGGAGCAATCACGTGGGCCCCCAGGGGAAATCACGTGGGCCCCCAGGGGAAATCACGTGGGCCACCAGGGGAAATCACGTGGGCCCCCAGGGGAAATCACGTGGGCCCCCAGGGGAAATCACGTGGACCCCAGGGGAAATCACGTGGGCCCCCAGGGGAAATCACGTGGGCCCCCAGGGGAAATCACGTGGGCCCCCAGGGGAAATCACGTGGGCCCCCAGGGGAAATCACGTGGGCCCCCAGGGGAAATCACGTGGGCCCCCAGGGGAAATCACGTGGGCCCCCAGGGGAAATCACGTGGGCCCCCAGGTAAAATCACGTGGGCCCCCAGGGGAAATCACGTGGGCCCCCAGGGGAAATCACGTGTGCCAGGTGGGGCAATCACGTGGGTCAGGTGGGGCAATCACGTGGGCCCCCAGGGGAAATCACGAGGGCCCCCAGGGTAAATCACGTGGGCCCCCAGGGGAAATCACGTGGGCCCCCAGGGGAAATCACGTGGGCCCCCAGGGGGAATCACGTGGGCCCCCAGGGGAAATCACGTGGGCCCCCAGGGGAAATCACCTGGGCCCACAGGGGAAATCACGAGGGCCCCCAGGGGAAATCACGTGGGCCCCCAGGGGAAATCACGTGGGCCAGGTGGGGCAATCACGTGGGCCAGGTGGGGCAATCACGTGGGCCAGGTGGAGCAATCACGTGGGCCCCCAGGGGAAATCACGTGGGCCCCCAGGGGAAATCACGTGGGCCCCCAGGGGAAATCACGTGGGCCCCCAGGGGAAATCACGTGGGCCCCCAGGGGCAATCACGTGGGCCCCCAGGGGAAATCACGTGGGCCCCCGGGGAAATCACGTGGGGCAGGTGGAGCAATCACGTGGGCCCCCAGGAGAAATCACGTGGGCCCCCAGGGGAAATCACGTGGGCCCCCTGGGGAAATCACGTGTGCCAGGTGGGGCAATCACGTGGGCCAGGTGGGGCAATCACGTGGGCCCCCAGGGGAAATCACGTGGGCCCCCAGGGGAAATCACGTGGGCCCCCAGGGGAAATCACGTGGGCCCCCAGGGGAAATCACGTGGGCCCCCTGGGGAAATCACGTGGGCCCCCAGGGGAAATCACGTGGGCCAGGTGGTGCAATCACGTGGGCCAGGTGGGGCAATCACGTGGGCCAGGTGGGGCAATCACGTGGGCCAGGTGGAGCAATCACGTGGGCCCCCAGGGGAAATCACGTGGGCCCCCAGGGGAAATCACGTGGGCCCCCAGGGGAAATCACGTGGGCCCCCAGGGGAAATCACGTGGGCCCCCAGGGGAAATCACGTGGGCCCCCAGGGGAAATCACGTGGGCCCCCAGGGGAAATCACGTGGGCCCCCAGGGGAAATCACGTGGGCCCCCAGGGGAAATCACGTGGGCCCCCAGGGGAAATCACGTGGGCCCCCAGGGGAAATCACGTGGGCCCCCAGGGGAAATCACGTGGGCCCCCAGGGGAAATCACGTGGGCCCCCAGGGGAAATCACGTGGGCCCCCAGGGCAAATCACGTGGGCCCCCAGGGGAAATCACGTGGGCCCCCAGGGGAAATCACGTGGGCCCCCAGGGGAAATCACGTGGGCCCCCAGGGGAAATCACGTGGGCCAGGTGGGGCAATCACGTGGGCCAGGTGGAGGAATCACGTGGGCCCCCAGGGGAAATCACGTGGGCCCCCAGGTGAAATCACGTGGGCCCCCAGGGGAAATCACGTGGGCCCCCAGGGGAAATCACGTGGGCCCCCAGGTAAAATCACGTGGGCCCCCAGGGGAAATCACGTGGGCCCCCAGGGGAAATCACGTGTGCCAGGTGGGGCAATCACGTGGGTCAGGTGGGGCAATCACGTGGGCCCCCAGGGGAAATCACGAGGGCCCCCAGGGTAAATCACGTGGGCCCCCAGGGGAAATCACGTGGGCCCCCAGGGGAAATCACGTGGGCCCCCAGGGGGAATCACGTGGGCCCCCAGGGGAAATCACGTGGGCCCCCAGGGGAAATCACCTGGGCCCACAGGGGAAATCACGAGGGCCCCCAGGGGAAATCACGTGGGCCCCCAGGGGAAATCACGTGGGCCAGGTGGGGCAATCACGTGGGCCAGGTGGGGCAATCACGTGGGCCAGGTGGAGCAATCACGTGGGCCCCCAGGGGAAATCACGTGGGCCCCCAGGGGAAATCACGTGGGCCCCCAGGGGAAATCACGTGGGCCCCCAGGGGAAATCACGTGGGCCCCCAGGGGCAATCACGTGGGCCCCCAGGGGAAATCACGTGGGCCCCCGGGGAAATCACGTGGGGCAGGTGGAGCAATCACGTGGGCCCCCAGGAGAAATCACGTGGGCCCCCAGGGGAAATCACGTGGGCCCCCAGGGGAAATCACGTGTGCCAGGTGGGGCAATCACGTGGGCCAGGTGGGGCAATCACGTGGGCCCCCAGGGGAAATCACGTGGGCCCCCAGGGGAAATCACGTGGGCCCCCAGGGGAAATCACGTGGGCCCCCAGGGGAAATCACGTGGGCCCCCTGGGGAAATCACGTGGGCCCCCAGGGGAAATCACGTGGGCCAGGTGGTGCAATCATGTGGGCCAGGTGGGGCAATCACGTGGGCCAGGTGGGGCAATCACGTGGGCCAGGTGGAGCAATCACGTGGGCCCCCAGGGGAAATCACGTGGGCCCCCAGGGGAAATCACGTGGGCCCCCAGGGGAAATCACGTGGGCCCCCAGGGGAAATCACGTGGGCCCCCAGGGGAAATCACGTGGGCCCCCAGGGGAAATCACGTGGGCCCCCAGGGGAAATCACGTGGGCCCCCAGGGGAAATCACGTGGGCCCCCAGGGGAAATCACGTGGGCCCCCAGGGGAAATCACGTGGGCCCCCAGGGGAAATCACGTGGGCCCCCAGGGGAAATCACGTGGGCCCCCAGGGGAAATCACGTGGGCCCCCAGGGGAAATCACGTGGGCCCCCAGGGGAAATCACGTGGGCCCCCAGGGCAAATCACGTGGGCCCCCAGGGGAAATCACGTGGGCCCCCAGGGGAAATCACGTGGGCCCCCAGGGGAAATCACGTGGGCCAGGTGGGGCAATCACGTGGGCCAGGTGGAGGAATCACGTGGGCCCCCAGGGGAAATCACGTGGGCCCCCAGGTGAAATCACGTGGGCCCCCAGGGGAAATCACGTGGGCCCCCAGGGGAAATCACGTGGGACCCCAGGGGAAATCACGTGGGCCCCCAGGGGAAATCACGTGGGCCCCCAGGGGAAATCACGTGGGCCCCCAGGGGAAATCACGTGGGCCCCAGGGGAAATCACGTGGGCCCCCAGGGGAAATCACGTGGGCCCCCAGGGGAAATCACGTGGGCCCCCAGGGGAAATCACTTGGGGCCCCAGGGGAAATCACGTGGGGCAGGTGGAGCAATCACGTGGGCCCCCAGGGGAAATCACGTGGGCCCCCAGGGGAAATCACGTGGGCCACCAGGGGAAATCACGTGGGCCCCCAGGGGAAATCACGTGGGCCCCCAGGGGAAATCACGTGGGCCCCCAGGGGAAATCACGTGGGCCCCCAGGGGAAATCACGTGGGCCCCCAGGGGAAATCACGTGGGCCCCCAGGGGAAATCACGTGGGCCCCCAGGGAAAATCACGTGGGCCCCCAGGGGAAATCACGTGGGCCCCCAGGGGAAATCACGAGGGGCAGGTGGAGCAATCACGTGGGCCCCCAGGGGAAATCACGTGGTCCCCCAGGGGAAATCACGTGTGCCAGGTGGGGCAATCACGTGGGCCAGGTGGGGCAATCACGTGGGCCCCCAGGGGAAATCACGAGGGCCCCCAGGGCAAATCACGTGGGCCACCAGGGGAAATCACGTGGGCCCCCAGGGGAAATCACGTGGGCCCCCAGGGGGAATCACGTGGGCCCCCAGGGGAAATCACGTGGGCCCCCAGGGGAAATCACGTGGGCCCACAGGGGAAATCACGAGGGCCCCCAGGGGAAATCACGAGGGCCCCAAGGGGAAATCACGTGGGCCAGGTGGGGCAATCACGTGGGCCAGGTGGGGCAATCACGTGGGCCAGGTGGAGCAATCACGTGGGCCCCCAGGGGAAATCACGTGGGCCCCCAGGTGAAATCATGTGGGCCCCCAGGGGAAATCACGTGGGCCGCCAGGGGAAATCACGTGAGCCCCCCGGGGAAATCACGTGGGCCCCCAGGGGAAATCACGTGGGCCCCCAGGGGAAATCACGTGGGCCCCCAGGGGAAATCACGTGGGCCCCCAGGGGAAATCACGTGGGCCCCCAGGGGAAATCACGTGGGCCCCCAGGGGAAATCACGTGGGCCTCCAGGGAAAATCACGTGGGCCCCCAGGGGAAATCACGTGGGCCCCCAGGGGAAATCACGTGGGCCCCCAGGGGAAATCACGTGGGCCAGGTGGAGCAATCACGTGGGCCCCCAGGGGAAATCACGTGGGCCCCCAGGGGAAATCACGTGGGCCCCCAGGGGAAATCACGTGGGCCCCCAGGGGAAATCACGTGGGCCCCCAGGGGAAATCACGTGGGCCCCCATGGGAAATCACGTGGGCCCCCAGGGGAAATCACGTGGGCCCCCAGGGGAAATCACGTGGGCCCCCAGGGGAAATCACGTGGGCCCCCAGGGGAAATCACGTGGGCCCCCAGGGGAAATCACGTGTGCCAGGTGGGGCAATCACGTGGGCCAGGTGGGGCAATCACGTGGGCCCCCAGGGGAAATCACGAGGGCCCCCAGGGCAAATCACGTGGGCCCCCAGGGGAAATCACGTGGGCCCCCAGGGGAAATCACCTGGGCCCCCAGGGGGAATCACGTGGGCCCCCAGGGGAAATCACGTGGGCCCCCAGGGGAAATCACGTGGGCCCACAGGGGAAATCACGTGTGCCCCCAGGGGAAATCACGTGGGCCCCAAGGGGAAATCACGTGGGCCAGGTGGGGCAATCACGTGGGCCAGGTGGGGCAATCACGTGGGCCAGGTGGAGCAATCACGTGGGCCCCCAGGGGAAATCACGTGGGCCCCCAGGTGAAATCATGTGGGCCCCCAGGGGAAATCACGTGGGCCGCCAGGGGAAATCACGTGGGCCCCCAGGGGAAATCACGTGGGCCCCCAAGGGAAATCACGTGGGCCCCCAGGGGAAATCACGTGGGCCCCCAGGAGAAATCACGTGGGCCCCCAGGGGAAATCACGTGGGCCCCCAGGGGAAATCACATGGGCCCCCAGGGGAAATCACGTGGGCCCCCAGGGGAAATCACGTGGGCCCCCAGGGGAAATCACGTGGGCCCCCAGGGGAAATCACGTGGGCCTCCAGGGAAAATCACGTGGGCCCCCAGGGGAAATCACGTGGGCCCCCAGGGGAAATCACGTGGGCCAGGTGGGGCAATCACGTGGGCCAGGTGGAGCAATCACGTGGGCCCCCAGGGGAAATCACGTGGGCCCCCAGGGGAAATCACGTGGGCCCCCAGGGGAAATCACGTGGGCCCCCAGGGGAAATCACGTGGGCCCCCAGGGGAAATCACGTGGGCCCCAAGGGGAAATCACGTGGGCCCCCAGGGGAAATCACGTGGGCCCCCAGGGGAAATCACGTGGGCCCCCATGGGAAATCACGTGGGCCCCCAGGGGAAATCACGTGGGCCCCCAGGGGAAATCACGTGGGCCCCCAGGGGAAATCACGTGGGCCCACAGGGGAAATCACGTGGGCCAGGTGGGGCAATCACGTGGGCCAGGTGGGGCAATCACGTGGGCCAGGTGGAGCAATCACGTGGGCCCCCAGGGGAAATCACGTGGGCCCCCAGGGGAAATCACGTGGGCCCCCAGGGGAAATCACGTGGGCCCCCAGGGGAAATCACGTGGGCCCCCAGGGGAAATCACGTGGGCCCCCAGGGGAAATCACGTGGGCCCCCAGGGGAAATCACGTGGGCCCCCAGGGGAAATCACGTGGGCCCCCAGGGGAAATCACGTGGGCCAGGTGGGGCAATCACGTGGGCCCCCAGGGGAAATCACGTGGGCCCACAGGGGAAATCACGTGGGCCCCCTGGGGAAATCACGTGGGCCCCCAGGGGAAATCACGTGGGCCCCCAGGGGAAATCACGTGGGCCCCCAGGGGAAATTACGTGGGCCCCCAGGGGAAATCACGTGGGCCCCCAGGGGAAATCACGTGGGCCCCCAGGGGAAATCATGTGGGCCAGGTGGGGCAATCACGTGGGCCAGGTGGAGCAATCACGTGGGCCCCCAGGGGAAATCACGTGGGCCCCCAGGTGAAATCATGTGGGCCCCCAGGGGAAATCACGTGGGCCGCCAGGGGAAATCACGTGGGCCCCCAGGGGAAATCACGTGGGCCCCCAGGGGAAATCACGTGGGCCCCCAGGGGAAATCACGTGGGCCCCCAGGGGAAATCACGTGGGCCCCCAGGGGAAATCACGTGGGCCCCCAGGGGAAATCACGTGGGCCCCCAGGGGAAATCACGTGGGCCCCCAGGGGAAATCACGTGGGCCCCCAGGGGAAATCACGTGGGCCCCCAGGGAAAATCATGTGGGCCCCCAGGGGAAATCACGTGGGCCCCCAGGGGAAATCACGTGGGCCAGGTGGGGCAATCACGTGGGCCAGGTGGAGCAATCACGTGGGCCCCCAGGGGAAATCACGTGGGCCCCCAGGGGAAATCACGAGGGCCCCCAGGGGAAATCACGTGGGCCCCCAGGGGAAATCACGTGGGCCCCCAGGGGAAATCACGTGGGCCCCCAGGGGAAATCACGTGGGCCCCCAGGGG
>CAXCFB010000010.1:0-131358 GCA_963981305.1 Rupicapra rupicapra | reverse complement strand
CCCAAGTGATAGCCCCACCTGGCCCACGTGATTTCCCCTGGGGGCCCACGTGATTTCCCCTGGGGGCCCACGTGATTTCCCCTGGGGGCCCACGTGATTGCCCCACCTGGCCCACGTGATTTCCCCTGGGGGCCCACGTGATTTCCCCTGGGGGCCCACGTGATTTCCCCTGGGGGCCCACGTGATTTCCCCTGGGGGCCCACGTGATTTCCCCTGGGGGCCCACGTGATTTCCCCTGGGGGCCCACGTGATTTCCCCTGGGGGCCCACGTGATTTCCCCTGGGGGCCCACGTGATTTCCCCTGGGGGCCCACGTGATTTCCCCTGGGGGCCCACGTGATTGCTCCACCTGGCCCACGTGATTGCCCCACCTGGCCCACGTGATTTCCCCTGGGGGCCCACGTGATTGCTCCACCTGGCCCACGTGATTGCTCCATCTGGCCCACGTGATTGCCCCACCTGGCCCACGTGATTGCACCACCTGGCCCACGTGATTTCCCCTGGGGGCCCACGTGATTTCCCCTGGGGGCCCACGTGATTTCCCCTGGGGGCCCACGTGATTTCCCCTGGGGGCCCACGTGATTTCCCCTGGGGGCCCACGTGATTTGCCCTTGGGGCGCTCGTGATTTCCCCTGGGGGCCCACGTGATTGCCCCACTTGGCCGACGTGATTGCCCCACCTGGCCCACGTGATTTCCCCTGGGGGCCCACGTGATTTCCCCTGGGGGCCCACGTGATTTCCCCTGGGGGCCCACGTGATTTCCCCTGGGGGCCCACGTGATTTCCCCTGGGGGCCCACGTGATTTCCCCTGGCGGCCCACGTGATTTCCCCTGGGGGCCCACGTGATTTCACCTGGGGGCCCACGTGATTTCCCCTGGGGGCCCACGTGATTGATCCACCTGGCCCACGTGATTGCCCCACCTGGCCCACGTGATTGCCCCACCTGGCCCACGTGATTTCCCCTGGGGGCCCACGTGATTTCCCCTGGGGGCCCACGTGATTTCCCCTGTGGGCCCACGTGATTTCCCCTGGGGGCCCACGTGATTCCCCCTGGGGGCCCACGTGATTTCCCCTGGGGGCCCACGTGATTTCCCCTGGGGGCCCACGTGATTTGCCCTGGGGGCCCTCGTGATTTCCCCTGGGGGCCCACGTGATTGCCCCACCTGGCCCACGTGATTGCCCCACCTGGCCCACGTGATTGCCCCACCTGGCCCACGTGATTTCCCCAGGGGGCCCACGTGATTTCCCCTGGGGGCCCACGTGATTTCCCCTGGGGGCCCACGTGATTTCCCCTGGGGGCCCACGTGATTGCTCCACCTGGCCCACGTGATTGCCCCACCTGGCCCACGTGATTTCCCCTGGGGGCCCACGTGATTTCCCCTGGGGGCCCACGTGATTTCCCCTGGGGGCCCACGTGATTTCCCCTGGGGGCCCACGTGATTTCCCCTGGGGGCCCACGTGATTTCCCCTGGGGGCCCACGTGATTTCCCCTGGGGGCCCACGTGATTTGCCCTGGGGGCCCTCGTGATTTCCCCTGGGGGCCCACGTGATTGCCCCACCTGGCCCACGTGATTGCCCCACCTGGCCCACGTGATTTCCCCTGGGGGCCCACGTGATTTAACCTGGGGGCCCACGTGATTTCCCCTGGGGGCCCACGTGATTGCTCCACCTGGCCCACGTGATTGCCCCACCTGGCCCACGTGATTTCCCCTGGGGCCCACGTGATTTCCCCTGGGGGCTCACGTGATTTCCCCTGGGGGCCCACGTGATTTCCCCTGGGGGCCCACGTGATTTCCCCTGGGGGCCCACGTGATTTCCCCTGGGGGCCCACGTGATTTCCCCTGGGGGCCCACGTGATTTCCCCTGGGGGCCCACGTGATTTGCCCTTGGGGCCCTCGTGATTTCCCCTGGGGGCCCACGTGATTGCCCCACCTGGCCCACGTGATTGCCCCACCTGGCCCACGTGATTTCCCCTGGGGGCCCACGTGATTTCCCCTGGGGGCCCACGTGATTTCCCCTGGGGGCCCACGTGATTGCTCCACCTGGCCCACGTGATTGCCAAACCTGGCCCACGTGATTTCCCCAGGGGGCCCACGTGATTTCCCATGGGGGCCCACGTGATTTCCCCTGGGGGCCCACGTGATTTCCCCTGGGGGCCCACGTGATTTCCCCTGGGGGCCCACGTGATTTCCCCTGGCGGCCCACGTGATTTCCCCTGGGGGCCCACGTGATTTCACCTGGGGGCCCACGTGATTTCCCCTGGGGGCCCACGTGATTGCTCCACCTGGCCCACGTGATTGCCCCACCTGGCCCACGTGATTTCCCCTGGGGGCCCACGTGATTTCCCCTGGGGGCCCACGTGATTTCCCCTGGGGGCCCACGTGATTTCCCCTGGGGGCCCACGTGATTTCCCCTGGGGGCCCACGTGATTTCCCCTGGGGGCCCACGTGATTTCCCCTGGGGGCCCACGTGATTGCTCCACCTGGCCCACGTGATTGCCCCACCTGGCCCACGTGATTGCCCCACCTGGCCCACGTGATTGCACCACCTGGCCCACGTTATTTCCCCTGTGGGCCCACGTGATTTCCCCTGGGGGCCCACGTGATTTCCCCTGGGGGCCCACGTGATTTCCCCTGGGGGCCCACGTGATTGCCCCACCTGGCCCACGTGATTTCCCCTGGGGGCCCACGTGATTTCCCCTGGGGGCCCACGTGATTTCCCCTGGGGGCCCACGTGATTGCTCCACCTGGCCCACGTGATTGCCCCACCTGGCCCACGTGATTGCCCCACTTGGCCGACGTGATTGCACCACCTGGCCCACGTTATTTCCCCTGGGGGCCCACGTGTTTTCCCCTGGGGGCCCACGTGATTTCCCCTGGGTGCCCACGTGATTTCCCCTGGGGGCCCACGTGATTGCTCCACCTGGCCCACGTGATTGCCCCACCTGGCCCACGTGATTTCCCCTGGGGGCCCACGTGATTTCCCCTGGGGGCCCACGTGATTTCCCCTGGGGGCCCACGTGATTTCCCCTGGGGGCCCACGTGATTTGCCCTGGGGGCCCTCGTGATTTCCCCTGGGGGCCCACGTGATTTGCCCTGGGGGCCCTCGTGATTTCCCCTGGGGGCCCACGTGATTGCACCACCTGGCCCACGTGATTGCCCCACCTGGCCCACGTGATTTCCCCTGGGGGCCCACGTGATTTCCCCTGGGGGCCCACGTGATTTCCCCTGGGGGCCCACGTGATTTCCCCTGGGGGCCCACGTGATTTCCCCTGGGGGCCCACGTGATTTCCCCTGGGGGCCCACGTGATTTCCCCTGGGGGCCCACGTGATTGCCCCACCTGGCCCACGTGATTTCCCCTGGGGGCCCACGTGATTTCCCCTGGGGGCCCACGTGATTTCCCCTGTGGGCCCACGTGATTGCTCCACCTGGCCCACGTGATTGCCCCACCTGGCCCACGTGATTTCCCCTGGGGGCCCACGTGATTTCCCCTGGGGGCCCACGTGATTTCCCCTGGGGGCCCACGTGATTTCCCCTGGGGGCCCACGTGATTTCCCCTGGGGGCCCACGTGATTTCCCCTGGGGGCCCACGTGATTTCCCCTGGGGGCCCACGTGATTTGCCCTGGGGGCCCTCGTGATTTCCCCTGGGGGCCCACGTGATTGCCCCACCTGGCCCACGTGATTGCCCCACCTGGCCCACGTGATTTCCCCTGGGGGCCCACGTGATTTAACCTGGGGGCCCACGTGATTTCCCCTGGGGGCCCACGTGATTGCTCCACCTGGCCCACGTGATTGCCCCACCTGGCCCACGTGATTTCCCCTGGGGCCCACGTGATTTCCCCTGGGGGCCCACGTGATTTCCCCTGGGGGCCCACGTGATTTCCCCTGGGGGCCCACGTGATTTCCCCTGGGGGCCCACGTGATTTCCCCTGGGGGCCCACGTGATTTCCCCTGGGGGCCCACGTGATTTCCCCTGGGGGCCCACGTGATTTCCCCTGGGGGCCCACGTGATTTCCCCTGGGGGCCCACGTGATTTGCCCTTGGGGCCCTCGTGATTTCCCCTGGGGGCCCACGTGATTGCCCCACCTGGCCCACGTGATTGCCCCACCTGGCCCACGTGATTTCCCCTGGGGGCCCACGTGATTTCCCCTGGGGGCCCACGTGATTTCACCTGGGGGCCCACGTGATTGCTCCACCTGGCCCACGTGATTGCCAAACCTGGCCCACGTGATTTCCCCTGGGGGCCCACGTGATTTCCCATGGGGGCCCACGTGATTTCCCCTGGGGGCCCACGTGATTTCCCCTGGGGGCCCACGTGATTTCCCCTGGGGGCCCACGTGATTTCCCCTGGGGGCCCACGTGATTTCCCCTGGGGGCCCACGTGATTTCCCCTGGGGGCCCACGTGATTTCCCCTGGGGGCCCACGTGATTTCCCCTGGGGGCCCAAGTGATTGCTCCACCTGGCCCACGTGATGGCCCCACCTGGCCCACGTGATTTCCCCTGGGGGCCCACGTGATTTCCCCTGGGGGCCCACGTGATTTCCCCTGGGGGCCCACGTGATTTCCCCTGGGGGCCCACGTGATTTCCCCTGGGGGCCCACGTGATTTCCCCTGGGGGCCCACGTGATTTCCCCTGGGGGCCCACGTGATTTCCCCTGGGGGCCCACGTGATTGCTCCACCTGGCCCACGTGATTGCCCCACCTGGCCCACGTGATTGCCCCACCTGGCCCACGTGATTGCACCACCTGGCCCACGTTATTTCCCCTGAGGGCCCACGTGATTTCCCCTGGGGGCCCACGTGATTTCCCCTGGGGGCCCACGTGATTTCCCCTGGGGGCCCACGTGAGTGCCCCACCTGGCCCACGTGATTTCCCCTGGTGGCCCACGTGATTTCCCCTGGGGGCCCACGTGATTTCCCCTGGGGGCCCACGTGATTGCTCCACCTGGCCCACGTGATTGCCCCACCTGGCCCACGTGATTGCCCCACCTGGCCCACGTGATTGCACCACCTGGCCCACGTTGTTTCCCCTGGGGGCCCACGTGATTTCCCCTGGGGGCCCACGTGATTTCCCCTGGGGGCCCACGTGATTTCCCCTGGGGGCCCACGTGATTTCCCCTGGGGGCCCTCGTGATTTCCCCTGGGGGCCCACGTGATTGCCCCACCTGGCCCACGTGATTGCCCCACCTGGCCCACGTGATTTCCCCTGGGGGCCCACGTGATTTCCCCTGGGGGCCCACGTGATTTCCCCTGGGGGCCCACGTGATTTCCCCTGGGGGCCCACGTGATTGCTCCACCTGGCCCACGTGATTTCCCCTGGGGGCCCACGTGATTTCCCCTGGGGGCCCACGTGATTTCCCCTGGGGGCCCACGTGATTTCCCCTGGGGGTCCACGTGATTTCCCCTGGGGGCCCAAGTGATTTCCCCTGGGGGCCCACGTGATTTCCCCTGGGGGTCCACGTGATTTCCCCTGGGGGCCCACGTGATTTCCCCTGGGGGCCCACGTGATTTCCCCTGGGGGCCCACGTGATTTCCCCTGGGGGCCCACGTGATTGCTCCACCTGGCCCATGATATTGCCCCACCTGGCCCACGTGATTGCCCCACCTGGCCCACGTGATTGCACCACCTGGCCCACGTGATTTCCCCTGGGGGCCCACGTGATTTCCCCTGGGGGCCCTCGTGATTTCCCCTGGGGGCCAACGTGATTTCCCCTGGGGGCCCACGTGATTGCTCCACCTGGCCCACGTGATTGCCCCACCTGGCCCACGTGATTTCCCCTGGGGGCCCACGTGATTTCCCCTGGGGGCCCACGTGATTTCCCCTGGGGGCCCACGTGATTTCCCCTGGGGGCCCACGTGATTTCCCCTGGGGTCCCGCGTGATTTCCCCTGGGGGCCCACGTGATTGCTCCACCTGGCCCACGTGATTGCTCCATCTGGCCCACGTGATTGCCCCACCTGGCCCACGTGATTGCACCACCTGGCCCACGTGATTTCCCCTGGGGGCCCACGTGATTTCCCCTGGGGGCCCACGTGATTTCCCCTGGGGGCCCACGTGATTTCCCCTGGGGGCCCACGTGATTTCCCCTGGGGGCCCACGTGATTTCCCCTGGGGGCCCACGTGATTTCCCCTGGGGGCCCACTTGATTTGCCCTGGGGGCCCTCGTGATTTCCCCTGGGGGCCCACGTGATTGCCCCACCTGGCCCACGTGATTGCCCCACCTGGCCCACGTGATATCCCCTGGGGGCCCACGTGATTTCCCCTTGGGGCCCACGTGATTTCCCCTGGGGGCCCACGTGATTTCCCCTGGGGGCCCACGTGATTGCTCCACCTGGCCCACGTGATTTCCGCTGGGGGCCCACGTGATTTCCCCTGGGGGCCCACGTGATTTCCCCTGGGGGCCCACGTGATTTCCCCTGGGGGCCCAAGTGATTTCCCCTGGGGGCCCACGTGATTTCCCCTGGGGGCCCACGTGATTTCCCCTGGGGGCCCACGTGATTTGCCCTTGGGGCGCTCGTGATTTCCCCTGGGGGCCCACGTGATTGCCCCACCTGGCCGACGTGATTGCCCCACCTGGCCCACGTGATTTCCCCTGGGGGCCCACGTGATTTCCCCTGGGGGCCCACGTGATTTCCCCTGGGGGCCCACGTGATTGCTCCACCTGGCCCACGTGATTGCCCCACCTGGCCCACGTGATTGCCCCACTTGGCCGACGTGATTGCACCACCTGGCCCACGTTATTTCCCCTGGGGGCCCACGTGTTTTCCCCTGGGGGCCCACGTGATTTCCCCTGGGGGCCCACGTGATTTCCCCTAGGGGCCCACGTGATTTCCCCTGGGGGCCCACGTGATTTCCCCTGGGGGCCCACGTGATTTCCCCTGGGGGCCCACGTGATTTCCCCTGGGGGCCCACGTGATTTCCCCTGGGGGCCCACGTGATTTCCCCTGGGGGCCCACGTGATTTGCCCTTGGGGCCCTCGTGATTTCCCCTGGGGGCCCACGTGATTGCCCCACCTGGCCCACGTGATTGCCCCACCTGGCCCACGTGATTTCCCCTGGGGGCCCACGTGATTTCCCCTGGGGGCCCACGTGATTTCCCCTGGGGGCCCACGTGATTGCTCCACCTGGCCCACGTGATTGCCAAACCTGGCCCACGTGATTTCCCCTGGGGGCCCACGTGATTTCCCATGGGGGCCCACGTGATTTCCCCTGGGGGCCCACGTGATTTCCCCTGGGGGCCCACGTGATTTCCCCTGGGGGCCCACGTGATTTCCCCTGGGGGCCCACGTGATTTCCCCTGGGGGCCCACGTGATTTCCCCTGGGGGCCCACGTGATTTCACCTGGGGGCCCACGTGATTTCCCCTGGGGGCCCACGTGATTGCTCCACCTGGCCCACGTGATTGCCCCACCTGGCCCACGTGATTTCCCCTGGGGGCCCACGTGATTTCCCCTGGGGGCCCACGTGATTTCCCCTGGGGGCCCACGTGATTTCCCCTGGGGGCCCACGTGATTTCCCCTGGGGGCCCACGTGATTTCCCCTGGGGGCCCACGTGATTGCCCCACCTGGCCCACGTGATTTCCCCTGGGGGCCCACGTGATTTCCCCTGGGGGCCCACGTGATTTCCCCTGTGGGCCCACGTGATTGCTCCACCTGGCCCACGTGATTGCCCCACCTGGCCCACGTGATTTCCCCTGGGGGCCCACGTGATTTCCCCTGGGGGCCCACGTGATTTCCCCTGGGGGCCCACGTGATTTCCCCTGGGGGCCCACGTGATTTCCCCTGGGGGCCCACGTGATTTCCCCTGGGGGCCCACGTGATTTCCCCTGGGGGCCCACGTGATTTGCCCTGGGGGCCCTCGTGATTTCCCCTGGGGGCCCACGTGATTGCCCCACCTGGCCCACGTGATTGCCCCACCTGGCCCACGTGATTTCCCCTGGGGGCCCACGTGATTTAACCTGGGGGCCCACGTGATTTCCCCTGGGGGCCCACGTGATTGCTCCACCTGGCCCACGTGATTGCCCCACCTGGCCCACGTGATTTCCCCTGGGGCCCACGTGATTTCCCCTGGGGGCCCACGTGATTTCCCCTGGGGGCCCACGTGATTTCCCCTCGGGGCCCACGTGATTTCCCCTGGGGGCCCACGTGATTTCCCCTGGGGGCCCACGTGATTTCCCCTGGGGGCCCACGTGATTTCCCCTGGGGGCCCACGTGATTTCCCCTGGGGGCCCACGTGATTTCCCCTGGGGGCCCACGTGATTTGCCCTTGGGGCCCTCGTGATTTCCCCTGGGGGCCCACGTGATTGCCCCACCTGGCCCACGTGATTGCCCCACCTGGCCCACGTGATTTCCCCTGGGGGCCCACGTGATTTCCCCTGGGGGCCCACGTGATTTCCCCTGGGGGCCCACGTGATTGCTCCACCTGGCCCACGTGATTGCCAAACCTGGCCCACGTGATTTCCCCTGGGGGCCCACGTGATTTCCCATGGGGGCCCACGTGATTTCCCCTGGGGGCCCACGTGATTTCCCCTGGGGGCCCACGTGATTTCCCCTGGGGGCCCACGTGATTTCCCCTGGGGGCCCACGTGATTTCCCCTGGGGGCCCACGTGATTTCCCCTGGGGGCCCACGTGATTTCCCCTGGGGGCCCACGTGATTTCCCCTGGGGGCCCAAGTGATTGCTCCACCTGGCCCACGTGATTGCCCCACCTGGCCCACGTGATTTCCCCTGGGGGCCCACGTGATTTCCCCTGGGGGCCCACGTGATTTCCCCTGGGGGCCAACGTGATTTCCCCTGGGGGCCCACGTGATTTCCCCTGGGGGCCCACGTGATTTCCCCTGGGGGCCCACGTGATTTCCCCTGGGGGCCCACGTGATTGCTCCACCTGGCCCACGTGATTGCCCCACCTGGCCCACGTGATTGCCCCACCTGGCCCACGTGATTGCACCACCTGGCCCACGTGATTTCCCCTGAGGGCCCACGTGATTTCCCCTGGGGGCCCACGTGATTTCCCCTGGGGGCCCACGTGATTTCCCCTGGGGGCCCACGTGAGTGCCCCACCTGGCCCACGTGATTTCCCTGGTGGCCCACGTGATTTCCCCTGGGGGCCCACGTGATTTCCCCTGGGGGCCCACGTGATTGCTCCACCTGGCCCACGTGATTGCCCCACCTGGCCCACGTGATTGCCCCACCTGGCCCACGTGATTGCACCACCTGGCCCACGTTATTTCCCCTGGGGGCCCACGTGATTTCCCCTGGGGGCCCACGTGATTTCCCCTGGGGGCCCACGTGATTTCCCCTGGGGGCCCACGTGATTTCCCCTGGGGGCCCTCGTGATTTCCCCTGGGGGCCCACGTGATTGCCCCACCTGGCCCACGTGATTGCCCCACCTGGCCCACGTGATTTCCCCTGGGGGCCCACGTGATTTCCCCTGGGGGCCCACGTGATTTCCCCTGGGGGCCCACGTGATTTCCCCTGGGGGCCCACGTGATTGCTCCACCTGGCCCACGTGATTTCCCCTGGGGGCCCACGTGATTTCCCCTGGGGGCCCACGTGATTTCCCCTGGGGGCCCACGTGATTTCCCCTGGGGGTCCACGTGATTTCCCCTGGGGGCCCACGTGATTTCCCCTGGGGGCCCACGTGATTTCCCCTGGGGGCCCACGTGATTTCCCCTGGGGGCCCACGTGATTTCCCCTGGGGGCCCACGTGATTTCCCCTGGGGGCTCACGTGATTTCCCCTGGGGGCCCACGTGATTGCTCCACCTGGCCCATGATATTGCCCCACCTGGCCCACGTGATTGCCCCACCTGGCCCACGTGATTGCACCACCTGGCCCACGTGATTTCCCCTGGGGGCCCACGTGATTTCCCCTGGGGGCCCTCGTGATTTCCCCTGGGGGCCAACGTGTTTCCCCTGGGGGCCCACGTGATTGCTCCACCTGGCCCACGTGATTGCCCCACCTGGCCCACGTGATTTCCCCTGGGGGCCCACGTGATTTCCCCTGGGGGCCCACGTGATTTCCCCTGGGGGCCCACGTGATTTCCCCTGGGGGCCCACGTGATTTCCCCTGGGGTCCCGCGTGATTTCCCCTGGGGGCCCACGTGATTGCTCCACCTGGCCCACGTGATTGCTCCATCTGGCCCACGTGATTGCCCCACCTGGCCCACGTGATTGCACCACCTGGCCCACGTGATTTCCCCTGGGGGCCCACGTGATTTCCCCTGGGGGCCCACGTGATTTCCCCTGGGGGCCCACGTGATTTCCCCTGGGGGCCCACGTGATTTCCCCTGGGGGCCCACGTGATTTCCCCTGGGGGCCCACGTGATTTCCCCTGGGGGCCCACTTGATTTGCCCTGGGGGCCCTCGTGATTTCCCCTGGGGGCCCACGTGATTGCCCCACCTGGCCCACGTGATTGCCCCACCTGGCCCACGTGATATCCCCTGGGGGCCCACGTGATTTCCCCTTGGGGCCCACATGATTTCCCCTGGGGGCCCACGTGATTTCCCCTGGGGGCCCACGTGATTGCTCCACCTGGCCCACGTGATTTCCGCTGGGGGCCCACGTGATTTCCCCTGGGGGCCCACGTGATTTCCCCTGGGGGCCCACGTGATTTCCCCTGGGGGCCCAAGTGATTTCCCCTGGGGGCCCACGTGATTTCCCCTGGGGGCCCACGTGATTTCCCCTGGGGGCCCACGTGATTTGCCCTTGGGGCGCTCGTGATTTCCCCTGGGGGCCCACGTGATTGCCCCACCTGGCCGACGTGATTGCCCCACCTGGCCCACGTGATTTCCCCTGGGGGCCCACGTGATTTCCCCTGGGGGCCCACGTGATTTCCCCTGGGGGCCCACGTGATTTCCCCTGGGGGCCCACGTGATTTCCCCTGGGGGCCCACGTGATTTCCCCTGGGGGCCCACGTGATTTCCCCTGGGGGCCCACGTGATTTGCCCTGGGGGCCCACGTGATTTCCCCTGGGGGCCCACGTGATTGCCCCACCTGGCCCACGTGATTGCCCCACCTGGCCCACGTGATTTCCCCTGGGGGCCCACGTGATTTCCCCTGGGGGCCCACGTGATTTCCCCTGGGGGCCCACGTGATTGCTCCACCTGGCCCACGTGATTGCCAAACCTGGCCCACGTGATTTCCCCTGGGGGCCCACGTGATTTCCCATGGGGGCCCACGTGATTTCCCCTGGGGGCCCACGTGATTTCCCCTGGGGGCCCACGTGATTTCCCCTGGGGGCCCACGTGATTTCCCCTGGGGGCCCACGTGATTTCCCCTGGGGGCCACGTGATTTCCCCTGGGGGCCCACGTGATTTCACCTGGGGGCCCACGTGATTTCCCCTGGGGGCCCACGTGATTGCTCCACCTGGCCCACGTGATTGCCCCACCTGGCCCACGTGATTTCCCCTGGGGGCCCACGTGATTTCCCCTGGGGGCCCACGTGATTTCCCCTGGGGGCCCACGTGATTTCCCCTGGGGGCCCACGTGATTTCCCCTGGGGGCCCACGTGATTTCCCCTGGGGGCCCACGTGATTTCCCCTGGGGGCCCACGTGATTGCTCCACCTGGCCCACGTGATTGCCCCACCTGGCCCACGTGATTGCCCCACCTGGCCCACGTGATTGCACCACCTGGCCCACGTTATTTCCCCTGGGGCCCACGTGATTTCCCCTGGGGGCCCACGTGATTTCCCCTGGGGGCCCACGTGATTTCCCCTGGGGGCCCACGTGATTGCCCCACCTGGCCCACGTGATTTCCCCTGGGGGCCCACGTGATTTCCCCTGGGGGCCCACGTGATTTCCCCTGGGGGCCCACGTGATTGCTCCACCTGGCCCACGTGATTGCCCCACCTGGCCCACGTGATTGCCCCACTTGGCCGACGTGATTGCACCACCTGGCCCACGTTATTTCCCCTGGGGGCCCACGTGTTTTCCCCTGGGGGCCCACGTGATTTCCCCTGGGGGCCCACGTGATTTCCCCTAGGGGCCCACGTGATTTCCCCTGGGGGCCCACGTGATTTCCCCTGGGGGCCCACGTGATTTCCCCTGGGGGCCCACGTGATTTCCCCTGGGGGCCCACGTGATTTCCCCTGGGGGCCCACGTGATTTCCCCTGGGGGCCCACGTGATTTGCCCTGGGGGCCCTCGTGATTTCCCCTGGGGGCCCACGTGATTGCCCCACCTGGCCCACGTGATTGCCCCACCTGGCCCACGTGATTTCCCCTGGGGGCCCACGTGATTTCCCCTGGGGGCCCACGTGATTTCCCCTGGGGGCCCACGTGATTGCTCCACCTGGCCCACGTGATTGCCAAACCTGGCCCACGTGATTTCCCCTGGGGGCCCACGTGATTTCCCATGGGGGCCCACGTGATTTCCCCTGGGGGCCCACGTGATTTCCCCTGGGGGCCCACGTGATTTCCCCTGGGGGCCCACGTGATTTCCCCTGGGGGCCCACGTGATTTCCCCTGGGGGCCCACGTGATTTCCCCTGGGGGCCCACGTGATTTCACCTGGGGGCCCACGTGATTTCCCCTGGGGGCCCACGTGATTGCCCACCTGGCCCACGTGATTGCCCCACCTGGCCCACGTGATTTCCCCTGGGGGCCCACGTGATTTCCCCTGGGGGCCCACGTGATTTCCCCTGGGGGCCCACGTGATTTCCCCTGGGGGCCCACGTGATTTCCCCTGGGGGCCCACGTGATTTCCCCTGGGGGCCCACGTGATTTCCCCTGGGGGCCCACGTGATTGCTCCACCTGGCCCACGTGATTGCCCCACCTGGCCCACGTGATTGCCCCACCTGGCCCACGTGATTGCACCACCTGGCCCACGTTATTTCCCCTGAGGGCCCACGTGATTTCCCCTGGGGGCCCACGTGATTTCCCCTGGGGGCCCACGTGATTTCCCCTGGGGGCCCACGTGATTGCCCCACCTGGCCCACGTGATTTCCCCTGGGGGCCCACGTGATTTCCCCTGGGGGCCCACGTGATTTCCCCTGGGGGCCCACGTGATTGCTCCACCTGGCCCACGTGATTGCCCCACCTGGCCCACGTGATTGCCCCACTTGGCCGACGTGATTGCACCACCTGGCCCACGTTATTTCCCCTGGGGGCCCACGTGTTTTCCCCTGGGGGCCCACGTGATTTCCCCTGGGTGCCCACGTGATTTCCCCTGGGGGCCCACGTGATTGCTCCACCTGGCCCACGTGATTTCCCCACCTGGCCCACGTGATTTCCCCTGGGGGCCCACGTGATTTCCCCTGGGGGCCCACGTGATTTCCCCTGGGGGCCCACGTGATTTCCCCTGGGGGCCCACGTGATTTGCCCTGGGGGCCCTCGTGATTTCCCCTGGGGGCCCACGTGATTTGCCCTGGGGGCCCTCGTGATTTCCCCTGGGGGCCCACGTGATTGCACCACCTGGCCCACGTGATTGCCCCACCTGGCCCACGTGATTTCCCCTGGGGGCCCACGTGATTTCCCCTGGGGGCCCACGTGATTTCCCCTGGGGGCCCACGTGATTTCCCCTGGGGGCCCACGTGATTTCCCCTGGGGGCCCACGTGATTTCCCCTGGGGGCCCACGTGATTTCCCCTGGGGGCCCACGTGATTTGCCCTGGGGGCCCTCGTGATTTCCCCTGGGGGCACACGTGATTGCCCCACCTGGCCCACGTGATTGCCCCACCTGGCCCACGTGATTTCCCCTGGGGGCCCACGTGATTTCCCCTGGGGGCCCACGTGATTTCCCCTGTGGGCCCACGTGATTGCTCCACCTGGCCCACGTGATTGCCCCACCTGGCCCACGTGATTTCCCCTGGGGGCCCACGTGATTTCCCCTGGGGGCCCACGTGATTTCCCCTGGGGGCCCACGTGATTTCCCCTGGGGGCCCACGTGATTTCCCCTGGGGGCCCACGTGATTTCCCCTGGGGGCCCACGTGATTTGCCCTGGGGGCCCTCGTGATTTCCCCTGGGGGCCCACGTGATTGCCCCACCTGGCCCACGTGATTGCCCCACCTGGCCCACGTGATTTCCCCTGGGGGCCCACGTGATTTAACCTGGGGGCCCACGTGATTTCCCCTGGGGGCCCACGTGATTGCTCCACCTGGGGGCCCACGTGATTGCCCCACCTGGCCCACGTGATTTCCCCTGGGGCCCACGTGATTTCCCCTGGGGGCCCACGTGATTTCCCCTGGGGGCCCACGTGATTTCCCCTGGGGGCCCACGTGATTTGCCCTTGGGGCCCTCGTGATTTCCCCTGGGGGCCCACGTGATTGCCCCACCTGGCCCACGTGATTGCCCCACCTGGCCCACGTGATTTCCCCTGGGGGCCCACGTGATTTCCCCTGGGGGCCCACGTGATTTCCCCTGGGGGCCCACGTGATTGCTCCACCTGGCCCACGTGATTGCCAAACCTGGCCCACGTGATTTCCCCTGGGGGCCCACGTGATTTCCCATGGGGGCCCACGTGATTTCCCCTGGGGGCCCACGTGATTTCCCCTGGGGGCCCACGTGATTTCCCCTGGGGGCCCACGTGATTTCCCCTGGGGGCCCACGTGATTTCCCCTGGGGGCCACGTGATTTCCCCTGGGGGCCCACGTGATTTCACCTGGGGGCCCACGTGATTTCCCCTGGGGGCCCACGTGATTGCTCCACCTGGCCCACGTGATTGCCCCACCTGGCCCACGTGATTTCCCCTGGGGGCCCACGTGATTTCCCCTGGGGGCCCACGTGATTTCCCCTGGGGGCCCACGTGATTTCCCCTGGGGGCCCACGTGATTTCCCCTGGGGGCCCACGTGATTTCCCCTGGGGGCCCACGTGATTTCCCCTGGGGGCCCACGTGATTGCTCCACCTGGCCCACGTGATTGCCCCACCTGGCCCACGTGATTGCCCCACCTGGCCCACGTGATTGCACCACCTGGCCCACGTTATTTCCCCTGAGGGCCCACGTGATTTCCCCTGGGGGCCCACGTGATTTCCCCTGGGGGCCCACGTGATTTCCCCTGGGGGCCCACCTGATTGCCCCACCTGGCCCACGTGATTTCCCCTGGGGGCCCACGTGATTTCCCCTGGGGGCCCACGTGATTTCCCCTGGGGGCCCACGTGATTGCTCCACCTGGCCCACGTGATTGCCCCACCTGGCCCACGTGATTGCCCCACTTGGCCGACGTGATTGCACCACCTGGCCCACGTTATTTCCCCTGGGGGCCCACGTGTTTTCCCCTGGGGGCCCACGTGATTTCCCCTGGGGGCCCACGTGATTTCCCCTAGGGGCCCACGTGATTTCCCCTGGGGGCCCACGTGATTTCCCCTGGGGGCCCACGTGATTTCCCCTGGGGGCCCACGTGATTTCCCCTGGGGGCCCACGTGATTTCCCCTGGGGGCCCACGTGATTTCCCCTGGGGGCCCACGTGATTTGCCCTTGGGGCCCTCGTGATTTCCCCTGGGGGCCCACGTGATTGCCCCACCTGGCCCACGTGATTGCCCCACCTGGCCCACGTGATTTCCCCTGGGGGCCCACGTGATTTCCCCTGGGGGCCCACGTGATTTCCCCTGGGGGCCCACGTGATTGCGCCACCTGGCCCACGTGATTGCCAAACCTGGCCCACGTGATTTCCCCTGGGGGCCCACGTGATTTCCCCCCATGGGGGCCCACGTGATTTCCCCTGGGGGCCCACGTGATTTCCCCTGGGGGCCCACGTGATTTCCCCTGGGGGCCCACGTGATTTCCCCTGGGGGCCCACGTGATTTCCCCTGGGGGCCCACGTGATTTCCCCTGGGGGCCCACGTGATTTCCCCTGGGGGCCCACGTGATTTCCCCTGGGGGCCCACGTGATTGCTCCACCTGGCCCACGTGATTGCCCCACCTGGCCCACGTGATTTCCCCTGGGGGCCCACGTGATTTCCCCTGGGGGCCCACGTGATTTCCCCTGGGGGCCCACGTGATTTCCCCTGGGGGCCCACGTGATTTCCCCTGGGGGCCCACGTGATTTCCCCTGGGGGCCCACGTGATTTCCCCTGGGGGCCCACGTGATTGCTCCACCTGGCCCACGTGATTGCCCCACCTGGCCCACGTGATTGCCCCACCTGGCCCACGTGATTGCACCACCTGGCCCACGTTATTTCCCCTGAGGGCCCACGTGATTTCCCCTGGGGGCCCACGTGATTTCCCCTGGGGGCCCACGTGATTTCCCCTGGGGGCCCACGTGATTGCCCCACCTGGCCCACGTGATTTCCCCTGGGGGCCCACGTGATTTCCCCTGGGGGCCCACGTGATTTCCCCTGGGGGCCCACGTGATTGCTCCACCTGGCCCACGTGATTGCCCCACCTGGCCCACGTGATTGCCCCACTTGGCCGACGTGATTGCACCACCTGGCCCACGTTATTTCCCCTGGGGGCCCACGTGTTTTCCCCTGGGGGCCCACGTGATTTCCCCTGGGTGCCCACGTGATTTCCCCTGGGGGCCCACGTGATTTCCCCTGGGGGCCCACGTGATTTCCCCTGGGGGCCCACGTGATTTGCCCTGGGGGCCCTCGTGATTTCCCCTGGGGGCCCACGTGATTGCCCCACCTGGCCCACGTGATTGCCCCACCTGGCCCACGTGATTTCCCCTGGGGGCCCACGTGATTTAACCTGGGGGCCCACGTGATTTCCCCTGGGGGCCCACGTGATTGCTCCACCTGGCCCACGTGATTGCCCCACCTGGCCCACGTGATTTCCCCTGGGGGCCCACGTGATTTCCCCTGGGGGCCCACGTGATTTCCCCTGGGGGCCCACGTGATTTCCCCTGGGGGCCCACGTGATTTCCCCTGGGGGCCCACGTGATTTCCCCTGGGGGCCCACGTGATTTCCCCTGGGGGCCCACGTGATTTCCCCTGGGGGCCCACGTGATTTCCCCTGGGGGCCCACGTGATTTCCCCTGGGGGCCCACGTGATTTGCCCTTGGGGCCCTCGTGATTTCCCCTGGGGGCCCACGTGATTGCCCCACCTGGCCCACGTGATTGCCCCACCTGGCCCACGTGATTTCCCCTGGGGGCCCACGTGATTTCCCCTGGGGGCCCACGTGATTTCCCCTGGGGGCCCACGTGATTGCTCCACCTGGCCCACGTGATTGCCAAACCTGGCCCACGTGATTTCCCCTGGGGGCCCACGTGATTTCCCATGGGGGCCCACGTGATTTCCCCTGGGGGCCCACGTGATTTCCCCTGGGGGCCCACGTGATTTCCCCTGGGGGCCCACGTGATTTCCCCTGGGGGCCCACGTGATTTCCCCTGGGGGCCCACGTGATTTCCCCTGGGGGCCCACGTGATTTCCCCTGGGGGCCCACGTGATTTCCCCTGGGGGCCCACGTGATTTCACCTGGGGGCCCACGTGATTTCCCCTGGGGGCCCAAGTGATTGCTCCACCTGGCCCACGTGATTGCCCCACCTGGCCCACGTGATTTCCCCTGGGGGCCCACGTGATTTCCCCTGGGGGCCCACGTGATTTCCCCTGGGGGCCCACGTGATTTCCCCTGGGGGCCCACGTGATTTCCCCTGGGGGCCCACGTGATTTCCCCTGGGGGCCCACGTGATTTCCCCTGGGGGCCCACGTGATTTCCCCTGGGGGCCCACGTGATTTCCCCTGGGGGCCCACGTGATTTCCCCTGGGGGCCCACGTGATTGCTCCACCTGGCCCACGTGATTGCCCCACCTGGCCCACGTGATTGCCCCACCTGGCCCACGTGATTGCACCACCTGGCCCACGTGATTTCCCCTGGGGGCCCACGTGATTTCCCCTGGGGGCCCACGTGATTTCCCCTGGGGGCCCACGTGATTTCCCCTGGGGGCCCACGTGAGTGCCCCACCTGGCCCACGTGATTTCCCCTGGTGGCCCACGTGATTTCCCCTGGGGGCCCACGTGATTTCCCCTGGGGGCCCACGTGATTGCTCCACCTGGCCCACGTGATTGCCCCACCTGGCCCACGTGATTGCCCCACCTGGCCCACGTGATTGCACCACCTGGCCCACGTTATTTCCCCTGGGGGCCCACGTGATTTCCCCTGGGGGCCCACGTGATTTCCCCTGGGGGCCCACGTGATTTCCCCTGGGGGCCCACGTGATTTCCCCTGGGGGCCCTCGTGATTTCCCCTGGGGGCCCACGTGATTGCCCCACCTGGCCCACGTGATTGCCCCACCTGGCCCACGTGATTTCCCCTGGGGGCCCACGTGATTTCCCCTGGGGGCCCACGTGATTTCCCCTGGGGGCCCACGTGATTTCCCCTGGGGGCCCACGTGATTGCTCCACCTGGCCCACGTGATTTCCCCTGGGGGCCCACGTGATTTCCCCTGGGGGCCCACGTGATTTCCCCTGGGGGCCCACGTGATTTCCCCTGGGGGCCCACGTGATTTCCCCTGGGGGCCCACGTGATTTCCCCTGGGGGCCCACGTGATTTCCCCTGGGGGCCCACGTGATTTCCCCTGGGGGCCCACGTGATTTCCCCTGGGGGCCCACGTGATTTCCCCTGGGGGCCCACGTGATTTCCCCTGGGGGCCCACGTGATTGCTCCACCTGGCCCACGTGATTGCCCCACCTGGCCCACGTGATTGCCCCACCTGGCCCACGTGATTGCCCCGGCCCACGTGATTTCCCCTGGGGGCCCACGTGATTTCCCCTGGGGGCCCACGTGATTTCCCCTGGGGGCCCACGTGATTTCCCCTGGGGGCCCACGTGATTGCTCCACCTGGCCCACGTGATTGCCCCACCTGGCCCACGTGATTTCCCCTGGGGGCCCACGTGATTTCCCCTGGGGGCCCACGTGATTTCCCCTGGGGGCCCACGTGATTTCCCCTGGGGGCCCACGTGATTTCCCCTGGGGGCCCACGTGATTTCCCCTGGGGGCCCACGTGATTGCTCCACCTGGCCCACGTGATTGCTCCATCTGGCCCACGTGATTGCCCCACCTGGCCCACGTGATTTCCCCCTGGGGGCCCACGTGATTTCCCCTGGGGGCCCACGTGATTTCCCCTGGGGGCCCACGTGATTTCCCCTGGGGGCCCACGTGATTTCCCCTGGGGGCCCACGTGATTTCCCCTGGGGGCCCACGTGATTTCCCCTGGGGGCCCACGTGATTTCCCCTGGGGGCCCACGTGATTTCCCTGGGGGCCCACGTGATTTCCCCTGGGGGCCCACGTGATTGCCCCACCTGGCCCACGTGATTGCCCCACCTGGCCCACGTGATTTCCCCTGGGGGCCCACGTGATTTCCCCTTGGGGCCCACGTGATTTCCCCTGGGGGCCCACGTGATTTCCCCTGGGGGCCCACGTGATTGCTCCACCTGGCCCACGTGATTTCCCCTGGGGGCCCACGTGATTTCCCCTGGGGGCCCACGTGATTTCCCCTGGGGGCCCACGTGATTTCCCCTGGGGGCCCACGTGATTTCCCCTGGGGGCCCACGTGATTTCCCCTGGGGGCCCACGTGATTTCCCCTGGGGGCCCACGTGATTTCCCTGGGGGCCCCGTGATTTCCCCTGGGGGCCCACGTGATTGCCCCACCTGGCCCACGTGATTGCCCCACCTGGCCCACGTGATTTCCCCTGGGGGCCCACGTGATTTCCCCTGGGGGCCCACGTGATTTCCCCTGGGGGCCCACGTGATTTCCCCTGGGGGCCCACGTGATTTCCCCTGGGGGCCCACGTGATTTCCCCTGGGGGCCCACGTGATTTCCCCTGGGGGCCCACGTGATTTGCCCTTGGGGCCCTCGTGATTTCCCCTGGGGGCCCACGTGATTGCCCCACCTGGCCCACGTGATTGCCCCACCTGGCCCACGTGATTTCCCCTGGGGGCCCACGTGATTTCCCCTGGGGGCCCACGTGATTTCCCCTGGGGGCCCACGTGATTGCTCCACCTGGCCCACGTGATTGCCAAACCTGGCCCACGTGATTTCCCCTGGGGGCCCACGTGATTTCCCCTGGGGGCCCACGTGATTTCCCCTGGGGGCCCACGTGATTTCCCCTGGGGGCCCACGTGATTTCCCCTGGGGGCCCACGTGATTTCCCCTGGGGGCCCACGTGATTTCCCCTGGGGGCCCACGTGATTTCCCCTGGGGGCCCACGTGATTTCCCCTGGGGGCCCACGTGATTTCCCCTGGGGGCCCACGTGATTGCTCCACCTGGCCCACGTGATTGCCCCACCTGGCCCACGTGATTGCCCCACCTGGCCCACGTGATTGCACCACCAGGCCCACGTTATTTCCCCTGGGGGCCCACGTGATTTCCCCTGGGGGCCCACGTGATTTCCCCTGGGGGCCCACGTGATTTCCCCTGGGGGCCCACGTGAGTGCCCCACCTGGCCCACGTGATTTCCCCTGGGGGCCCACGTGATTTCCCCTGGGGGCCCACGTGATTTCCCCTGGGGGCCCACGTGATTGCTCCACCTGGCCCACGTGATTGCCCCACCTGGCCCACGTGATTGCCCCACCTGGCCCACGTGATTGCCCACCTGGCCCACGTATTTCCCCTGGGGGCCCACGTGATTTCCCCTGGGGGCCCACGTGATTTCCCCTGGGGGCCCACGTGATTTCCCCTGGGGGCCCACGTGATTTCCCCTGGGGGCCCACGTGATGATTTCCCCTGGGGGCCCACGTGATTGCCCCACCTGGCCCACGTGATTGCCCCACCTGGCCCACGTGATTTCCCCTGGGGGCCCACGTGATTTCCCCTGGGGGCCCACGTGATTTCCCCTGGGGGCCCACGTGATTTCCCCTGGGGGCCCACGTGATTGCTCCACCTGGCCCACGTGATTTCCCCTGGGGGCCCACGTGATTTCCCCTGGGGGCCCACGTGATTTCCCCTGGGGGCCCACGTGATTTCCCCTGGGGGCCCACGTGATTTCCCCTGGGGGCCCACGTGATTTCCCCTGGGGGCCCACGTGATTTCCCCTGGGGGCCCACGTGATTTCCCCTGGGGGCCCACGTGATTTCCCCTGGGGGCCCACGTGATTTCCCCTGGGGGCCCACGTGATTTCCCCTGGGGGCCCACGTGATTTCCCCTGGCCCACGTGATTTGCCCCACCTGGCCCACGTGATTGCCCCACCTGGCCCACGTGATTGCACCACCTGGCCCACGTGATTTCCCCTGGGGGCCCACGTGATTTCCCCTGGGGGCCCACGTGATTTCCCCTGGGGGCCCACGTGATTTCCCCTGGGGGCCCACGTGATTGCTCCACCTGGGGGCCCACGTGATTGCCCCACCTGGCCCACGTGATTTCCCCTGGGGGCCCACGTGATTTCCCCTGGGGGCCCACGTGATTTCCCCTGGGGGCCCACGTGATTTCCCCTGGGGGCCCACGTGATTTCCCCTGGGGGCCCACGTGATTTCCCCTGGGGTCCCGCGTGATTTCCCCTGGGGGCCCACGTGATTGCTCCACCTGGCCCACGTGATTGCCCCACCTGGCCCACGTGATTGCCCCACCTGGCCCACGTGATTGCCCACCTGGCCCACGTGATTTCCCCTGGGGGCCCACGTGATTTCCCCTGGGGGCCCACGTGATTTCCCCTGGGGGCCCACGTGATTTCCCCTGGGGGCCCACGTGATTTCCCCTGGGGGCCCACGTGATTTCCCCTGGGGGCCCACGTGATTTCCCCTGGGGGCCCACGTGATTTGCCCTGGGGGCCCACGTGATTTCCCCTGGGGGCCCACGTGATTGCCCCACCTGGCCCACGTGATTGCCCCACCTGGCCCACGTGATTTCCCCTGGGGGCCCACGTGATTTCCCCTGGGGGCCCACGTGATTTCCCCTGGGGGCCCACGTGATTTCCCCTGGGGGCCCACGTGATTGCTCCACCTGGCCCACGTGATTTCCGCTGGGGGCCCACGTGATTTCCCCTGGGGGCCCACGTGATTTCCCCTGGGGGCCCACGTGATTTCCCCTGGGGGCCCAAGTGATTTCCCCTGGGGGCCCACGTGATTTCCCCTGGGGGCCCACGTGATTTCCCCTGGGGGCCCACGTGATTTGCCCTTGGGGCGCTCGTGATTTCCCCTGGGGGCCCACGTGATTGCCCCACCTGGCCGACGTGATTGCCCCACCTGGCCCACGTGATTTCCCCTGGGGGCCCACGTGATTTCCCCTGGGGGCCCACGTGATTGCCCCACCTGGCCGACGTGATTGCCCCACCTGGCCCACGTGATTTCCCCTGGGGGCCCACGTGATTTCCCCTGGGGGCCCACGTGATTTCCCCTGGGGGCCCACGTGATTTCCCCTGGGGGCCCACGTGATTTCCCCTGGGGGCCCACGTGATTTCCCCTGGGGGCCCACGTGATTTCCCCTGGGGGCCCACGTGATTGCTCCACCTGGCCCACGTGATTGCCCCACCTGGCCCACGTGATTGCCCCACCTGGCCCACGTGATTGCACCACCTGGCCCACGTTATTTCCCCTGAGGGCCCACGTGATTTCCCCTGGGGGCCCACGTGATTTCCCCTGGGGGCCCACGTGATTTCCCCTGGGGGCCCACGTGATTGCCCCACCTGGCCCACGTGATTTCCCCTGGGGGCCCACGTGATTTCCCCTGGGGGCCCACGTGATTTCCCCTGGGGGCCCACGTGATTGCTCCACCTGGCCCACGTGATTGCCCCACCTGGCCCACGTGATTGCCCCACTTGGCCGACGTGATTGCACCACCTGGCCCACGTTATTTCCCCTGGGGGCCCACGTGATTTCCCCTGGGGGCCCACGTGATTGCTCCACCTGGCCCACGTGATTGCCCCACCTGGCCCACGTGATTGCCCCACTTGGCCGACGTGATTGCACCACCTGGCCCACGTGATTTCCCCTGGGGGCCCACGTGATTTCCCCTGGGGGCCCACGTGATTTCCCCTGGGGGCCCACGTGATTTCCCCTGGGGGCCCACGTGATTGCTCCACCTGGCCCACGTGATTGCCCCACCTGGCCCACGTGATTTCCCCTGGGGGCCCACGTGATTTCCCCTGGGGGCCCACGTGATTTCCCCTGGGGGCCCACGTGATTTGCCCTGGGGGCCCACGTGATTGCACCACCTGGCCCACGTGATTGCCCCACCTGGCCCACGTGATTTCCCCTGGGGGCCCACGTGATTTCCCCTGGGGGCCCACGTGATTTCCCCTGGGGGCCCACGTGATTTCCCCTGGGGGCCCACGTGATTGCTCCACCTGGCCCACGTGATTGCCCCACCTGGCCCACGTGATTTCCCCTGGGGGCCCACGTGATTTCCCCTGGGGGCCCACGTGATTTCCCCTGGGGGCCCACGTGATTTCCCCTGGGGGCCCACGTGATTTGCCCTGGGGGCCCTCGTGATTTCCCCTGGGGGCCCACGTGATTGCACCACCTGGCCCACGTGATTGCCCCACCTGGCCCACGTGATTTCCCCTGGGGGCCCACGTGATTTCCCCTGGGGGCCCACGTGATTTCCCCTGGGGGCCCACGTGATTGCTCCACCTGGCCCACGTGATTGCCCCACCTGGCCCACGTGATTTCCCCTGGGGGCCCACGTGATTTCCCCTGGGGGCCCACGTGATTTCCCCTGGGGGCCCACGTGATTTCCCCTGGGGGCCCACGTGATTTCCCCTGGGGGCCCACGTGATTTCCCCTGGGGGCCCACGTGATTTCCCCTGGGGGCCCACGTGATTTCCCCTGGGGGCCCACGTTATTTCCCCTGGGGGCCCACGTGATTTGCCCTGGGGGCCCTCTTGATTTCCCCTGGGGGCCCACGTGATTGCCCCACCTGGCCCACGTGATTGCCCCACCTGGCCCACGTGATTTCCCCTGGGGGCCCACGTGATTTCCCCTGGGGGCCCACGTGATTTCCCCTGGGGGCCCACGTGATTGCTCCACCTGGCCCACGTGATTGCCAAACCTGGCCCACGTGATTTCCCCTGGGGGCCCACGTGATTTCCCATGGGGGCCCACGTGATTGCCCCACCTGGCCCACGTGATTGCCCCACCTGGCCCACGTGATTTCCCCTGGGGGCCCACGTGATTTCCCCTGGGGGCCCACGTGATTTCCCCTGGGGGCCCACGTGATTGCTCCACCTGGCCCACGTGATTTCCCCTGGGGGCCCACGTGATTTCCCCTGGGGGCCCACGTGATTTCCCCTGGGGGCCCACGTGATTTCCCCTGGGGGCCCACTTCATTTCCCCTGGGGGCCCAAATGATTTCCCCTGGGGGCCCACGTGATTTCCCCTGGGGGCCCACGTGATTTCCCCTGGGGGCCCACGTGATTTGACCTGGGGGCGCTCGTGATTTCCCCTGGGGGCCCACGTGATTGCCCCACCTGGCCCACGTGATTGCCCCACCTGGCCCACGTGATTGCCCCACCTGGCCCACGTGATTTCCCCTGGGGGCCCACGTGATTTCCCCTGGGGGCCCACGTGATTTCCCCTGGGGGCCCACGTGATTTCCCCTGGGGGCCCACGTGATTTGCCCTGGGGGCGCTCGTGATTTCCCCTGGGGGCCCACGTGATTGCCCCACCTGGCCCACGTGATTGCCCCACCTGGCCCACGTGATTTCCCCTGGGGGCCCACGTGATTTCCCCTGGGGGCCCACGTGATATCCCCTGGGGGCCCACGTGATTTCCCCTGGGGGCCCACGTGATTTCCCCTGGGGGCCCAAGTGATTTCCCCTGGGGGCCCACGTGATTTCCCCTGGGGGCCCACGTGATTTCCCCTGGGGGCCCACGTGATTTGCCCTGGGGGCCCTCGTGATTTCCCCTGGGGGCCCACGTGATTGCCCCACCTGGCCCACGTGATTGCCCCACCTGGCACACGTGATTTCCCCTGGGGGCCCACGTGATTTCCCCTGGGGGCCCACGTGATTTCCCCTGGGGGCCCACGTGATTTCCCCTGGGGGCCCACGTGATTTCCCCTGGGGGCCCACGTGATTTCCCCTGGGGGCCCACGTGATTTCCCCTGGGGGCCCTCGTGATTTCCCCTGGGGGCCCACGTGATTGCCCCACCTGGCCCACGTGATTGCCCCACCTGGCCCACGTGATTTCCCCTGGGGGCCCACGTGATTTCCCCTGGGGGCCCACGTAGTGTCCCCTGTGGGCCCACGTGATTGCTCCACCTGGCCCACGTGATTGCCCCACCTGGCCCACGTGATTTCCCCTGGGGGCCCACGTGATTTCCCCTGGGGGCCCACGTGATTTCCCCTGGGGGCCCACGTGATTTCCCCTGGGGGCCTACGTGATTTCCCCTGGGGGCCCACGTGATTTCCCCTGGGGGCCCACGTGATTTCCCCTGGGGGCCCACGTGATTTCCCCTGGTGGCCCACGTGATTTGCCCTGGGGGCCCTCGTGATTTCCCCTGGGGGCCCACGTGATTGCCCCACCTGGCCCACGTGATTGCCCCACCTGGCCCACGTGATTTCCCCTGGGGGCCCACGTGATTTCCCCTGGGGGCCCACGTGATTTCCCCTGTGGGCCCACGTGATTGCTCCACCTGGCCCACGTGATTGCCCCACCTGGCCCACGTGATTTCCCCTGGGGGCCCACGTGATTTCCCCTGGGGGCCCACGTGATTTCCCCTGGGGGCCCACGTGATTTCCCCTGGGGGCCCACGTGATTTCCCCTGGGGGCCCACGAGATTTCCCCTGGGGGCCCACGTGATTTCCCCTGGGGGCCCACGTGATTTGCCCTGGGGGCCCTCGTGATTTCCCCTGGGGGCCCACGTGATTGCCCCACCTGGCCCACGTGATTTCCCCTGGGGGCCCACGTGATTTAACCTGGGGGCCCACGTGATTTCCCCTGGGGGCCCACGTGATTGCTCCACCTGGCCCACGTGATTGCCCCACCTGGCCCACGTGATTTCCCCTGGGGCCCACGTGATTTCCCCTGGGGGCCCACGTGATTTCCCCTGGGGGCCCACGTGATTTCCCCTGGGGGCCCACGTGATTTCCCCTGGGGGCCCACGTGATTTCCCCTGGGGGCCCACGTGATTTCCCCTGGGGGCCCACGTGATTTCCCCTGGGGGCCCACGTGATTTCCCCTGGGGGCCCACGTGATTTGCCCTTGGGGCCCTCGTGATTTCCCCTGGGGGCCCACGTGATTGCCCCACCTGGCCCACGTGATTGCCCCACCTGGCCCACGTGATTTCCCCTGGGGGCCCACGTGATTTCCCCTGGGGGCCCACGTGATTTCCCCTGGGGGCCCACGTGATTGCTCCACCTGGCCCACGTGATTGCCAAACCTGGCCCACGTGATTTCCCCTGGGGGCCCACGTGATTTCCCCTGGGGGCCCACGTGATTTCCCCTGGGGGCCCACGTGATTTCCCCTGGGGGCCCACGTGATTTCCCCTGGGGGCCCACGTGATTTCCCCTGGGGGCCCACGTGATTTCCCCTGGGGGCCCACGTGATTTCCCCTGGGGGCCCACGTGATTTCCCCTGGGGGCCCACGTGATTTCCCCTGGGGGCCCACGTGATTTCCCCTGGGGGCCCACGTGATTTCACCTGGGGGCCCACGTGATTTCCCCTGGGGGCCCAAGTGATTGCTCCACCTGGCCCACGTGATTGCCCCACCTGGCCCACGTGATTTCCCCTGGGGGCCCACGTGATTTCCCCTGGGGGCCCACGTGATTTCCCCTGGGGGCCCACGTGATTTCCCCTGGGGGCCCACGTGATTTCCCCTGGGGGCCCACGTGATTTCCCCTGGGGGCCCACGTGATTTCCCCTGGGGGCCCACGTGATTTCCCCTGGGGGCCCACGTGATTTCCCCTGGGGGCCCACGTGATTGCTCCACCTGGCCCACGTGATTGCCCCACCTGGCCCACGTGATTGCCCCACCTGGCCCACGTGATTGCACCACCTGGCCCACGTTATTTCCCCTGAGGGCCCACGTGATTTCCCCTGGGGGCCCACGTGATTTCCCCTGGGGGCCCACGTGATTTCCCCTGGGGGCCCACGTGATTGCCCCACCTGGCCCACGTGATTTCCCCTGGGGGCCCACGTGATTTCCCCTGGGGGCCCACGTGATTTCCCCTGGGGGCCCACGTGATTGCTCCACCGGGCCCACGTGATTGCCCCACCTGGCCCACGTGATTGCCCCACCTGGCCCACGTGATTGCACCACCTGGCCCACGTTATTTCCCCTGGGGGCCCACGTGATTTCCCCTGGGGGCCCACGTGATTTCCCCTGGGGGCCCACGTGATTTCCCCTGGGGGCCCACGTGATTGCTCCACCTGGCCCACGTGATTGCCCCACCTGGCCCACGTGATTTCCCCTGGGGGCCCACGTGATTTCCCCTGGGGGCCCACGTGATTTCCCCTGGGGGCCCACGTGATTTCCCCTGGGGGCCCACGTGATTTGCCCTGGGGGCCCTCGTGATTTCCCCTGGGGGCCCACGTGATTTGCCCTGGGGGCCCTCGTGATTTCCCCTGGGGGCCCACGTGATTGCCCCACCTGGCCCACGTGATTGCCCCACCTGGCCCACGTGATTTCCCCTGGGGGCCCACGTGATTTCCCCTGGGGGCCCACGTGATTTCCCCTGGGGGCCCACGTGATTGCTCCACCTGGCCCACGTGATTGCCCCACCTGGCCCACGTGATTTCCCCTGGGGGCCCACGTGATTTCCCCTGGGGGCCCACGTGATTTCCCCTGGGGGCCCACGTGATTTCCCCTGGGGGCCCACGTTATTTCCCCTGGGGGCCCACGTGATTTCCCCTGGGGTCCACGTGATTTCCCCTGGGGGCCCACGTGATTTCCCCTGGGGGCCCACGTGATTTCCCCTGGGGGCCCACGTGATTTGCCCTGGGGGCCCTCTTGATTTCCCCTGGGGGCCCACGTGATTGCCCCACCTGGCCCACGTGATTGCCCCACCTGGCCCACGTGATTTCCCCTGGGGGCCCACGTGATTTCCCCTGGGGGCCCACGTGATTTCCCCTGGGGGCCCTCGTGATTTCCCCTGGGGGCCCTCGTGATTTCCCCTGGGGGCCCACGTGATTGCCCCACCTGGCCCACGTGATTGCCCCACCTGGCACACGTGATTTCCCCTGGGGGCCCATGTGATTTCCCCTGGGGGCCCACGTGATTGCTCCACCTGCCCCACGTGATTTCCCCTGGGGGCCCACGTGATTTCCCCTGGGGGCCCACGTGATTTCCCCTGGGGGCCCACGTGATTTCCCCTGGGGGCCCACGTGATTTCCCCTGGGGGCCCACGTGATTTCCCCTGGGGGCCCACGTGATTTCCCCTGGGGGCCCACGTGATTTCCCCTGCTGGACCACGTGATTGCTCCACCTGGCCCACGTGATTGCCCCACCTGGCCCACGTGATTTCCCCTGGGGGCCCACGTGATTTCCCCTGGGGGCCCACGTGATTTCCCCTGGGGGCCCACGTGATTTCCCCTGGGTGCCCACGTGATTGCTCCACCTGCCCCACGTGATTTCCCCTGGGGGCCCACGTGATTTCCCCTGGGGGCCCACGTGATTTCCCCTGGGGGCCCACGTGATTTCCCCTGGGGGCCCACGTGATTTCCCCTGGGGGCCCACGTGATTTCCCCTGGGGGCCCACGTGATTGCTCCACCTGCCCCACGTGATTTCCCCTGGGGGCCCACGTGATTTCCCCTGGGGGCCCACGTGATTTCCCCTGGGGGCCCACGTGATTTCCCCTGGGGGCCCACGTGATTTCCCCTGGGGGCCCACGTGATTTCCCCTGGGGGCCCACTGGATTTCCCCTGGGGGCCCACGTGATTTCCCCTGGGGGCCCACGTGATTTCCCCTGGGGGCCCACGTGATTTCCCCTGGGGGCCCACGTGATTTCCCCTGGGGGCCCACGTGATTTCACCTGGGGGCCCACGTGATTTCCCCTGGGGGCCCACGTGATTGCTCCACCTGGCCCACGTGATTGCCCCACCTGGCCCACGTGATTTCCCCTGGGGGCCCACGTGATTTCCCCTGGGGGCCCACGTGATTTCCCCTGGGGGCCCACGTGATTTCCCCTGGGGGCCCACGTGATTTCCCCTGGGGGCCCACGTGATTTCCCCTGGGGGCCCACGTGATTGCTCCACCTGGCCCACGTGATTGCCCCACCTGGCCCACGTGATTTCCCCTGGGGGCCCACGTGATTTCCCCTGGGGGCCCACGTGATTTCCCCTGGGGGCCCACGTGATTTCCCCTGGGGGCCCACGTGATTTCCCCTGGGGGCCCACGTGATTTCCCCTGGGGGCCCACGTGATTTCCCCTGGGGGCCCACGTGATTTCCCCTGGGGGCCCACGTGATTTTCCCTGGGGGCCCACGTGATTTCCCCTGGGGGCCCACGTGATTTCCCCTGGGGGCCCACGTGATTTCCCCTGGGGGCCCACGTGATTTCCCCTGGGGGCCCACGTGATTTCCCCTGGGGGCCCACGTGATTGCCCCACCTGGCCCACGTGATTGCCCCACCTGGCCCACGTGATTGCACCACCTGGCCCAGGTGATTTCCCCTGGGGGCCCACGTGATTTCCCCTGGGGGCCCACGTGATTTCCCCTGGGGGCCCACGTGATTTCCCCTGGGGGCCCACGTGATTTCCCCTGGGGGCCCACGTGATTTCCACTGGGGGCCCACGTGATTTCCCCTGGGGGCCCACGTGATTGCTCCACCTGGCCCACGTGATTGCTCCACCTGGCCCACGTGATTGCCCCACCTGGCCCACGTGATTGCACCACCTGGCCCACGTGATTTCCCCTGGGGGCCCACGAGATTTCCCCTGGGGGCCCACGTGATTTCCCCTGGGGGCCCACGTGATTTCCCCTGGGGGCCCACGTGATTTCCCCTGGGGGCCCACGTGATTTCCCCTGGGGGCCCACGTGATTTCCCCTGGGGGCCCACGTGATTTCCCCTGGGGGCCCACGTGATTGCCCCACCTGGCCCACGTGATTGCCCCACCTGGCCCACGTGATTTCCCCTGGGGGCCCACGTGATTTCCCCTGGGGGCCCACGTGATTTCCCCTGGGGGCCCACGTGATTGCTCCACCTGGCCCACGTGATTTCCCCTGGGGGCCCACGTGATTTCCCCTGGGGGCCCACGTGATTTCCCCTGGGGGCCCACGTGATTTCCCCTGGGGGCCCACGTGATTTCCCCTGGGGGCCCAAGTGATTTCCCCTGGGGGCCCACGTGATTTCACCTGGGGGCCCACGTGATTTCCCCTGGGGGCCCACGTGATTTGCCCTGGGGGCGCTCGTGATTTCCCCTGGGGGCCCACGTGATTGCCCCACCTGGCCCACGTGATTGCCCCACCTGGCCCACGTGATTTCCCCTGGGGGCCCACGTGATTTCCCCTGGGGGCCCACGTGATATCCCCTGGGGGCCCACGTGATTTCCCCTGGGGGCCCACGTGATTTCCCCTGGGGGCCCACGTGATTTCCCCTGGCGGCCCACGTGATTTCCCCTGGGGGCCCACGTGATTTCACCTGGGGGCCCACGTGATTTCCCCTGGGGGCCCACGTGATTGCTCCACCTGGCCCACGTGATTGCCCCACCTGGCCCACGTGATTGCCCCACCTGGCCCACGTGATTTCCCCTGGGGGCCCACGTGATTTCCCCTGGGGGCCCACGTGATTTCCCCTGTGGGCCCACGTGATTTCCCCTGGGGGCCCACGTGATTTCCCCTGGGGGCCCACGTGATTCCCCCTGGGGGCCCACGTGATTTCCCCTGGGGGCCCACGTGATTTCCCCTGGGGGCCCACGTGATTTGCCCTGGGGGCCCTCGTGATTTCCCCTGGGGGCCCACGTGATTGCCCCACCTGGCCCAAGTGATAGCCCCACCTGGCCCACGTGATTTCCCCTGGGGGCCCACGTGATTTCCCCTGGGGGCCCACGTGATTTCCCCTGGGGGCCCACGTGATTGCTCCACCTGGCCCACGTGATTTCCCCTGGGGGCCCACGTGATTTCCCCTGGGGGCCCACGTGATTTCCCCTGGGGGCCCACGTGATTTCCCCTGGGGGCCCACGTGATTTCCCCTGGGGGCCCACGTGATTTCCCCTGGGGGCCCACGTGATATCCCCTGGGGGCCCACGTGATTTCCCCTGTGGGCCCACGTGATTTCCCCTGGGGGCCCACGTGATTTCCCCTTGGGGCCCACGTGATTGCTCCACCTGGCCCACGTGATTGCCCCACCTGGCCCACGTGATTTCCCCTGGGGGCCCACGTGATTGCTCCACCTGGCCCACGTGATTGCTCCATCTGGCCCACGTGATTGCCCCACCTGGCCCACGTGATTGCACCACCTGGCCCACGTGATTTCCCCTGGGGGCCCACGTGATTTCCCCTGGGGGCCCACGTGATTTCCCCTGGGGGCCCACGTGATTTCCCCTGGGGGCCCACGTGATTTCCCCTGGGGGCCCACGTGATTTGCCCTTGGGGCGCTCGTGATTTCCCCTGGGGGCCCACGTGATTGCCCCACTTGGCCGACGTGATTGCCCCACCTGGCCCACGTGATTTCCCCTGGGGGCCCACGTGATTTCCCCTGGGGGCCCACGTGATTTCCCCTGGGGGCCCACGTGATTTCCCCTGGGGGCCCACGTGATTTCCCCTGGGGGCCCACGTGATTTCCCCTGGCGGCCCACGTGATTTCCCCTGGGGGCCCACGTGATTTCACCTGGGGGCCCACGTGATTTCCCCTGGGGGCCCACGTGATTGCTCCACCTGGCCCACGTGATTGCCCCACCTGGCCCACGTGATTGCCCCACCTGGCCCACGTGATTTCCCCTGGGGGCCCACGTGATTTCCCCTGGGGGCCCACGTGATTTCCCCTGGGGGCCCACGTGATTTCCCCTGGGGGCCCACGTGATTCCCCCTGGGGGCCCACGTGATTTCCCCTGGGGGCCCACGTGATTTCCCCTGGGGGCCCACGTGATTTGCCCTGGGGGCCCTCGTGATTTCCCCTGGGGGCCCACGTGATTGCCCCACCTGGCCCACGTGATTGCCCCACCTGGCCCACGTGATTGCCCCACCTGGCCCACGTGATTTCCCCTTGGGGCCCACGTGATTTCCCCTGGGGGCCCACGTGATTTCCCCTGGGGGCCCACGTGATTTCCCCTGGGGGCCCACGTGATTGCTCCACCTGGCCCACGTGATTGCCCCACCTGGCCCACGTGATTTCCCCTGGGGGCCCACGTGATTTAACCTGGGGGCCCACGTGATTTCCCCTGGGGGCCCACGTGATTGCTCCACCTGGCCCACGTGATTGCCCCACCTGGCCCACGTGATTTCCCCTGGGGCCCACGTGATTTCCCCTGGGGGCCCACGTGATTTCCCCTGGGGGCCCACGTGATTTCCCCTGGGGGCCCACGTGATTTCCCCTGGGGGCCCACGTGATTTCCCCTGGGGGCCCACGTGATTTCCCCTGGGGGCCCACGTGATTTCCCCTGGGGGCCCACGTGATTTCCCCTGGGGGCCCACGTGATTTCCCCTTGGGGCCCTCGTGATTTCCCCTGGGGGCCCACGTGATTGCCCCACCTGGCCCACGTGATTGCCCCACCTGGCCCACGTGATTTCCCCTGGGGGCCCACGTGATTTCCCCTGGGGGCCCACGTGATTTCCCCTGGGGGCCCACGTGATTGCTCCACCTGGCCCACGTGATTGCCAAACCTGGCCCACGTGATTTCCCCTGGGGGCCCACGTGATTTCCCATGGGGGCCCACGTGATTTCCCCTGGGGGCCCACGTGATTTCCCCTGGGGGCCCACGTGATTTCCCCTGGGGGCCCACGTGATTTCCCCTGGGGGCCCACGTGATTTCCCCTGGGGGCCCACGTGATTTCCCCTGGGGGCCCACGTGATTTCACCTGGGGGCCCACGTGATTTCCCCTGGGGGCCCACGTGATTGCTCCACCTGGCCCACGTGATTGCCCCACCTGGCCCACGTGATTTCCCCTGGGGGCCCACGTGATTTCCCCTGGGGGCCCACGTGATTTCCCCTGGGGGCCCACGTGATTTCCCCTGGGGGCCCACGTGATTTCCCCTGGGGGCCCACGTGATTTCCCCTGGGGGCCCACGTGATTTCCCCTGGGGGCCCACGTGATTGCTCCACCTGGCCCACGTGATTGCCCCACCTGGCCCACGTGATTGCCCCACCTGGCCCACGTGATTGCACCACCTGGCCCACGTTATGTCCCCTGCGGGCCCACGTGATTTCCCCTGGGGGCCCACGTGATTTCCCCTGGGGGCCCACGTGATTTCCCCTGGGGGCCCACGTGATTGCCCCACCTGGCCCACGTGATTTCCCCTGGGGGCCCACGTGATTTCCCCTGGGGGCCCACGTGATTTCCCCTGGGGGCCCACGTGATTGCTCCACCTGGCCCACGTGATTGCCCCACCTGGCCCACGTGATTGCCCCACTGGCCGACGTGATTGCACCACCTGGCCCACGTTATTTCCCCTGGGGGCCCACGTGATTTCCCCTGGGGGCCCACGTGATTTCCCCTGGGTGCCCACGTGATTTCCCCTGGGGGCCCACGTGATTGCTCCACCTGGCCCACGTGATTGCCCCACCTGGCCCACGTGATTTCCCCTGGGGGCCCACGTGATTTCCCCTGGGGGCCCACGTGATTTCCCCTGGGGGCCCACGTGATTTCCCCTGGGGGCCCACGTGATTTGCCCTGGGGGCCCTCGTGATTTCCCCTGGGGGCCCACGTGATTTGCCCTGGGGGCCCTCGTGATTTCCCCTGGGGGCCCACGTGATTGCACCACCTGGCCCACGTGATTGCCCCACCTGGCCCACGTGATTTCCCCTGGGGGCCCACGTGATTTCCCCTGGGGGCCCACGTGATTTCCCCTGGGGGCCCACGTGATTTCCCCTGGGGGCCCACGTGATTTCCCCTGGGGGCCCACGTGATTTCCCCTGGGGGCCCACGTGATTTCCCCTGGGGGCCCACGTGATTTGCCCTGGGGGCCCTCGTGATTTCCCCTGGGGGCACACGTGATTGCCCCACCTGGCCCACGTGATTGCCCCACCTGGCCCACGTGATTTCCCCTGGGGGCCCACGTGATTTCCCCTGGGGGCCCACGTGATTTCCCCTGTGGGCCCACGTGATTGCTCCACCTGGCCCACGTGATTGCCCCACCTGGCCCACGTGATTTCCCCTGGGGGCCCACGTGATTTCCCCTGGGGGCCCACGTGATTTCCCCTGGGGGCCCACGTGATTTCCCCTGGGGGCCCACGTGATTTCCCCTGGGGGCCCACGTGATTTCCCCTGGGGGCCCACGTGATTTCCCCTGGGGGCCGACGTGATTTGCCCTGGGGGCCCTCGTGATTTCCCCTGGGGGCCCACGTGATTGCCCCACCTGGCCCACGTGATTGCCCCACCTGGCCCACGTGATTTCCCCTGGGGGCCCACGTGATTTAACCTGGGGGCCCACGTGATTTCCCCTGGGGGCCCACGTGATTGCTCCACCTGGCCCACGTGATTGCCCCACCTGGCCCACGTGATTTCCCCTGGGGGCCCACGTGATTTCCCCTGGGGGCCCACGTGATTTCCCCTGGGGGCCCACGTGATTTCCCCTGGGGGCCCACGTGATTTCCCCTGGGGGCCCACGTGATTTCCCCTGGGGGCCCACGTGATTTCCCCTGGGGGCCCACGTGATTTCCCCTGGGGGCCCACGTGATTTCCCCTGGGGGCCCACGTGATTTCCCCTGGGGGCCCACGTGATTTGCCCTTGGGGCCCTCGTGATTTCCCCTGGGGGCCCACGTGATTGCCCCACCTGGCCCACGTGATTGCCCCACCTGGCCCACGTGATTTCCCCTGGGGGCCCACGTGATTTCCCCTGGGGGCCCACGTGATTTCCCCTGGGGGCCCACGTGATTGCTCCACCTGGCCCACGTGATTGCCAAACCTGGCCCACGTGATTTCCCCTGGGGGCCCACGTGATTTCCCATGGGGGCCCACGTGATTTCCCCTGGGGGCCCACGTGATTTCCCCTGGGGGCCCACGTGATTTCCCCTGGGGGCCCACGTGATTTCCCCTGGGGGCCCACGTGATTTCCCCTGGGGGCCCACGTGATTTCCCCTGGGGGCCCACGTGATTTCCCCTGGGGGCCCACGTGATTTCCCCTGGGGGCCCACGTGATTTCCCCTGGGGGCCCACGTGATTGCTCCACCTGGCCCACGTGATTGCCCCACCTGGCCCACGTGATTTCCCCTGGGGGCCCACGTGATTTCCCCTGGGGGCCCACGTGATTTCCCCTGGGGGCCCACGTGATTTCCCCTGGGGGCCCACGTGATTTCCCCTGGGGGCCCACGTGTTTCCCCTGGGGGCCCACGTGATTTCCCCTGGGGGCCCACGTGATTTCCCCTGGGGGCCCACGTGATTTCCCCTGGGGGCCCACGTGATTTCCCCTGGGGGCCCACGTGATTGCTCCACCTGGCCCACGTGATTGCCCCACCTGGCCCACGTGATTGCCCCACCTGGCCCACGTGATTGCACCACCTGGCCCACGTTATTTCCCCTGAGGGCCCACGTGATTTCCCCTGGGGGCCCACGTGATTTCCCCTGGGGGCCCACGTGATTTCCCCTGGGGGCCCACGTGAGTGCCCCACCTGGCCCACGTGATTTCCCCTGGTGGCCCACGTGATTTCCCCTGGGGGCCCACGTGATTTCCCCTGGGGGCCCACGTGATTGCTCCACCTGGCCCACGTGATTGCCCCACCTGGCCCACGTGATTGCCCCACCTGGCCCACGTGATTGCACCACCTGGCCCACGTGATTTCCCCTGGGGGCCCACGTGATTTCCCCTGGGGGCCCACGTGATTTCCCCTGGGGGCCCACGTGATTTCCCCTGGGGGCCCACGTGATTTCCCCTGGGGGCCCTCGTGATTTCCCCTGGGGGCCCACGTGATTGCCCCACCTGGCCCACGTGATTGCCCCACCTGGCCCACGTGATTTCCCCTGGGGGCCCACGTGATTTCCCCTGGGGGCCCACGTGATTTCCCCTGGGGGCCCACGTGATTTCCCCTGGGGGCCCACGTGATTGCTCCACCTGGCCCACGTGATTGCCAAACCTGGCCCACGTGATTTCCCCTGGGGGCCCACGTGATTTCCCATGGGGGCCCACGTGATTTCCCCTGGGGGCCCACGTGATTTCCCCTGGGGGCCCACGTGATTTCCCCTGGGGGCCCACGTGATTTCCCCTGGGGGCCCACGTGATTTCCCCTGGGGGCCCACGTGATTTCCCCTGGGGGCCCACGTGATTTCCCCTGGGGGCCCACGTGATTTCCCCTGGGGGCCCACGTGATTTCCCCTGGGGGCCCAAGTGATTGCTCCACCTGGCCCACGTGATTGCCCCACCTGGCCCACGTGATTTCCCCTGGGGGCCCACGTGATTTCCCCTGGGGGCCCACGTGATTTCCCCTGGGGGCCCACGTGATTTCCCCTGGGGGCCCACGTGATTTCCCCTGGGGGCCCACGTGATTTCCCCTGGGGGCCCACGTGATTTCCCCTGGGGGCCCACGTGATTTCCCCTGGGGGCCCACGTGATTTCCCCTGGGGGCCCACGTGATTTCCCCTGGGGGCCCACGTGATTGCCCCACCTGGCCCACGTGATTGCCCCACCTGGCCCACGTGATTGCCCCACCTGGCCCACGTGATTGCACCACCTGGCCCACGTTATTTCCCCTGAGGGCCCACGTGATTTCCCCTGGGGGCCCACGTGATTTCCCCTGGGGGCCCACGTGATTTCCCCTGGGGGCCCACGTGAGTGCCCCACCTGGCCCACGTGATTTCCCCTGGTGGCCCACGTGATTTCCCCTGGGGGCCCACGTGATTTCCCCTGGGGGCCCACGTGATTGCTCAACCTGGCCCACGTGATTGCCCCACCTGGCCCACGTGATTGCCCCACCTGGCCCACGTGATTGCACCACCTGGCCCACGTTATTTCCCCTGGGGGCCCACGTGATTTCCCCTGGGGGCCCACGTGATTTCCCCTGGGGGCCCACGTGATTTCCCCTGGGGGCCCACGTGATTTCCCCTGGGGGTCCACGTGATTTCCCCTGGGGGCCCACGTGATTTCCCCTGGGGGCCCACGTGATTTCCCCTGGGGGCCCACGTGATTTCCCCTGGGGGCCCACGTGATTTCCCCTGGGGGCCCACGTGATTTCCCCTGGGGGCCCACGTGATTTCCCCTGGGGGCCCACGTGATTGCTCCACCTGGCCCATGATATTGCCCCACCTGGCCCACGTGATTGCCCCACCTGGCCCACATGATTGCACCACCTGGCCCACGTGATTTCCCCTGGGGGCCCACGTGATTTCCCCTGGGGGCCCTCGTGATTTCCCCTGGGGGCCAACGTGATTTCCCCTGGGGGCCCACGTGATTGCTCCACCTGGCCCACGTGATTGCCCCACCTGGCCCACGTGATTTCCCCTGGGGGCCCACGTGATTTCCCCTGGGGGCCCACGTGATTTCCCCTGGGGGCCCACGTGATTTCCCCTGGGGGCCCACGTGATTTCCCCTGGGGTCCCGCGTGATTTCCCCTGGGGGCCCACGTGATTGCTCCACCTGGCCCACGTGATTGCTCCATCTGGCCCACGTGATTGCCCCACCTGGCCCACGTGATTGCACCACCTGGCCCACGTGATTTCCCCTGGGGGCCCACGTGATTTCCCCTGGGGGCCCACGTGATTTCCCCTGGGGGCCCACGTGATTTCCCCTGGGGGCCCACGTGATTTCCCCTGGGGGCCCACGTGATTTCCCCTGGGGGCCCACTTGATTTGCCCTGGGGGCCCTCGTGATTTCCCCTGGGGGCCCACGTGATTGCCCCACCTGGCCCACGTGATTGCCCCACCTGGCCCACGTGATATCCCCTGGGGGCCCACGTGATTTCCCCTGGGGGCCCACGTGATTTCCCCTGGGGGCCCACGTGATTTCCCCTGGGGGCCCACGTGATTGCTCCACCTGGCCCACGTGATTTCCGCTGGGGGCCCACGTGATTTCCCCTGGGGGCCCACGTGATTTCCCCTGGGGGACCACGTGATTTCCCCTGGGGGCCCAAGTGATTTCCCCTGGGGGCCCACGTGATTTCCCCTGGGGGCCCACGTGATTTCCCCTGGGGGCCCACGTGATTTGCCCTTGGGGCGCTCGTGATTTCCCCTGGGGGCCCACGTGATTGCCCCACCTGGCCGACGTGATTGCCCCACCTGGCCCACGTGATTTCCCCTGGGGGCCCACGTGATTTCCCCTGGAGGCCCACGTGATTTCCCCTGGGGGCCCACGTGATTTCCCCTGGGGGCCCACGTGATTTCCCCTGGGGGCCCACGTGATTTCCCCTGGGGGCCCACGTGATTTCCACTGGGGGCCCACGTGATTTGCCCTTGGGGCCCTCGTGATTACCCCTGGGGGCCCACGTGATTGCCCCACCTGGCCCACGTGATTGCCCCACCTGGCCCACGTGATTTCCCCTGGGGGCCCACGTGATTTCCCCTGGGGGCCCACGTGATTTCCCCTGGGGGCCCACGTGATTGCTCCACCTGGCCCACGTGATTGCCAAACCTGGCCCACGTGATTTCCCCTGGGGGCCCACGTGATTTCCCATGGGGGCCCACGTGATTTCCCCTGGGGGCCCACGTGATTTCCCCTGGGGGCCCACGTGATTTCCCCTGGGGGCCCACGTGATTTCCCCTGGGGGCCCACGTGATTTCCCCTGGGGGCCCACGTGATTTCCCCTGGGGGCCACGTGATTTCCCCTGGGGGCCCACGTGATTTCACCTGGGGGCCCACGTGATTTCCCCTGGGGGCCCACGTGATTGCTCCACCTGGCCCACGTGATTGCCCCACCTGGCCCACGTGATTTCCCCTGGGGTCCCACGTGATTTCCCCTGGGGGCCCACGTGATTTCCCCTGGGGGCCCACGTGATTTCCCCTGGGGGCCCACGTGATTTCCCCTGGGGGCCCACGTGATTTCCCCTGGGGGCCCACGTGATTTCCCCTGGGGGCCCACGTGATTGCTCCACCTGGCCCACGTGATTGCCCCACCTGGCCCACGTGATTGCCCCACCTGGCCCACGTGATTGCACCACCTGGCCCACGTTATTTCCCCTGAGGGCCCACGTGATTTCCCCTGGGGGCCCACGTGATTTCCCCTGGGGGCCCACGTGATTTCCCCTGGGGGCCCACGTGATTGCCCCACCTGGCCCACGTGATTTCCCCTGGGGGCCCACGTGATTTCCCCTGGGGGCCCACGTGATTTCCCCTGGGGGCCCACGTGATTGCTCCACCTGGCCCACGTGATTGCCCCACCTGGCCCACGTGATTGCCCCACTTGGCCGACGTGATTGCACCACCTGGCCCACGTTATTTCCCCTGGGGGCCCACGTGTTTTCCCCTGGGGGCCCACGTGATTTCCCCTGGGGGCCCACGTGATTTCCCCTGGGGGCCCACGTGATTTCCCCTGGGGGCCCACGTGATTTCCCCTGGGGGCCCACGTGATTTCCCCTGGGGGCCCACGTGATTTCCCCTGGGGGCCCACGTGATTTCCCCTGGGGGCCCACGTGATTTCCCCTGGGGGCCCACGTGATTTGCCCTTGGGGCCCTCGTGATTTCCCCTGGGGGCCCACGTGATTGCCCCACCTGGCCCACGTGATTGCCCCACCTGGCCCACGTGATTGCACCACCTGGCCCACGTGATTTCCCCTGGGGGCCCACGTGATTTCCCCTGGGGGCCCACGTGATTGCTCCACCTGGCCCACGTGATTGCCAAACCTGGCCCACGTGATTTCCCCTGGGGGCCCACGTGATTTCCCCTGGGGGCCCACGTGATTTCCCCTGGGGGCCCACGTGATTTCACCTGGGGGCCCACGTGATTTCCCCTGGGGGCCCACGTGATTGCTCCACCTGGCCCACGTGATTGCCCCACCTGGCCCACGTGATTTCCCCTGGGGGCCCACGTGATTTCCCCTGGGGGCCCACGTGATTTCCCCTGGGGGCCCACGTGATTTCCCCTGGGGGCCCACGTGATTTCCCCTGGGGGCCCACGTGATTTCCCCTGGGGGCCCACGTGATTTCCCCTGGGGGCCCACGTGATTGCTCCACCTGGCCCACGTGATTGCCCCACCTGGCCCACGTGATTGCCCCACCTGGCCCACGTGATTGCACCACCTGGCCCACGTTATTTCCCCTGAGGGCCCACGTGATTTCCCCTGGGGGCCCACGTGATTTCCCCTGGGGGCCCACGTGATTTCACCTGGGGGCCCACGTGATTTCCCCTGGGGGCCCACGTGATTGCTCCACCTGGCCCACGTGATTGCCCCACCTGGCCCACGTGATTGCCCCACCTGGCCCACGTGATTTCCCCTGGGGGCCCACGTGATTTCCCCTGGGGGCCCACGTGATTTGCCCTGGGGGCCCTCGTGATTTCCCCTGGGGGCCCACGTGATTGCCCCACCTGGCCCAAGTGATAGCCCCACCTGGCCCACGTGATTTCCCCTGGGGGCCCACGTGATTTCCCCTGGGGGCCCACGTGATTTCCCCTGGGGGCCCACGTGATTGCTCCACCTGGCCCACGTGATTTCCCCTGGGGGCCCACGTGATTTCCCCTGGGGGCCCACGTGATTTCCCCTGGGGGCCCACGTGATTTCCCCTGGGGGCCCACGTGATTTCCCCTGGGGGCCCACGTGATTTCCCCTGGGGGCCCACGTGATTTCCCCTGGGGGCCCACGTGATTTCCCCTGTGGGCCCACGTGATTTCCCCTGGGGGCCCACGTGATTTCCCCTTGGGGCCCACGTGATTGCTCCACCTGGCCCACGTGATTGCCCCACCTGGCCCACGTGATTTCCCCTGGGGGCCCACGTGATTTCCCCTGGGGGCCCACGTATTGCTCCATCTGGCCCACGTGATTGCCCCACCTGGCCCACGTGATTGCACCACCTGGCCCACGTGATTTCCCCTGGGGGCCCACGTGATTTCCCCTGGGGGCCCACGTGATTTCCCCTGGGGGCCCACGTGATTTCCCCTGGGGGCCCACGTGATTTCCCCTGGGGGCCCACGTGATTTGCCCTTGGGGCGCTCGTGATTTCCCCTGGGGGCCCACGTGATTGCCCCACTTGGCCGACGTGATTGCCCCACCTGGCCCACGTGATTTCCCCTGGGGGCCCACGTGATTTCCCCTGGGGGCCCACGTGATTTCCCCTGGGGGCCCACGTGATTTCCCCTGGGGGCCCACGTGATTTCCCCTGGGGGCCCACGTGATTTCCCCTGGCGGCCCACGTGATTTCCCCTGGGGGCCCACGTGATTTCACCTGGGGGCCCACGTGATTTCCCCTGGGGGCCCACGTGATTGCTCCACCTGGCCCACGTGATTGCCCCACCTGGCCCACGTGATTGCCCCACCTGGCCCACGTGATTTCCCCTGGGGGCCCACGTGATTTCCCCTGGGGGCCCACGTGATTTCCCCTGTGGGCCCACGTGATTTCCCCTGGGGGCCCACGTGATTCCCCCTGGGGGCCCACGTGATTTCCCCTGGGGGCCCACGTGATTTCCCCTGGGGGCCCACGTGATTTGCCCTGGGGGCCCTCGTGATTTCCCCTGGGGGCCCACGTGATTGCCCCACCTGGCCCACGTGATTGCCCCACCTGGCCCACGTGATTGCCCCACCTGGCCCACGTGATTTCCCCTGGGGGCCCACGTGATTTCCCCTGGGGGCCCACGTGATTTCCCCTGGGGGCCCACGTGATTTCCCCTGGGGGCCCACGTGATTGCTCCACCTGGCCCACGTGATTGCCCCACCTGGCCCACGTGATTTCCCCTGGGGGCCCACGTGATTTAACCTGGGGGCCCACGTGATTTCCCCTGGGGGCCCACGTGATTGCTCCACCTGGCCCACGTGATTGCCCCACCTGGCCCACGTGATTTCCCCTGGGGGCCCACGTGATTTCCCCTGGGGGCCCACGTGATTTCCCCTGGGGGCCCACGTGATTTCCCCTGGGGGCCCACGTGATTTCCCCTGGGGGCCCACGTGATTTCCCCTGGGGGCCCACGTGATTTCCCCTGGGGGCCCACGTGATTTCCCCTGGGGGCCCACGTGATTTCCCCTGGGGGCCCACGTGATTTCCCCTGGGGGCCCACGTGATTTGCCCTTGGGGCCCTCGTGATTTCCCCTGGGGGCCCACGTGATTGCCCCACCTGGCCCACGTGATTGCCCCACCTGGCCCACGTGATTTCCCCTGGGGGCCCACGTGATTTCCCCTGGGGGCCCACGTGATTTCCCCTGGGGGCCCACGTGATTGCTCCACCTGGCCCACGTGATTGCCAAACCTGGCCCACGTGATTTCCCCTGGGGGCCCACGTGATTTCCCATGGGGGCCCACGTGATTTCCCCTGGGGGCCCACGTGATTTCCCCTGGGGGCCCACGTGATTTCCCCTGGGGGCCCACGTGATTTCCCCTGGGGGCCCACGTGATTTCCCCTGGGGGCCCACGTGATTTCCCCTGGGGGCCCACGTGATTTCCCCTGGGGGCCCACGTTATTTCCCCTGGGGGCCCACGTGATTGCTCCACCTGGCCCACGTGATTGCCCCACCTGGCCCACGTGATTTCCCCTGGGGGCCCACGTGATTTCCCCTGGGGGCCCACGTGATTTCCCCTGGGGGCCCACGTGATTTCCCCTGGGGGCCCACGTGATTTCCCCTGGGGGCCCACGTGATTTCCCCTGGGGGCCCACGTGATTTCCCCTGGGGGCCCACGTGATTGCTCCACCTGGCCCACGTGATTGCCCCACCTGGCCCACGTGATTGCCCCACCTGGCCCACGTGATTGCACCACCTGGCCCACGTTATTTCCCCTGAGGGCCCACGTGATTTCCCCTGGGGGCCCACGTGATTTCCCCTGGGGGCCCACGTGATTTCCCCTGGGGGCCCACGTGATTGCCCCACCTGGCCCACGTGATTTCCCCTGGGGGCCCACGTGATTTCCCCTGGGGGCCCACGTGATTTCCCCTGGGGGCCCACGTGATTGCTCCACCTGGCCCACGTGATTGCCCCACCTGGCCCACGTGATTGCCCCACCTGGCCGACGTGATTGCACCACCTGGCCCACGTTATTTCCCCTGGGGGCCCACGTGTTTTCCCCTGGGGGCCCACGTGATTTCCCCTGGGTGCCCACGTGATTTCCCCTGGGGGCCCACGTGATTGCTCCACCTGGCCCAGGTGATTGCCCCACCTGGCCCACGTGATTTCCCCTGGGGGCCCACGTGATTTCCCCTGGGGGCCCACGTGATTTCCCCTGGGGGCCCACGTGATTTCCCCTGGGGGCCCACGTGATTTGCCCTGGGGGCCCTCGTGATTTCCCCTGGGGGCCCACGTGATTTGCCCTGGGGGCCCTCGTGATTTCCCCTGGGGGCCCACGTGATTGCACCACCTGGCCCACGTGATTGCCCCACCTGGCCCACGTGATTTCCCCTGGGGGCCCACGTGATTTCCCCTGGGGGCCCACGTGATTTCCCCTGGGGGCCCACGTGATTTCCCCTGGGGGCCCACGTGATTTCCCCTGGGGGCCCACGTGATTTCCCCTGGGGGCCCACGTGATTTCCCCTGGGGGCCCACGTGATTTGCCCTGGGGGCCCTCGTGATTTCCCCTGGGGGCACACGTGATTGCCCCACCTGGCCCACGTGATTGCCCCACCTGGCCCACGTGATTTCCCCTGGGGGCCCACGTGATTTCCCCTGGGGGCCCACGTGATTTCCCCTGTGGGCCCACGTGATTGCTCCACCTGGCCCACGTGATTGCCCCACCTGGCCCACGTGATTTCCCCTGGGGGCCCACGTGATTTCCCCTGGGGGCCCACGTGATTTCCCCTGGGGGCCCACGTGATTTCCCCTGGGGGCCCACGTGATTTCCCCTGGGGGCCCACGTGATTTCCCCTGGGGGCCCACGTGATTTCCCCTGGGGGCCCACGTGATTTGCCCTGGGGGCCCTCGTGATTTCCCCTGGGGGCCCACGTGATTGCCCCACCTGGCCCACGTGATTGCCCCACCTGGCCCACGTGATTTCCCCTGGGGGCCCACGTGATTTAACCTGGGGGCCCACGTGATTTCCCCTGGGGGCCCACGTGATTGCTCCACCTGGCCCACGTGATTGCCCCACCTGGCCCACGTGATTTCCCCTGGGGGCCCACGTGATTTCCCCTGGGGGCCCACGTGATTTCCCCTGGGGGCCCACGTGATTTCCCCCTGGGGGCCCACGTGATTTCCCCTGGGGGCCCACGTGATTTCCCCTGGGGGCCCACGTGATTTCCCCTGGGGGCCCACGTGATTTCCCCTGGGGGCCCACGTGATTTCCCCTGGGGGCCCACGTGATTTCCCCTGGGGGCCCACGTGATTTCCCCTGGGGGCCCACGTGATTTCCCCTGGGGGCCCACGTGATTGCCCCACCTGGCCCACGTGATTGCCCCACCTGGCCCACGTGATTTCCCCTGGGGGCCCACGTGATTTCCCCTGGGGGCCCACGTGATTTCCCCTGGGGGCCCACGTGATTGCTCCACCTGGCCCACGTGATTGCCAAACCTGGCCCACGTGATTTCCCCTGGGGGCCCACGTGATTTCCCAAGGGGGCCCACGTGATTTCCCCTGGGGGCCCACGTGATTTCCCCTGGGGGCCCACGTGATTTCCCCTGGGGGCCCACGTGATTTCCCCTGGGGGCCCACGTGATTTCCCCTGGGGGCCCACGTGATTTCCCCTGGGGGCCCACGTGATTTCCCCTGGGGGCCCACGTGATTTCCCCTGGGGGCCCACGTGATTTCCCCTGGGGGCCCAAGTGATTGCTCCACCTGGCCCACGTGATTGCCCCACCTGGCCCACGTGATTTCCCCTGGGGGCCCACGTGATTTCCCCTGGGGGCCCACGTGATTTCCCCTGGGGGCCCACGTGATTTCCCCTGGGGGCCCACGTGATTTCCCCTGGGGGCCCACGTGATTTCCCCTGGGGGCCCACGTGATTTCCCCTGGGGGCCCACGTGATTTCCCCTGGGGGCCCACGTGATTTCCCCTGGGGGCCCACGTGATTTCCCCTGGGGGCCCACGTGATTGCTCCACCTGGCCCACGTGATTGCCCACCTGGCCCACGTGATTGCCCCACCTGGCCCACGTGATTGCCCACCTGGCCCACGTGATTTCCCCTGGGGCCCACGTGATTTCCCCTGGGGGCCCACGTGATTTCCCCTGGGGGCCCACGTGATTTCCCCTGGGGGCCCACGTGATTGCCCCACCTGGCCCACGTGATTTCCCCTGGTGGCCCACGTGATTTCCCCTGGGGGCCCACGTGATTTCCCCTGGGGGCCCACGTGATTGCTCCACCGGGCCCACGTGATTGCTCCACCTGGCCCACGTGATTGCCCCACCTGGCCCACGTGATTGCACCACCTGGCCCACGTTATTTCCCCTGGGGGCCCACGTGATTTCCCCTGGGGGCCCACGTGATTTCCCCTGGGGGCCCACGTGATTTCCCCTGGGGGCCCACGTGATTTCCCCTGGGGGCCCTCGTGATTTCCCCTGGGGGCCCACGTGATTGCCCCACCTGGCCCACGTGATTGCCCCACCTGGCCCACGTGATTTCCCCTGGGGGCCCACGTGATTTCCCCTGGGGGCCCACGTGATTTCCCCTGGGGGCCCACGTGATTTCCCCTGGGGGCCCACGTGATTGCTCCACCTGGCCCACGTGATTGCCAAACCTGGCCCACGTGATTTCCCCTGGGGGCCCACGTGATTTCCCATGGGGGCCCACGTGATTCCCCTGGGGGCCCACGTGATTTCCCCTGGGGGCCCACGTGATTTCCCCTGGGGGCCCACGTGATTTCCCCTGGGGGCCCACGTGATTTCCCCTGGGGGCCCACGTGATTTCCCCTGGGGGCCCACGTGATTTCCCCTGGGGGCCCACGTGATTTCCCCTGGGGGCCCACGTGATTTCCCCTGGGGGCCCAAGTGATTGCTCCACCTGGCCCACGTGATTGCCCCACCTGGCCCACGTGATTTCCCCTGGGGGCCCACGTGATTTCCCCTGGGGGCCCACGTGATTTCCCCTGGGGGCCCACGTGATTTCCCCTGGGGGCCCACGTGATTTCCCCTGGGGGCCCACGTGATTTCCCCTGGGGGCCCACGTGATTTCCCCTGGGGGCCCACGTGATTTCCCCTGGGGGCCCACGTGATTTCCCCTGGGGGCCCACGTGATTTCCCCTGGGGGCCCACGTGATTGCTCCACCTGGCCCACGTGATTGCCCCACCTGGCCCACGTGATTGCCCCACCTGGCCCACGTGATTGCACCACCTGGCCCACGTTATTTCCCCTGAGGGCCCACGTGATTTCCCCTGGGGGCCCACGTGATTTCCCCTGGGGGCCCACGTGATTTCCCCTGGGGGCCCACGTGAGTGCCCCACCTGGCCCACGTGATTTCCCCTGGTGGCCCACGTGATTTCCCCTGGGGGCCCACGTGATTTCCCCTGGGGGCCCACGTGATTGCTCAACCTGGCCCACGTGATTGCCCCACCTGGCCCACGTGATTGCCCCACCTGGCCCACGTGATTGCACCACCTGGCCCACGTTATTTCCCCTGGGGGCCCACGTGATTTCCCCTGGGGGCCCACGTGATTTCCCCTGGGGGCCCACGTGATTTCCCCTGGGGGCCCACGTGATTTCCCCTGGGGGCCCACGTGATTTCCCCTGGGGGCCCACGTGATTTCCCCTGGGGGCCCACGTGATTTCCCCTGGGGGCCCACGTGATTTCCCCTGGGGGCCCACGTGATTTCCCCTGGGGGCCCACGTGATTTCCCCTGGGGGCCCACGTGATTGCTCCACCTGGCCCATGATATTGCCCCACCTGGCCCACGTGATTGCCCCACCTGGCCCACGTGATTGCACCACCTGGCCCACGTGATTTCCCCTGGGGGCCCACGTGATTTCCCCTGGGGGCCCTCGTGATTTCCCCTGGGGGCCAACGTGATTTCCCCTGGGGGCCCACGTGATTGCTCCACCTGGCCCACGTGATTGCCCCACCTGGCCCACGTGATTTCCCCTGGGGGCCCACGTGATTTCCCCTGGGGGCCCACGTGATTTCCCCTGGGGGCCCACGTGATTTCCCCTGGGGTCCCGCGTGATTTCCCCTGGGGGCCCACGTGATTGCTCCACCTGGCCCACGTGATTGCTCCATCTGGCCCACGTGATTGCCCCACCTGGCCCACGTGATTGCACCAACTGGCCCACGTGATTTCCCCTGGGGGCCCACGTGATTTCCCCTGGGGGCCCACGTGATTTCCCCTGGGGGCCCACGTGATTTCCCCTGGGGGCCCACGTGATTTCCCCTGAGGGCCCACGTGATTTCCCCTGGGGGCCCACGTGATTTCCCCTGGGGGCCCACTTGATTTGCCCTGGGGGCCCTCGTGATTTCCCCTGGGGGCCCACGTGATTGCCCCACCTGGCCCACGTGATTGCCCCACCTGGCCCACGTGATATCCCCTGGGGGCCCACGTGATTTCCCCTTGGGGCCCACGTGATTTCCCCTGGGGGCCCACGTGATTTCCCCTGGGGGCCCACGTGATTGCTCCACCTGGCCCACGTGATTTCCGCTGGGGGCCCACGTGATTTCCCCTGGGGGCCCACGTGATTTCCCCTGGGGGCCCACGTGATTTCCCCTGGGGGCCCAAGTGATTTCCCCTGGGGGCCCACGTGATTTCCCCTGGGGGCCCACGTGATTTCCCCTGGGGGCCCACGTGATTTGCCCTTGGGGCGCTCGTGATTTCCCCTGGGGGCCCACGTGATTGCCCCACCTGGCCGACGTGATTGCCCCACCTGGCCCACGTGATTTCCCCTGGGGGCCCACGTGATTTCCCCTGGAGGCCCACGTGATTTCCCCTGGGGGCCCACGTGATTTCCCCTGGGGGCCCACGTGATTTCCCCTGGGGGCCCACGTGATTTCCCCTGGGGGCCCACGTGATTTCCACTGGGGGCCCACGTGATTTGCCCTTGGGGCCCTCGTGATTTCCCCTGGGGGCCCACGTGATTGCCCCACCTGGCCCACGTGATTGCCCCACCTGGCCCACGTGATTTCCCCTGGGGGCCCACGTGATTTCCCCTGGGGGCCCACGTGATTTCCCCTGGGGGCCCACGTGATTGCTCCACCTGGCCCACGTGATTGCCAAACCTGGCCCACGTGATTTCCCCTGGGGGCCCACGTGATTTCCCATGGGGGCCCACGTGATTTCCCCTGGGGGCCCACGTGATTTCCCCTGGGGGCCCACGTGATTTCCCCTGGGGGCCCACGTGATTTCCCCTGGGGGCCCACGTGATTTCCCCTGGGGGCCCACGTGATTTCCCCTGGGGGCCCACGTGATTTCCCCTGGGGGCCCACGTGATTTCACCTGGGGGCCCACGTGATTTCCCCTGGGGGCCCACGTGATTGCTCCACCTGGCCCACGTGATTGCCCCACCTGGCCCACGTGATTTCCCCTGGGGGCCCACGTGATTTCCCCTGGGGGCCCACGTGATTTCCCCTGGGGGCCCACGTGATTTCCCCTGGGGGCCCACGTGATTTCCCCTGGGGGCCCACGTGATTTCCCCTGGGGGCCCACGTGATTTCCCCTGGGGGCCCACGTGATTGCTCCACCTGGCCCACGTGATTGCCCCACCTGGCCCACGTGATTGCCCCACCTGGCCCACGTGATTGCCCCACCTGGCCCACGTGATTTCCCCTGGGGGCCCACGTGATTTCCCCTGGGGGCCCACGTGATTTCCCCTGGGGGCCCACGTGATTTCCCCTGGGGGCCCACGTGATTGCCCCACCTGGCCCACGTGATTTCCCCTGGGGGCCCACGTGATTTCCCCTGGGGGCCCACGTGATTTCCCCTGGGGGCCCACGTGATTGCTCCACCTGGCCCACGTGATTGCCCCACCTGGCCCACGTGATTGCCCCCCTTGGCCGACGTGATTGCACCACCTGGCCCACGTTATTTCCCCTGGGGGCCCACGTGTTTTCCCCTGGGGGCCCACGTGATTTCCCCTGGGGGCCCACGTGATTTCCCCTGGGGGCCCACGTGATTTCCCCTGGGGGCCCACGTGATTTCCCCTGGGGGCCCACGTGATTTCCCCTGGGGGCCCACGTGATTTCCCCTGGGGGCCCACGTGATTTCCCCTGGGGGCCCACGTGATTTGCCCTTGGGGCCCTCGTGATTTCCCCTGGGGGCCCACGTGATTGCCCCACCTGGCCCACGTGATTGCCCCACCTGGCCCACGTGATTTCCCCTGGGGGCCCACGTGATTTCCCCTGGGGGCCCACGTGATTTCCCCTGGGGGCCCACGTGATTGCTCCACCTGTCCCACGTGATTGCCAAACCTGGCCCACGTGATTTCCCCTGGGGGCCCACGTGATTTCCCATGGGGGCCCACGTGATTTCCCCTGGGGGCCCACGTGATTTCCCCTGGGGGCCCACGTGATTTCCCCTGGGGGCCCACGTGATTTCCCCTGGGGGCCCACGTGATTGCCCCACCTGGCCCACGTGATTTCCCCTGGGGGCCCACGTGATTTCCCCTGGGGGCCCACGTGATTTCCCCTGGGGGCCCACGTGATTTCCCCTGGGGGCCCACGTGATTTCCCCTGGGGGCCCACGTGATTTCCCCTGGGGGCCCTCGTGATTTCCCCTGGGGGCCCACGTGATTGCCCCACCTGGCCCACGTGATTGCCCCACCTGGCCCACGTGATTTCCCCTGGGGGCCCACGTGATTTCCCCTGGGGGCCCACGTGATTGCTCCACCTGGCCCACGTGATTTCCCCTGGGGGCCCACGTGATTTCCCCTGGGGGCCCACGTGATTTCCCCTGGGGGCCCACGTGATTTCCCCTGGGGGCCCACGTGATTTCCCCTGGGGGCCCACGTGATTTCCCCTGGGGGCCCACGTGATTTCCTCTGGGGGCCCACGTGATTTGCCCTGGGGGCGCTCGTGATTTCCCCTGGGGGCCCACGTGATTGCCCCACCTGGCCCACGTGATTGCCCCACCTGGCCCACGTGATTTCCCCTGGGGGCCCACGTGATTTCCCCTGGGGGCCCACGTGATTTCCCCTGGGGGCCCACGTGATTTCCCCTGGGGGCCCACGTGATTGCTCCACCTGGCCCACGTGATTTCCCCTGGGGGCCCACGTGATTTCCCCTGGGGGCCCACGTGATTTCCCCTGGGGGCCCAAGTGATTTCCCCTGGGGGCCCACGTGATTTCCCCTGGGGGCCCACGTGATTTCCCCTGGCGGCCCACGTGATTTGCCCTGGGGGCGCTCGTGATTTCCCCTGGGGGCCCACGTGATTGCCCCACCTGGCCCACGTGATTGCCCCACCTGGCCCACGTGATTGCCCCACCTGGCCCACGTGATTTCCCCTGGGGGCCCACGTGATTTCCCCTGGGGGCCCACGTGATTTCCCCTGGGGGCCCACGTGATTTCCCCTGGGGGCCCACGTGATTTCCCCTGGGGGCCCACGTGATTTCCCCTGGGGGCCCACGTGATTTCCCCTGGGGGCCCACGTGATTTCACCTGGGGGCCCACGTGATTTCCCCTGGGGGCCCACGTGATTGCTCCACCTGGCCCACGTGATTGCCCCTCCTGGCCCACTTGATTGCCCCACCTGGCCCACGTGATTTCCCCTGGGGGCCCACGTGATTTCCCCTGGGGGCCCACGTGATTTCCCCTGGGGGCCCACGTGATTTCCCCTGGGGGCCCACGTGATTTCCCCTGGGGGCCCACGTGATTCCCCCTGGGGGCCCACGTGATTTCCCCTGGGGGCCCACGTGATTTCCCCTGGGGGCCCACGTGATTTGCCCTGGGGGCCCTCGTGATTTCCCCTGGGGGCCCACGTGATTGCCCCACCTGGCCCACGTGATTGCCCCACCTGGCACACGTGATTTCCCCTGGGGGCCCACGTGATTTCCCCTGGGGGCCCACGTGATTTCCCCTGGGGGCCCACGTGATTGCTCCACCTGGCCCACGTGATTTCCCCTGGGGGCCCACGTGATTTCCCCTGGGGGCCCACGTGATTTCCCCTGGGGGCCCACGTGATTTCCCCTGGGGGCCCACGTGATTTCCCCTGGGGGCCCACGTGATTTCCCCTGGGGGCCCACGTGATTTCCCCTGGGGGCCCACGTGATTTCCCCTGGGGGCCCACGTGATTTCCCCTGGGGGCCCACGTGATTTCCCCTGGGGGCCCACGTGATTTCCCCTGGGGGCCCACGTGATTGCTCCACCTGGCCCACGTGATTTCCCCACCTGGCCCACGTGATTTCCCCTGGGGGCCCACGTGATTTCCCCTGGGGGCCCACGTGATTTCCCCTGGGGGCCCACGTGATTTCCCCTGGGGGCCCACGTGATTTCCCCTGGGGGCCCACGTGATTTCCCCTGGGGGCCCACGTGATTTCCCCTGGGGGCCCTCGTGATTTCCCCTGGGGGCCCACGTGATTTCCCCTGGGGGCCCACGTGATTGCTCCACCTGGCCCATGATGATTTCCCCACCTGGCCCACGTGATTGCCCCACCTGGCCCACGTGATTTCCCCTGGGGGCCCACGTGATTTCCCCTGGGGGCCCACGTGATTTCCCCTGGGGGCCCACGTGATTTCCCCTGGGGGCCCACGTGATTTCCCCTGGGGGCCCACGTGATTGCTCCACCTGGCCCATGATATTACCCCACCTGGCCCACGTGATTGCCCCACCTGGCCCACGTGATTGCACCACCTGGCCCACGTGATTTCCCCTGGGGGCCCACGTGATTTCCCCTGGGGGCCCACGTGATTTCCCCTGGGGGCCCACGTGATTTCCCCTGGGGGCCCACGTGATTGCTCCACCTGGCCCACGTGATTGCCCCACCTGGCCCACGTGATTTCCCCTGGGGGCCCACGTGATTTCCCCTGGGGGCCCACGTGATTTCCCCTGGGGGCCCACGTGATTTCCCCTGGGGGACAACGTGATTTCCCCTGGGGTCCCGCGTGATTTCCCCTGGGGGCCCACGTGATTGCTCCACCTGGCCCACGTGATTGCTCCATCTGGCCCACGTGATTGCCCCACCTGGCCCACGTGATTGCACCACCTGGCCCACGTGATTTCCCCTGGGGGCCCACGTGATTTCCCCTGGGGGCCCACGTGATTTCCCCTGGGGGCCCACGTGATTTCCCCTGGGGGCCCACGTGATTTCCCCTGGGGGCCCACGTGATTTCCCCTGGGGGCCCACGTGATTTCCCCTGGGGGCCCACGTGATTTCCCCTGGGGGCCCTCGTGATTTCCCCTGGGGGCCCACGTGATTGCCCCACCTGGCCCACGTGATTGCCCCACCTGGCCCACGTGATTTCCCCTGGGGGCCCACGTGATTTCCCCTGGGGGCCCACGTGATTTCCCCTGGGGGCCCACGTGATTTCCCCTGGGGGCCCACGTGATTGCTCCACCTGGCCCACGTGATTTCCCCTGGGGGCCCACGTGATTTCCCCTGGGGGCCCACGTGATTTCCCCTGGGGGCCCACGTGATTTCCCCTGGGGGCCCACGTGATTGCTCCACCTGGCCCACGTGATTTCCCCTGGGGGCCCACGTGATTTCCCCTGGGGGCCCACGTGATTTCCCCTGGGGGCCCACGTGATTTCCCCTGGGGGCCCACGTGATTTCCCCTGGGGGCCCACGTGATTTCCCCTGGGGGCCCACGTGATTTCCCCTGGGGGCCCACGTGATTTCCCCTGGGGGCCCTCGTGATTTCCCCTGGGGGCCCACGTGATTTCCCCTGGGGGCCCACGTGATTGCTCCACCTGGCCCACGTGATTGCCCCACCTGGCCCACGTGATTGCCCCACCTGGCCCACGTGATTGCACCACCTGGGGGCCCACGTGATTTCCCCTGGGGGCCCACGTGATTTCCCCTGGGGGCCCACGTGATTTCCCCTGGGGGCCCACGTGATTTCCCCTGGGGGCCCACGTGATTTCCCCTGGGGGCCCACGTGATTGCTCCACCTGGCCCATGATATTGCCCCACCTGGCCCACGTGATTGCCCCACCTGGCCCACGTGATTGCACCACCTGGCCCACGTGATTTCCCCTGGGGGCCCACGTGATTTCCCCTGGGGGCCCACGTGATTTCCCCTGGGGGCCCACGTGATTTCCCCTGGGGGCCCACGTGATTGCTCCACCTGGCCCACGTGATTGCCCCACCTGGCCCACGTGATTTCCCCTGGGGGCCCACGTGATTTCCCCTGGGGGCCCACGTGATTTCCCCTGGGGGCCCACGTGATTTCCCCTGGGGGCCCACGTGATTTCCCCTGGGGTCCCACGTGATTTCCCCTGGGGGCCCACGTGATTTTCCCTGGGGGCCCACGTGAATGCCCCACCTGGCCCACGTGATTGCCCCACCTGGCCCACGTGATTTCCCCTGGGGGCCCACGTGATTTCCCCTGGGGGCCCACGTGATTTCCCCTGGGGGCCCACGTGATTTCCCCTGGGGGCCCACGTGATTGCTCCACCTGGCCCACGTGATTTCCCCTGGGGGCCCACGTGATTTCCCCTGGGGGCCCACGTGATTTCCCCTGGGGGCCCACGTGATTTCCCCTGGGGGCCCACGTGATTTCCCCTGGGGGCCCACGTGATTTCCCCTGGGGGCCCACGTGATTTCCCCTGGGGGCCCACGTGATTTGCCCTGGGGGCGCTCGTGATTTCCCCTGGGGGCCCACGTGATTGCCCCACCTGGACCACGTGATTGCCCCACCTGGCCCACGTGATTTCCCCTGGGGGCCCACGTGATTTCCCCTGGGGGCCGACGTGATTTCCCCTGGGGGCCCACGTGATTGCTCCACCTGGCCCACGTGATTTCCCCTGGTGGCCCACGTGATTTCCCCTGGGGGCCCACGTGATTTCCCCTGGGGGCCCACGTGATTTCCCCTGGGGGCCCACGTGATTTCCCCTGGGGGCCCACGTGATTTCCCCTGGGGGCCCACGTGATTTCACCTGGGGGCCCACGTGATTTCCCCTGGGGGCCCACGTGATTGCTCCACCTGGCCCACGTGATTGCCCCACCTGGCCCACGTGATTTTCCCTGGGGGCCCACGTGATTTCCCCTGGGGGCCCACGTGATTTCCCCTGAGGGCCCACGTGATTTCCCCTGGGGGCCCACATGATTTACCCTGGGGGCCCACGTGATTTCCCCTGGGGGCCCACGTGATTTTCCCTGGGGGCCCACGTGATTTCCCCTGGGGGCCCACGTGATTTCCCCTGGGGGCCCACGTGATTTCCCCTGGGGGCCCACGTGATTTCCCCTGGGGGCCCACGTGATTTCCCCTGGGGGCCCACGTGATTTCCCCTGGGGGCCCACGTGATTTGCCCTGGGGGCCCTCGTGATTTCCCCTGGGGGCCCACGTGATTGCTCCACCTGGCCCACGTGATTGCCCCACCTGGCCCACGTGATTTCCCCTGGGGGCCCACGTGATTTCCCCTGGGGGCCCACGTGATTTCCCCTGGGGGCCCATGTGATTTCACCTGGGGGCCCACGTGATTTCCCCTGGGGGCCCACGTGATTTCCCCTGGGGGCCCACGTGATTTCCCCTGGGGGCCCACGTGATTTCCCCTGGGGGCCCACGTGATTTCCCCTGGGGGCCCACGTGATTTCCCCTGGGGGCCCACGTGATTTCCCCTGGGGGCCCACGTGATTTCCCCTGGGGGCCCACGTGATTTCCCCTGGGGGCCCACGTGATTTGCCCTGGGGGCCCTCGTGATTTCCCCTGGGGGCCCACGTGATTGCCCCACCTGGCCCACGTGATTGCCCCACCTGGCCCACGTGATTTCCCCTGGGGGCCCACGTGATTTCCCCTGAGGGCCCACGTGATTTCCCCTGGGGGCCCACGTGATTGCTCCACCTGGCCCACGTGATTGCCCCACCTGGCCCACGTGATTTCCCCTGGGGGCCCACGTGATTTCCCCTGGGGGCCCACGTGATTTCCCCTGGGGGCCCACGTGATTTCCCCTGGGGGCCCTCGTGATTTCCCCTGGGGGCCACGTGATTGCCCCACCTGGCCCACGTGATTTCCCCTGGGGGCCCACGTGATTTCCCCTGGGGGCCCACGTGATTTCCCCTGGGGGCCCACGTGATTTCCCCTGGGGGCCCACGTGATTTCCCCTGGGGGCCCACGTGATTTCCCCTGGGGGCCCACGTGATTTCCCCTGGGGGCCCACGTGATTTCCCCTGGGGCCCCACGTGATTGCTCCACCTGGCCCACGTGATTGCCCCACCTGGCCCACGTGATTTCCCCTGGGGGCCCACGTGATTTCCCCTGGGGGCCCACGTGATTTCCCCTGGGGGCCCACGTGATTTCCCCTGGGGGCCCACGTGATTTCCCCTGGGGGCCCACGTGATTTCCCCTGGGGGCCCACGTGATTTCCCCTGGGGGCCCACGTGATTTCCCCTGGGGGCCCACGTGATTTCCCCTGGGGGCCCACGTGATTTCCCCTGGGGGCCCACGTGATTGCTCCACCTGGCCCACGTGATTGCCCCACCTGGCCCACGTGATTTCCCCTGGGGGCCCACGTGATTTCCCCTGGGGGCCCACGTGATTTCCCCTGGGGGCCCACGTGATTTCCCCTGGGGGCCCACGTGATTTCCCCAGGGGGCCCACGTGATTTCCCCTGGGGGCCCACGTGATTTCCCCTGGGGGCCCACGTGATTTTCCCTGGGGGCCCACGTGATTTTCCCTGGGGGCCCACGTGATTTCCCCTGGGGGCCCACGTGATTTTCCCTGGGGGCCCACGTGATTTCCCCTGGGGGCCCACGTGATTTCCCCTGGGGGCCCACGTGATTTCCCCTGGGGGCCCACGTGATTTCCCCTGGGGCCCCACGTGATTTCCCCTGGGGGCCCACGTGATTGCTCCACATGGCCCACGTGATTGCCCCACCTGGCCCACGTGATTGCCCCACCTGGCCCACGTGATTGCACCACCTGGCCCACGTGATTTCCCCTGGGGGCCCACGTGATTTCCCCTGGGGGCCCACGTGATTTCCCCTGGGGGCCCACGTGATTACCCCTGGGGGCCCACGTGATTTCCCCTGGGGGCCCACGTGATTTCCCCTGGGGGCCCACGTGATTGCTCCACCTGGCCCACGTGATTGACCCACCTGGCCCACGTGATTGCCCCACCTGGCCCACGTGATTGCACCACCTGGCCCACGTGATTTCCCCTGGGGGCCCACGTGATTTCCCCTGGGGGCCCACGTGATTTCCCCTGGGGGCCCACGTGATTTCCCCTGGGGGCCCACGTGATTTCCCCTGGGGGCCCACGTGATTTCCCCTGGGGGCCCTCGTGATTTCCCCTGGGGGCCCACGTGATTGCCCCACCTGGCCCACGTGATTGCCCCACCTGGCCCACGTGATTTCCCCTGGGGGCCCACGTGATTTCCCCTGGGGGCCCACGTGATTTCCCCTGGGGGCCCACGTGATTTCCCCTGGGGGCCCACGTGATTGCTCCACCTGGCCCACGTGATTTCCCCTGGGGGCCCACGTGATTTCCCCTGGGGGCCCACGTGATTTCCCCTGGGGGCCCACGTGATTTCCCCTGGGGGCCCACGTGATTGCTCCACCTGGGGGCCCACGTGATTTCCCCTGGGGGCCCACGTGATTTCCCCTGGGGGCCCACGTGATTTCCCCTGGGGGCCCACGTGATTTCCCCTGGGGGCCCACGTGATTTCCCCTGGGGGCCCACGTGATTTCCCCTGGGGGCCCACGTGATTTCCCCTGGGGGCCCACGTGATTTCCCCTGGGGGCCCTCGTGATTTCCCCTGGGGGCCCACGTGATTTCCCCTGGGGGCCCACGTGATTGCTCCACCTGGCCCACGTGATTGCCCCACCTGGCCCACGTGATTGCCCCACCTGGCCCACGTGATTGCACCACCTGGCCCACGTGATTTCCCCTGGGGGCCCACGTGATTTCCCCTGGGGGCCCACATGATTTCCCCTGGGGGCCCACGTGATTTCCCCTGGGGGCCCACGTGATTTCCCCTGGGGGCCCACGTGATTGCTCCACCTGGCCCATGATATTGCCCCACCTGGCCCACGTGATTGCCCCACCTGGCCCACGTGATTGCACCACCTGGCCCACGTGATTTCCCCTGGGGGCCCACGTGATTTCCCCTGGGGGCCCACGTGATTTCCCCTGGGGGCCCACGTGATATCCCCTGGGGGCCCACGTGATTGCTCCACCTGGCCCACGTGATTGCCCCACCTGGCCCACGTGATTTCCCCTGGGGGCCCACGTGATTTCCCCTGGGGGCCCACGTGATTTCCCCTGGGGGCCCACGTGATTTCCCCTGGGGGCCCACGTGATTTCCCCTGGGGTCCCGCGTGATTTCCCCTGGGGGCCCACGTGATTTTCCCTGGGGGCCCACGTGATTGCCCCACCTGGCCCACGTGATTGCCCCACCTGGCCCACGTGATTTCCCCTGGGGGCCCACGTGATTTCCCCTGGGGGCCCACGTGATTTCCCCTGGGGGCCCACGTGATTGCTCCACCTGGGGGCCCACGTGATTGCTCCACCTGGCCCACGTGATTTCCCCTGGGGGCCCACGTGATTTCCCCTGGGGGCCCACGTGATTTCCCCTGGGGGCCCACGTGATTTCCCCTGGGGGCCCACGTGATTTCCCCTGGGGGCCCACGTGATTTCCCCTGGGGGCCCACGTGATTTCCCCTGGGGGCCCACGTGATTTCCCCTGGGGGCCCACGTGATTTGCCCTGGGGGCGCTCGTGATTTCCCCTGGGGGCCCACGAGATTGCCCCACCTGGACCACGTGATTGCCCCACCTGGCCCACGTGATTTCCCCTGGGGGCCCACGTGATTTCCCCTGGTGGCCGACGTGATTTCCCCTGGGGGCCCACGTGATTGCTCCACCTGGCCTACGTGATTTCCCCTGGTGGCCCACGTGATTTCCCCTGGGGGCCCACGTGATTTCCCCTGGGGGCCCACGTGATTTCCCCTGGGGGCCCACGTGATTTCCCCTGGGGGCCCACGTGATTTCCCCTGGGGGCCCACGTGATTTCACCTGGGGGCCCACGTGATTTCCCCTGGGGGCCCACGTGATTGCTCCACCTGGCCCACGTGATTGCCCCACCTGGCCCACGTGATTTTCCCTGGGGGCCCACGTGATTTCCCCTGGGGGCCCACGTGATTTCCCCTGAGGGCCCACGTGATTTCCCCTGGGGGCCCACATGATTTACCCTGGGGGCCCACGTGATTTCCCCTGGGGGCCCACGTGATTTCCCCTGGGGGCCCACGTGATTGCTCCACCTGGCCCACGTGATTGCCCCACCTGGCCCACGTGATTTTCCCTGGGGGCCCACGTGATTTCCCCTGGGGGCCCACGTGATTTCCCCTGAGGGCCCACGTGATTTCCCCTGGGGGCCCACATGATTTACCCTGGGGGCCCACGTGATTTCCCCTGGGGGCCCACATGATTTACCCTGGGGGCCCTCGTGATTTCCCCTGGGGGCCCACGTGATTTCCCCTGGGGGCCCACGTGATTGCTCCACCTGGCCCACGTGATTGCCCCACCTGGCCCACGTGATTGCCCCACCTGGCCCACGTGATTGCACCACCTGGCCCACGTGATTTCCCCTGGGGGCCCACGTGATTTCCCCTGGGGGCCCACGTGATTTCCCCTGGGGGCCCACGTGATTTCCCCTGGGGGCCCACGTGATTTCCCCTGGGGGCCCACGTGATTGCTCCACCTGGCCCATGATATTGCCCCACCTGGCCCACGTGATTGCCCCACCTGGCCCACGTGATTGCACCACCTGGCCCACGTGATTTCCCCTGGGGGCCCACGTGATTTCCCCTGGGGGCCCACGTGATTTCCCCTGGGGGCCCACGTGATTTCCCCTGGGGGCCCACGTGATTGCTCCACCTGGCCCACGTGATTGCCCCACCTGGCCCACGTGATTTCCCCTGGGGGCCCACGTGATTTCCCCTGGGGGCCCACGTGATTTCCCCTGGGGGCCCACGTGATTGCTCCCCTGGGGGCCCACGTGATTTCCCCTGGGGTCCCGCGTGATTTCCCCTGGGGGCCCACGTGATTTTCCCTGGGGGCCCACGTGAATGCCCCACCTGGCCCACGTGATTGCCCCACCTGGCCCACGTGATTTCCCCTGGGGGCCCACGTGATTTCCCCTGGGGGCCCACGTGATTTCCCCTGGGGGCCCACGTGATTTCCCCTGGGGGCCCACGTGATTGCTCCACCTGGCCCACGTGATTTCCCCTGGGGGCCCACGTGATTTCCCCTGGGGGCCCACGTGATTTCCCCTGGGGGCCCACGTGATTTCCCCTGGGGGCCCACGTGATTTCCCCTGGGGGCCCACGTGATTTCCCCTGGGGGCCCACGTGATTTCCCCTGGGGGCCCACGTGATTTGCCCTGGGGGCGCTCGTGATTTCCCCTGGGGGCCCACGAGATTGCCCCACCTGGACCACGTGATTGCCCCACCTGGCCCACGTGATTTCCCCTGGGGGCCCACGTGATTTCCCCTGGTGGCCGACGTGATTTCCCCTGGGGGCCCACGTGATTGCTCCACCTGGCCTACGTGATTTCCCCTGGGGGCCCACGTGATTTCCCCTGGGGGCCCACGTGATTTCCCCTGGGGGCCCACGTGATTTCCCCTGGGGGCCCACGTGATTTCCCCTGGGGGCCCACGTGATTTCCCCTGGGGGCAAACGTGATTTCCCCTGGGGGCCCACGTGATTTCACCTGGGGGCCCACGTGATTTCCCCTGGGGGCCCACGTGATTGCTCCACCTGGCCCACGTGATTGCCCCACCTGGCCCACGTGATTTCCCCTGGGGGCCCACGTGATTTCCCCTGGGGGCCCACGTGATTTCCCCTGAGGGCCCACGTGATTTCCCCTGGGGGCCCACATGATTTACCCCTGGGGGCCCACGTGATTGCTCCACCTGGGGGCCCACGTGATTTTCCCTGGGGGCCCACGTGATTTCCCCTGGGGGCCCACGTGATTTCCCCTGGGGGCCCACGTGATTTCCCCTGGGGGCCCACGTGATTTCCCCTGGGGGCCCACGTGATTTCCCCTGGGGGCCCACGTGATTTCCCCTGGGGGCCCACGTGATTTGCCCTGGGGGCCCTCGTGATTTCCCCTGGGGGCCCACGTTATTGCTCCACCTGGCCCACGTGATTGCCCCACCTGGCCCACGTGATTTCCCCTGGGGGCCCACGTGATTTCCCCTGGGGGCCCACGTGATTTCCCCTGGGGGCCCATGTGATTTCACCTGGGGGCCCACGTGATTTCCCCTGGGGGCCCACGTGATTTCCCCTGGGGGCCCACGTGATTTCCCCTGGGGGCCCACGTGATTTCCCCTGGGGGCCCACGTGATTTCCCCTGGGGGCCCACGTGATTTCCCCTGGGGGCCCACGTGATTTCCCCTGGGGGCCCACGTGATTTCCCCTGGGGGCCCACGTGATTTCCCCTGGGGGCCCACGTGATTTCCCCTGGGGGCCCACGTGATTTCCCCTGGGGGCCCACGTGATTTCCCCTGGGGGCCCACGTGATTTCCCCTGGGGGCCCACGTGATTTCCCCTGGGGGCCCACGTGATTTCCCCACCTGGGGGCCCACGTGATTTCCACCTGGCCTACGTGATTTCCCCTGGTGGCCCACGTGATTTCCCCTGGGGGCCCACGTGATTTCCCCTGGGGGCCCACGTGATTTCCCCTGGGGGCCCACGTGATTGCTCCACCTGGCCCACGTGATTGCCCACCTGGCCCACGTGATTTCCCCTGGGGGCCCACGTGATTTCCCCTGGGGGCCCACGTGATTGCCCCACCTGGCCCACGTGATTTCCCCTGGGGGCCCACGTGATTTCCCCTGGGGGCCCACGTGATTTCCCCTGGGGGCCCACGTGATTTCCCCTGGGGGCCCACGTGATTTCCCCTGGGGGCCCACGTGATTTCCCCTGGGGGCCCACGTGATTTCCCCTGGGGGCCCACGTGATTTCCCCTGGGGCCCCACGTGATTGCTCCACCTGGCCCACGTGATTGCCCCACCTGGCCCACGTGATTTCCCCTGGGGGCCCACGTGATTTCCCCTGGGGGCCCACGTGATTTCCCCTGGGGGCCCACGTGATTGCTCCACCTGGCCCACGTGATTGCCCCACCTGGCCCACGTGATTGCCCCACCTGGCCCACGTGATTGCTCCACCTGGCCCACGTGATTGCCCCACCTGGCCCACGTGATTTCCCCTGGGGGCCCACGTGATTTCCCCTGGGGGCCCACGTGATTTCCCCTGGGGGCCCACGTGATTTCCCCTGGGGGCCCACGTGATTTCCCCTGGGGGCCCACGTGATTTCCCCTGGGGGCCCACGTGATTGCTCCACCTGGCCCACGTGATTGCCCCACCTGGCCCACGTGATTTCCCCTGGGGGCCCACGTGATTTCCCCTGGGGGCCCACGTGATTTCCCCTGGGGGCCCACGTGATTTCCCCTGGGGGCCCACGTGATTTCCCCAGGGGGCCCACGTGATTTCCCCTGGGGGCCCACGTGATTTCCCCTGGGGGCCCACGTGATTTTCCCTGGGGGCCCACGTGATTTTCCCCTGGGGGCCCACGTGTTTGCTCCACCTGGGGGCCCACGTGATTTCCCCTGGGGGCCCACGTGATTTCCCCTGGGGGCCCACGTGATTTCCCCTGGGGGCCCACGTGATTTCCCCTGGGGGCCCACGTGATTTCCCCTGGGGGCCCACGTGATTTCCCCTGGGGGCCCACGTGATTTCCCCTGGGGGCCCACGTGATTTCCCCTGGGGGCCCACGTGATTTCCCCTGGGGGCCCACGTGATTTCCCCTGGGGGCCCACGTGATTGCTCCACCTGGCCCACGTGATTGCCCCACCTGGCCCACGTGATTGCCCCACCTGGCCCACGTGATTGCACCACCTGGCCCACGTGATTTCCCCTGGGGGCCCACGTGATTTCCCCTGGGGGCCCACGTGATTTCCCCTGGGGGCCCACGTGATTTCCCCTGGGGGCCCACGTGATTTCCCCTGGGGGCCCACGTGATTGCTCCACCTGGCCCATGATATTGCCCCACCTGGCCCACGTGATTGCCCCACCTGGCCCACGTGATTGCACCACCTGGCCCACGTGATTTCCCCTGGGGGCCCACGTGATTTCCCCTGGGGGCCCACGTGATTGCCCCCCTGGGGGCCCACGTGATTTCCCCTGGGGGCCCACGTGATTTCCCCTGGGGGCCCACGTGATTTCCCCTGGGGGCCCACGTGATTTCCCCTGGGGGCCCACGTGATTTCCCCTGGGGTCCCGCGTGATTTCCCCTGGGGGCCCACGTGATTTTCCCTGGGGGCCCACGTGATTGCCCCACCTGGCCCACGTGATTGCCCCACCTGGCCCACGTGATTGCCCCACCGGGCCCACGTGATTTCCCCTGGGGGCCCACGTGATTTCCCCTGGGGGCCCACGTGATTTCCCCTGGGGGCCCACGTGATTGCTCCACCTGGCCCACGTGATTTCCCCTGGGGGCCCACGTGATTTCCCCTGGGGGCCCACGTGATTTCCCCTGGGGGCCCACGTGATTTCCCCTGGGGGCCCACGTGATTTCCCCTGGGGGCCCACGTGATTTCCCCTGGGGGCCCACGTGATTTCCCCTGGGGGCCCACGTGATTTGCCCTGGGGGCGCTCGTGATTTCCCCTGGGGGCCCACGTGATTGCCCCACCTGGCCCACGTGATTGCCCCACCTGGCCCACGTGATTTCCCCTGGGGGCCCACGTGATTTCCCCTGGTGGCCGACGTGATTTCCCCTGGGGGCCCACGTGATTGCTCCACCTGGCCTACGTGATTTCCCCTGGTGGCCCACGTGATTTCCCCTGGGGGCCCACGTGATTTCCCCTGGGGGCCCACGTGATTTCCCCTGGGGGCCCACGTGATTTCCCCTGGGGGCCCACGTGATTTCCCCTGGGGGCCCACGTGATTTCACCTGGGGGCCCACGTGATTTCCCCTGGGGGCCCACGTGATTGCTCCACCTGGCCCACGTGATTGCCCCACCTGGCCCACGTGATTTTCCCTGGGGGCCCACGTGATTTCCCCTGGGGGCCCACGTGATTTCCCCTGGGGGCCCACGTGATTTCCCCTGGGGGCCCACGTGATTTCCCCTGGGGGCCCACGTGATTTCCCCTGGGGGCCCACGTGATTTCCCCTGGGGGCCCACGTGATTTCCCCTGGGGGCCCACGTGATTTCCCCTGGGGGCCCACGTGATTTCCCCTGGGGGCCCACGTGATTTCCCCTGGGGGCCCACGTGATTTCCCCTGGGGGCCCACGTGATTTCCCCTGGGGGCCCACGTGATTTCCCCTGGGGGCCCACGTGATTTCCCCTGGGGGCCCACGTGATTGCTCCACCTGGCCCACGTGATTGCCCCACCTGGCCCACGTGATTTCCCCTGGGGGCCCACGTGATTTCCCCTGGGGGCCCACGTGATTTCCCCTGGGGGCCCATGTGATTTCACCTGGGGGCCCACGTGATTTCCCCTGGGGGCCCACGTGATTTCCCCTGGGGGCCCACGTGATTTCCCCTGGGGGCCCACGTGATTTCCCCTGGGGGCCCACGTGATTTCCCCTGGGGGCCCACGTGATTTCCCCTGGGGGCCCACGTGATTTCCCCTGGGGGCCCACGTGATTTCCCCTGGGGGCCCACGTGATTTCCCCTGGGGGCCCACGTGATTTGCCCTGGGGGCCCTCGTGATTTCCCCTGGGGGCCCACGTGATTGCCCCACCTGGCCCACGTGATTGCCCCACCTGGCCCACGTGATTTCCCCTGGGGGCCCACGTGATTTCCCCTGGGGGCCCACGTGATTTCCCCTGGGGGCCCACGTGATTGCTCCACCTGGCCCACGTGATTGCCCCACCTGGCCCACGTGATTTCCCCTGGGGGCCCACGTGATTTCCCCTGGGGGCCCACGTGATTTCCCCTGGGGGCCCACGTGATTTCCCCTGGGGGCCCACGTGATTTCCCCTGGGGGCCACGTGATTGCCCCACCTGGCCCACGTGATTTCCCCTGGGGGCCCACGTGATTTCCCCTGGGGGCCCACGTGATTTCCCCTGGGGGCCCACGTGATTTCCCCTGGGGGCCCACGTGATTTCCCCTGGGGGCCCACGTGATTTCCCCTGGGGGCCCACGTGATTTCCCCTGGGGGCCCACGTGATTTCCCCTGGGGGCCCCACGTGATTGCTCCACCTGGCCCACGTGATTGCCCCACCTGGCCCACGTGATTTCCCCTGGGGGCCCACGTGATTTCCCCTGGGGGCCCACGTGATTTCCCCTGGGGGCCCACGTGATTTCCCCTGGGGGCCCACGTGATTTCCCCTGGGGGCCCACGTGATTTCCCCTGGGGGCTCACGTGATTTCCCCTGGGGGCCCACGTGATTTCCCCTGGGGGCCCACGTGATTTCCCCTGGGGGCCCACGTGATTTCCCCTGGGGGCCCACGTGATTGCTCCACCTGGCCCACGTGATTGCCCCACCTGGCCCACGTGATTTCCCCTGGGGGCCCACGTGATTTCCCCTGGGGGCCCACGTGATTTCCCCTGGGGGCCCACGTGATTTCCCCTGGGGGCCCACGTGATTTCCCCTGGGGGCCCACGTGATTTCCCCTGGGGGCCCACGTGATTTCCCCTGGGGGCCCACGTGATTTCCCCTGGGGGCCCACGTGATTTCCCCTGGGGGCCCACGTGATTTCCCCTGGGGGCCCACGTGATTTTCCCTTGGGGGCCCACGTGATTTCCCCTGGGGGCCCACGTGATTTCCCCTGGGGGCCCACGTGATTTCCCCTGGGGGCCCACGTGATTTCCCCTGGGGGCCCACGTGATTTCCCCTGGGGGCCCACGTGATTGCTCCACATGGCCCACGTGATTGCCCCACCTGGCCCACGTGATTGCCCCACCTGGCCCACGTGATTTCCCCCTGGGGGCCCACGTGATTTCCCCTGGGGGCCCACGTGATTTCCCCTGGGGGCCCACGTGATTTCCCCTGGGGGCCCACGTGATTTCCCCTGGGGGCCCACGTGATTTCCCCTGGGGGCCCACGTGATTTCCCCTGGGGGCCCACGTGATTGCTCCCCTGGGGGCCCACGTGATTGCCCCACCTGGCCCACGTGATTGCCCCACCTGGCCCACGTGATTGCACCACCTGGCCCACGTGATTTCCCCTGGGGGCCCACGTGATTTCCCCTGGGGGCCCACGTGATTTCCCCTGGGGGCCCACGTGATTTCCCCTGGGGGCCCACGTGATTTCCCCTGGGGGCCCACGTGATTTCCCCTGGGGGCCCACGTGATTTCCCCTGGGGGCCCACGTGATTGCCCCACCTGGCCCACGTGATTGCCCCACCTGGCCCACGTGATTTCCCCTGGGGGCCCACGTGATTTCCCCTGGGGGCCCACGTGATTTCCCCTGGGGGCCCACGTGATTTCCCCTGGGGGCCCACGTGATTGCTCCACCTGGCCCACGTGATTTCCCCTGGGGGCCCACGTGATTTCCCCTGGGGGCCCACGTGATTTCCCCTGGGGGCCCACGTGATTTCCCCTGGGGGCCCACGTGATTTCCCCTGGGGGCCCACGTGATTTCCCCTGGGGGCCCACGTGATTTCCCCTGGGGGCCCACGTGATTTCCCCTGGGGATTGCCCACGTGATTTCCCCTGGGGGCCCACGTGATTTCCCCTGGGGGCCCACGTGATTTCCCCTGGGGGCCCACGTGATTTCCCCTGGGGGCCCACGTGATTTCCCCTGGGGGCCCACGTGATTTCCCCTGGGGGCCCACGTGATTTCCCCTGGGGGCCCACGTGATTGCTCCACCTGGCCCACGTGATTGCCCCACCTGGCCCACGTGATTGCCCCACCTGGCCCACGTGATTGCACCACCTGGCCCACGTGATTTCCCCTGGGGGCCCACGTGATTTCCCCTGGGGGCCCACGTGATTTCCCCTGGGGGCCCACGTGATTTCCCCTGGGGGCCCACGTGATTTCCCCTGGGGGCCCACGTGATTGCTCCACCTGGCCCATGATATTGCCCCACCTGGCCCACGTGATTGCCCCACCTGGCCCACGTGATTGCACCACCTGGCCCACGTGATTTCCCCTGGGGGCCCACGTGATTTCCCCTGGGGGCCCACGTGATTTCCCCTGGGGGCCCACGTGATTTCCCCTGGGGGCCCACGTGATTGCTCCACCTGGCCCACGTGATTGCCCCACCTGGCCCACGTGATTTCCCCTGGGGGCCCACGTGATTTCCCCTGGGGGCCCACGTGATTTCCCCTGGGGGCCCACGTGATTTCCCCTGGGGGCCCACGTGATTTCCCCTGGGGTCCCACGTGATTTCCCCTGGGGGCCCACGTGATTTTCCCACGTGATTGCCCCACCTGGCCCACGTGATTGCCCCACCTGGCCCACGTGATTTCCCCTGGGGGCCCACGTGATTTCCCCTGGGGGCCCACGTGATTTCCCCTGGGGGCCCACGTGATTGCTCCACCTGGGGGCCCACGTGATTGCTCCACCTGGCCCACGTGATTTCCCCTGGGGGCCCACGTGATTTCCCCTGGGGGCCCACGTGATTTCCCCTGGGGGCCCACGTGATTTCCCCTGGGGGCCCACGTGATTTCCCCTGGGGGCCCACGTGATTTCCCCTGGGGGCCCACGTGATTTCCCCTGGGGGCCCACGTGATTTCCCCTGGGGGCCCACGTGATTTGCCCTGGGGGCGCTCGTGATTTCCCCTGGGGGCCCACGTGATTGCCCCACCTGGCCCACGTGATTGCCCCACCTGGCCCACGTGATTTCCCCTGGGGGCCCACGTGATTTCCCCTGGGGGCCGACGTGATTTCCCCTGGGGGCCCACGTGATTGCTCCACCTGGCCCACGTGATTTCCCCTGGTGGCCCACGTGATTTCCCCTGGGGGCCCACGTGATTTCCCCTGGGGGCCCACGTGATTTCCCCTGGGGGCCCACGTGATTTCCCCTGGGGGCCCACGTGATTTCCCCTGGGGGCCCACGTGATTTCACCTGGGGGCCCACGTGATTTCCCCTGGGGGCCCACGTGATTGCTCCACCTGGCCCACGTGATTGCCCCACCTGGCCCACGTGATTTCCCCTGGGGGCCCACGTGATTTCCCCTGGGGGCCCACGTGATTTCCCCTGGGGGCCCACGTGATTTCCCCTGGGGGCCCACGTGATTTCCCCTGGGGGCCCACGTGATTGCTCCCCTGGCCCACGTGATTTCCCCACCTGGCCCACGTGATTGCCCCTGGGGGCCCACGTGATTTCCCCCTGGGGGCCCACGTGATTTCCCCTGGGGGCCCACGTGATTTCCCCTGGGGGCCCACGTGATTTCCCCTGGGGGCCCACGTGATTTCCCCTGGGGGCCCACGTGATTTCCCCTGGGGGCCCACGTGATTTCCCCTGGGGGCCCACGTGATTGCTCCACCTGGCCCACGTGATTGCCCCACCTGGCCCACGTGATTTCCCCTGGGGGCCCACGTGATTTCCCCTGGGGGCCCACGTGATTTCCCCTGGGGGCCCACGTGATTTCCCCTGGGGGCCCACGTGATTTCCCCTGGGGGCCCACGTGATTTCCCCTGGGGGCCCACGTGATTTCCCCTGGGGGCCCACGTGATTTCCCCTGGGGGCCCACGTGATTTCCCCTGGGGGCCCACGTGATTTCCCCTGGGGGCCCACGTGATTTCCCCTGGGGGCCCACGTGATTGCCCCACCTGGCCCACGTGATTGCCCCACCTGGCCCACGTGATTTCCCCTGGGGGCCCACGTGATTTCCCCTGGGGGCCCACGTGATTTCCCCTGGGGGCCCACGTGATTGCCCCACCTGGCCCACGTGATTTCCCCTGGGGGCCCACGTGATTTCCCCTGGGGGCCCACGTGATTTCCCCTGGGGGCCCACGTGATTTCCCCTGGGGGCCCACGTGATTTCCCCTGGCCCACGTGATTGCCCCACCTGGGGGCCCACGTGATTTCCCCCTGGCCCACGTGATTGCCCACCTGGCCCACGTGATTTCCCCTGGGGGCCCACGTGATTTCCCCTGGGGGCCCACGTGATTTCCCCTGGGGGCCCACGTGATTTCCCCTGGGGGCCCACGTGATTTCCCCTGGGGGCCACGTGATTTCCCCTGGGGGCCCACGTGATTTCCCCTGGGGGCCCACGTGATTTCCCCTGGGGGCCCACGTGATTTCCCCTGGGGGCCCACGTGATTTCCCCTGGGGGCCCACGTGATTTCCCCTGGGGGCCCACGTGATTTCCCCTGGGGGCCCACGTGATTTCCCCTGGGGGCCCACGTGATTTCCCCTGGGGGCCCACGTGATTTCCCCTGGGGGCCCACGTGATTGCTCCACCTGGCCCACGTGATTGCCCCACCTGGCCCACGTGATTTCCCCTGGGGGCCCACGTGATTTCCCCTGGGGGCCCACGTGATTTCCCCTGGGGGCCCACGTGATTTCCCCTGGGGGCCCACGTGATTTCCCCTGGGGGCCCACGTGATTTCCCCTGGGGGCCCACGTGATTTCCCCTGGGGGCCCACGTGATTGCTCCACCTGGGGGCCCACGTGATTGCTCCACCTGGCCCACGTGATTGCCCCACCTGGCCCACGTGATTTCCCCTGGGGGCCCACGTGATTTCCCCTGGGGGCCCACGTGATTTCCCCTGGGGGCCCACGTGATTTCCCCTGGGGGCCCACGTGATTTCCCCTGGGGGCCCACGTGATTTCCCCTGGGGGCCCACGTGATTTCCCCTGGGGGCCCACGTGATTGCTCCACCTGGCCCACGTGATTGCCCCACCTGGCCCACGTGATTGCCCCACCTGGCCCACGTGATTGCACCACCTGGCCCACGTTATTTCCCCTGGGGGCCCACGTGATTTCCCCTGGGGGCCCACGTGATTTCCCCTGGGGGCCCACGTGATTTCCCCTGGGGGCCCACGTGATTGCTCCACCTGGCCCACGTGATTGCCCCACCTGGCCCACGTGATTTCCCCTGGGGGCCCACGTGATTTCCCCTGGGGGCCCACGTGATTTCCCCTGGGGGCCCACGTGATTTCCCCTGGGGGCCCACGTGATTGCCCCTGGGGGCCCACGTGATTTCCCCTGGGGGCCCACGTGATTTGCCCTGGGGGCCCTCGTGATTTCCCCTGGGGGCCCACGTGATTGCCCCACCTGGCCCACGTGATTGCCCCACCTGGCCCACGTGATTTCCCCTGGGGGCCCACGTGATTTCCCCTGGGGGCCCACGTGATTTCCCCTGGGGGCCCACGTGATTGCACCTGGGGGCCCACGTGATTGCCCCACCTGGCCCACGTGATTTCCCCTGGGGGCCCACGTGATTTCCCCTGGGGGCCCACGTGATTTCCCCTGGGGGCCCACGTGATTTCCCCTGGGGGCCCACGTGATTTCCCCTGGGGGCCCACGTGATTTCCCCTGGGGGCCCACGTGATTTCCCCTGGGGGCCCACGTGATTTCCCCTGGGGGCCCACGTGATTTCCCCTGGGGGCCCACGTGATTTGCCCTGGGGGCCCTCGTGATTTCCCCTGGGGGCCCACGTGATTGCCCCACCTGGCCCACGTGATTGCCCCACCTGGCCCACGTGATTTCCCCTGGGGGCCCACGTGATTTCCCCTGGGGGCCCACGTGATTTCCCCTGGGGGCCCACGTGATTGCTCCACCTGGCCCACGTGATTGCCAAACCTGGCCCACGTGATTTCCCCTGGGGGCCCACGTGATTTCCCATGGGGGCCCACGTGATTGCCCCACCTGGCCCACGTGATTGCCCCACCTGGCCCACGTGATTTCCCCTGGGGGCCCACGTGATTTCCCCTGGGGGCCCACGTGATTTCCCCTGGGGGCCCACGTGATTGCTCCACCTGGCCCACGTGATTTCCCCTGGGGGCCCACGTGATTTCCCCTGGGGGCCCACGTGATTTCCCCTGGGGGCCCACGTGATTTCCCCTGGGGGCCCACGTGATTTCCCCTGGGGGCCCACGTGATTTCCCCTGGGGGCCCACGTGATTTCCCCTGGGGGCCCACGTGATTTCCCCTGGGGGCCCACGTGATTTGCCCCTGGGGGCCCACGTGATTTCCCCTGGGGGCCCACGTGATTGCCCCACCTGGCCCACGTGATTGCCCCACCTGGCCCACGTGATTGCCCCACCTGGCCCACGTGATTTCCCCTGGGGGCCCACGTGATTTCCCCTGGGGGCCCACGTGATTTCCCCTGGGGGCCCACGTGATTTCCCCTGGGGGCCCACGTGATTTCCCCTGGGGCCCACGTGATTTCCCCTGGGGGCCCACGTGATTTCCCCTGGGGGCCCACGTGATTTCCCCTGGGGGCCCACGTGATTTCCCCTGGGGGCCCACGTGATTTCCCCTGGGGGCCCACGTGATTTCCCCTGGGGGCCCACGTGATTTCCCCTGGGGGCCCACGTGATTTCCCCTGGGGGCCCACGTGATTTCCCCTGGGGGCCCACGTGATTTCCCCTGGGGGCCCACGTGATTTCCCCTGGGGGCCCACGTGATTGCTCCACCTGGCCCACGTGATTGCCCCACCTGGCCCACGTGATTTCCCCTGGGGGCCCACGTGATTTCCCCTGGGGGCCCACGTGATTTCCCCTGGGGGCCCACGTGATTTCCCCTGGGGGCCCACGTGATTTCCCCTGGGGGCCCACGTGATTTCACCTGGGGCCCCACGTGATTTCCCCACCTGGCCCACGTGATTTCCCCTGGGGGCCCACGTGATTTCCCCTGGGGGCCCACGTGATTTCCCCTGGGGGCCCACGTGATTGCCCCACCTGGCCCACGTGATTTCCCCTGGGGGCCCACGTGATTTCCCCTGGGGGCCCACGTGATTTCCCCTGGGGGCCCACGTGATTTCCCCTGGGGGCCCACGTGATTTCCCCTGGGGGCCCACGTGATTTCCCCTGGGGGCCCACGTGATTGCCCACCTGGCCCACGTGATTGCCCCACCTGGCCCACGTGATTGCCCCACCTGGGGGCCCACGTGATTTCCCCTGGGGGCCCACGTGATTTCCCCTGGGGGCCCACGTGATTTCCCCTGGGGGCCCACGTGATTTCCCCTGGGGGCCCACGTGATTTCCCCTGGGGGCCCACGTGATTTGCCCTGGGGGCCCTCGTGATTTCCCCTGGGGGCCCACGTGATTGCCCCACCTGGCCCACGTGATTGCCCCACCTGGCCCACGTGATTTCCCCTGGGGGCCCACGTGATTTCCCCTGGGGGCCCACGTGATTTCCCCTGGGGGCCCACGTGATTGCTCCACCTGGCCCACGTGATTTCCCCTGGGGGCCCACGTGATTTCCCCTGGGGGCCCACGTGATTTCCCCTGGGGGCCCACGTGATTTCCCCTGGGGGCCCACGTGATTTCCCCTGGGGGCCCACGTGATTTCCCCTGGGGGCCCACGTGATTTCCCCTGGGGGCCCACGTGATTTCCCCTGGGGGCCCACGTGATTTCCCCTGGGGGCCCACGTGATTTCCCCTGGGGGCCCACGTGATTTCCCCTGGGGGCCCACGTGATTTCCCCTGGGGGCCCACGTGATTTTCCCCTGGGGGCCCACGTGATTTCCCCTGGGGGCCCACGTGATTTCCCCTGGGGGCCCACGTGATTTCCCCTGGGGGCCCACGTGATTTCCCCTGGGGGCCCACGTGATTTCCCCTGGGGGCCCACGTGATTTCCCCTGGGGGCCCACGTGATTTCCCCTGGGGGCCCACGTGATTTCCCCTGGGGGCCCACGTGATTTCCCCTGGGGGCCCACGTGATTTCCCCTGGGGGCCCACGTGATTTCCCCTGGGGGCCCACGTGATTTCCCCTGGGGGCCCACGTGATTGCTCCACCTGGCCCAGTGATTGCCCCACCTGGCCCACGTGATTGCCCCACCTGGCCCACGTGATTGCACCACCTGGCCCACGTGATTTCCCCTGGGGGCCCACGTGATTTCCCCTGGGGGCCCACGTGATTTCCCCTGGGGGCCCACGTGATTTCCCCTGGGGGCCCACGTGATTGCTCCACCTGGCCCACGTGATTGCCCCTGGGGGCCCACGTGATTTCCCCTGGGGGCCCACGTGATTTCCCCTGGGGGCCCACGTGATTTCCCCTGGGGGCCCACGTGATTTCCCCTGGGGGCCCACGTGATTTCCCCTGGGGGCCCACGTGATTTCCCCTGGGGGCCCACGTGATTGCCCCACCTGGCCCACGTGATTGCTCCCCTGGCCCACGTGATTTCCCCACCTGGGGGCCCACGTGATTGCCCCCTGGGGGCCCACGTGATTTCCCCTGGGGGCCCACGTGATTTCCCCACCTGGCCCACGTGATTTCCCCTGGGGGGCCCACGTGATTTCCCCTGGGGGCCCACGTGATTTCCCCTGGGGGCCCACGTGATTTCCCCTGGGGGCCCACCTGGGGGCCCACGTGATTTCCCCTGGGGGCCCACGTGATTTCCCCTGGGGGCCCACGTGATTTCCCCTGGGGGCCCACGTGATTTCCCCTGGGGGCCCACGTGATTTCCCCTGGGGGCCCACGTGATTTCCCCTGGGGGCCCACGTGATTTCCCCTGGGGGCCCACGTGATTTCCCCTGGGGGCCCACGTGATTTCCCCTGGGGGCCCACGTGATTGCTCCACCTGGCCCACGTGATTGCCCCACCTGGCCCACGTGATTTCCCCTGGGGGCCCACGTGATTTCCCCTGGGGGCCCACGTGATTTCCCCTGGGGGCCCACGTGATTTCCCCTGGGGGCCCACGTGATTTCCCCTGGGGGCCCACGTGATTTCCCCTGGGGGCCCACGTGATTGCCCCACCTGGGGGCCCACGTGATTTCCCCTGGGGGCCCACGTGATTTCCCCTGGGGGCCCACGTGATTTCCCCTGGGGGCCCACGTGATTTCCCCTGGGGGCCCACGTGATTTCCCCTGGGGGCCCACGTGATTTCCCCTGGGGGCCCACGTGATTTCCCCTGGGGGCCCACGTGATTTCCCCTGGGGGCCCACGTGATTTCCCCACCTGGCCCACGTGATTGCCCCACCTGGCCCACGTGATTTCCCCACCTGGCCCACGTGATTTCCCCTGGGGGCCCACGTGATTTCCCCTGGGGGCCCACGTGATTGCTCCACCTGGGCCCACGTGATTGCCCCTGGGGGCCCACGTGATTTCCCCTGGGGGCCCACGTGATTTCCCCTGGGGGCCCACGTGATTTCCCCTGGGGGCCCACGTGATTTCCCCTGGGGGCCCACGTGATTTCCCCTGGGGGCCCACGTGATTGCTCCACCTGGCCCACGTGATTGCCCCACCTGGCCCACGTGATTTCCCCTGGGGGCCCACGTGATTTCCCCTGGGGGCCCACGTGATTTCCCCTGGGGGCCCACGTGATTTCCCCTGGGGGCCCACGTGATTTCCCCTGGGGGCCCACGTGATTTCCCCTGGGGGCCCACGTGATTTCCCCTGGGGGCCCACGTGATTGCTCCACCGGGCCCACGTGATTGCCCCACCTGGCCCACGTGATTGCCCCACCTGGCCCACGTGATTGCACCACCTGGCCCACGTGATTTCCCCTGGGGGCCCACGTGATTTCCCCTGGGGGCCCACGTGATTTCCCCTGGGGGCCCACGTGATTTCCCCTGGGGGCCCACGTGATTTCCCCTGGGGGCCCACGTGATTGCTCCACCTGGCCCACGTGATTGCCCCACCTGGCCCACGTGATTGCCCCACCTGGCCCACGTGATTTCCCCTGGGGGCCCACGTGATTTCCCCTGGGGGCCCACGTGATTTGCCCTGGGGGCCCTCGTGATTTCCCCTGGGGGCCCACGTGATTGCCCCACCTGGCCCACGTGATTGCCCCACCTGGCCCACGTGATTTCCCCTGGGGGCCCACGTGATTTCCCCTGGGGGCCCACGTGATTTCCCCTGGGGGCCCACGTGATTGCTCCACCTGGCCCACGTGATTTCCCCTGGGGGCCCACGTGATTTCCCCTGGGGGCCCACGTGATTTCCCCTGGGGGCCCACGTGATTTCCCCTGGGGGCCCACGTGATTTCCCCTGGGGGCCCACGTGATTTCCCCTGGGGGCCCACGTGATTTCCCCTGGGGGCCCACGTGATTTCCCCTGGGGGCCCACGTGATTTCCCCTGGGGGCCCACGTGATTTCCCCTGGGGGCCCACGTGATTGCTCCACCTGGCCCACGTGATTGCCCCACCTGGCCCACGTGATTTCCCCTGGGGGCCCACGTGATTTCCCCTGGGGGCCCACGTGATTGCCCCATCTGGCCCACGTGATTGCCCCACCTGGCCCACGTGATTGCCCCACCTGGCCCACGTGATTTCCCCTGGGGGCCCACGTGATTTCCCCTGGGGGCCCACGTGATTTCCCCTGGGGGCCCACGTGATTTCCCCTGGGGGCCCACGTGATTTCCCCTGGGGGCCCACGTGATTTGCCCTGGGGGCCCTCGTGATTTCCCCTGGGGGCCCACGTGATTGCCCCACCTGGCCCACGTGATTGCCCCACCTGGCCCACGTGATTTCCCCTGGGGGCCCACGTGATTTCCCCTGGGGGCCCACGTGATTTCCCCTGGGGGCCCACGTGATTGCTCCACCTGGGGGCCCACGTGATTTCCCCTGGGGGCCCACGTGATTTCCCCTGGGGGCCCACGTGATTTCCCCTGGGGGCCCACGTGATTTCCCCTGGGGGCCCACGTGATTTCCCCTGGGGGCCCACGTGATTTCCCCTGGGGGCCCACGTGATTGCCCCACCTGGCCCACGTGATTTCCCCTGGGGGCCCACGTGATTTCCCCTGGGGGCCCACGTGATTTCCCCTGGGGGCCCACGTGATTTCCCCTGGGGGCCCACGTGATTTCCCCTGGGGGCCCACGTGATTTCCCCTGGGGGCCCACGTGATTTCCCCTGGGGGCCCACGTGATTTCCCCTGGGGGCCCACGTGATTTGCCCTGGGGGCCCACGTGATTTCCCCTGGGGGCCCACGTGATTGCCCCACCTGGCCCACGTGATTGCCCCACCTGGCCCACGTGATTGCCCCACCTGGCCCACGTGATTTCCCCTGGGGGCCCACGTGATTTCCCCTGGGGGCCCACGTGATTTCCCCTGGGGGCCCACGTGATTTCCCCTGGGGGCCCACGTGATTGCTCCACCTGGCCCACGTGATTGCCCCACCTGGCCCACGTGATTTCCCCTGGGGGCCCACGTGATTTCCCCTGGGGGCCCACGTGATTTCCCCTGGGGGCCCACGTGATTGCTCCACCTGGCCCACGTGATTGCCCCACCTGGCCCACGTGATTTCCCCTGGGGGCCCACGTGATTTCCCCTGGGGGCCCACGTGATTTCCCCTGGGGGCCCACGTGATTTCCCCTGGGGGCCCACGTGATTTCCCCTGGGGGCCCACGTGGCCCACGTGATTTCCCCTGGGGGCCCACGTGATTTCCCCTGGGGGCCCACGTGATTTCCCCTGGGGGCCCACGTGATTTCCCCTGGGGGCCCACGTGATTTCCCCTGGGGGCCCACGTGATTTGCCCTGGGGGCCCTCGTGATTTCCCCTGGGGGCCCACGTGATTGCCCCACCTGGCCCACGTGATTGCCCCACCTGGCCCACGTGATTTCCCCTGGGGGCCCACGTGATTTCCCCTGGGGGCCCACGTGATTTCCCCTGGGGGCCCACGTGATTGCTCCACCTGGCCCACGTGATTGCCAAACCTGGCCCACGTGATTTCCCCTGGGGGCCCACGTGATTTCCCATGGGGGCCCACGTGATTTCCCCTGGGGGCCCACGTGATTTCCCCTGGGGGCCCACGTGATTTCCCCTGGGGGCCCACGTGATTTCCCCTGGGGGCCCACGTGATTTCCCCTGGGGGCCCACGTGATTTCCCCTGGGGGCCCACGTGATTTCCCCTGGGGGCCCACGTGATTTCCCCTGGGGGCCCACGTGATTGCTCCACCTGGCCCACGTGATTGCCCCACCTGGCCCACGTGATTTCCCCTGGGGGCCCACGTGATTTCCCCTGGGGGCCCACGTGATTTCCCCTGGGGGCCCACGTGATTTCCCCTGGGGGCCCACGTGATTTCCCCTGGGGGCCCACGTGATTTCCCCTGGGGGCCCACGTGATTTCCCCTGGGGGCCCACGTGATTGCTCCACCTGGCCCACGTGATTGCCCCACCTGGCCCACGTGATTTCCCCACCTGGCCCACGTGATTGCACCACCTGGCCCACGTGATTTCCCCTGGGGGCCCACGTGATTTCCCCTGGGGGCCCACGTGATTTCCCCTGGGGGCCCACGTGATTTCCCCTGGGGGCCCACGTGATTGCCCCACCTGGCCCACGTGATTTCCCCTGGGGGCCCACGTGATTTCCCCTGGGGGCCCACGTGATTTCCCCTGGGGGCCCACGTGATTGCTCCACCTGGCCCACGTGATTGCCCCACCTGGCCCACGTGATTGCCCCACTTGGCCCACGTGATTGCACCACCTGGCCCACGTGATTTCCCCTGGGGGCCCACGTGATTTCCCCTGGGGGCCCACGTGATTTCCCCTGGGGGCCCACGTGATTTCCCCTGGGGGCCCACGTGATTGCTCCACCTGGCCCACGTGATTGCCCCACCTGGCCCACGTGATTTCCCCTGGGGGCCCACGTGATTTCCCCTGGGGGCCCACGTGATTTCCCCTGGGGGCCCACGTGATTTCCCCTGGGGGCCCACGTGATTTCCCCTGGGGGCCCACGTGATTTCCCCTGGGGGCCCACGTGATTTGCCCTGGGGGCCCACGTGATTTCCCCTGGGGGCCCACGTGATTGCACCACCTGGCCCACGTGATTGCCCCACCTGGCCCACGTGATTTCCCCTGGGGGCCCACGTGATTTCCCCTGGGGGCCCACGTGATTTCCCCTGGGGGCCCACGTGATTTCCCCTGGGGGCCCACGTGATTTCCCCTGGGGGCCCACGTGATTTCCCCTGGGGGCCCACGTGATTTCCCCTGGGGGCCCACGTGATTTCCCCTGGGGGCCCACGTGATTTCCCCTGGGGGCCCACGTGATTGCCCCACCTGGCCCACGTGATTGCCCCACCTGGCCCACGTGATTTCCCCTGGGGGCCCACGTGATTTCCCCTGGGGGCCCACGTGATTTCCCCTGGGGGCCCACGTGATTGCCCCTGGGGGCCCACGTGATTGCCCCACCTGGCCCACGTGATTTCCCCTGGGGGCCCACGTGATTTCCCCTGGGGGCCCACGTGATTTCCCCTGGGGGCCCACGTGATTTCCCCTGGGGGCCCACGTGATTTCCCCTGGGGGCCCACGTGATTTCCCCTGGGGGCCCACGTGATTTCCCCTGGGGGCCCACGTGATTTGCCCTGGGGGCCCTCGTGATTTCCCCTGGGGGCCCACGTGATTGCCCCACCTGGCCCACGTGATTGCCCCACCTGGCCCACGTGATTTCCCCTGGGGGCCCACGTGATTTCCCCTGGGGGCCCACGTGATTTCCCCTGGGGGCCCACGTGATTGCTCCACCTGGCCCACGTGATTGCCCCACCTGGCCCACGTGATTTCCCCTGGGGGCCCACGTGATTTCCCCTGGGGGCCCACGTGATTTCCCCTGGGGGCCCACGTGATTTCCCCTGGGGGCCCACGTGATTTCCCCTGGGGGCCCACGTGATTTCCCCTGGGGGCCCACGTGATTTCCCCTGGGGGCCCACGTGATTTCCCCTGGGGGCCCACGTGATTTCCCCTGGGGGCCCACGTGATTTCCCCTGGGGGCCCACGTGATTTCCCCTGGGGGCCCTCGTGATTTCCCCTGGGGGCCCACGTGATTGCCCCACCTGGCCCACGTGATTGCCCCACCTGGCCCACGTGATTTCCCCTGGGGGCCCACGTGATTTCCCCTGGGGGCCCACGTGATTTCCCCTGGGGGCCCACGTGATTGCTCCACCTGGCCCACGTGATTGCCAAACCTGGCCCACGTGATTTCCCCTGGGGGCCCACGTGATTTCCCATGGGGGCCCACGTGATTTCCCCTGGGGGCCCACGTGATTTCCCCTGGGGGCCCACGTGATTTCCCCTGGGGGCCCACGTGATTTCCCCTGGGGGCCCACGTGATTTCCCCTGGGGGCCCACGTGATTTCCCCTGGGGGCCCACGTGATTTCCCCTGGGGGCCCACGTGATTTCCCCTGGGGGCCCACGTGATTTCCCCTGGGGGCCCACGTGATTGCTCCACCTGGCCCACGTGATTGCCCCACCTGGCCCACGTGATTTCCCCTGGGGGCCCACGTGATTTCCCCTGGGGGCCCACGTGATTTCCCCTGGGGGCCCACGTGATTTCCCCTGGGGGCCCACGTGATTTCCCCTGGGGGCCCACGTGATTTCCCCTGGGGGCCCACGTGATTTCCCCTGGGGGCCCACGTGATTTCCCCTGGGGGCCCACGTGATTTCCCCTGGGGGCCCACGTGATTTCCCCTGGGGGCCCACGTGATTGCTCCACCTGGCCCACGTGATTGCCCCACCTGGCCCACGTGATTGCCCCACCTGGCCCACGTGATTGCACCACCTGGCCCACGTGATTTCCCCTGGGGGCCCACGTGATTTCCCCTGGGGGCCCACGTGATTTCCCCTGGGGGCCCACGTGATTTCCACTGGGGGCCCACGTGATTGCCCCACCTGGCCCACGTGATTTCCCCTGGGGGCCCACGTGATTTCCCCTGGGGGCCCACGTGATTTCCCCTGGGGGCCCACGTGATTGCCCCTGGGGGCCCACGTGATTGCCCCACCTGGCCCACGTGATTTCCCCACCTGGCCCACGTGATTGCACCACCTGGCCCACGTGATTTCCCCTGGGGGCCCACGTGATTTCCCCTGGGGGCCCACGTGATTTCCCCTGGGGGCCCACGTGATTTCCCCTGGGGGCCCACGTGATTTCCCCTGGGGGCCCACGTGATTTCCCCTGGGGGCCCACGTGATTGCCCCACCTGGCCCACGTGATTGCCCCACCTGGCCCACGTGATTTCCCCTGGGGGCCCACGTGATTTCCCCTGGGGGCCCACGTGATTTCCCCTGGGGGCCCACGTGATTTCCCCTGGGGGCCCACGTGATTGCCCCTGGGGGCCCACGTGATTGCCAAACCTGGCCCACGTGATTTCCCCTGGGGGCCCACGTGATTTCCCCTGGGGGCCCACGTGATTTCCCCTGGGGGCCCACGTGATTTCCCCTGGGGGCCCACGTGATTTCCCCTGGGGGCCCACGTGATTTCCCCTGGGGGCCCACGTGATTTCCCCTGGGGGCCCACGTGATTTCCCCTGGGGGCCCACGTGATTTCCCCTGGGGGCCCACGTGATTTCCCCTGGGGGCCCACGTGATTTCCCCTGGGGGCCCACGTGATTGCTCCCCTGGGGGCCCACGTGATTGCCCCACCTGGCCCACGTGATTTCCCCTGGGGGCCCACGTGATTTCCCCTGGGGGCCCACGTGATTTCCCCTGGGGGCCCACGTGATTTCCCCTGGGGGCCCACGTGATTTCCCCTGGGGGCCCACGTGATTTCCCCTGGGGGCCCACGTGATTTCCCCTGGGGGCCCACGTGATTTCCCCTGGGGGCCCACGTGATTTCCCCTGGGGGCCCACGTGATTTCCCCTGGGGGCCCACGTGATTTCCACCGGGCCCACGTGATTGCCCCACCTGGCCCACGTGATTGCCCCACCTGGCCCACGTGATTGCACCACCTGGCCCACGTGATTTCCCCTGGGGGCCCACGTGATTTCCCCTGGGGGCCCACGTGATTTCCCCTGGGGGCCCACGTGATTTCCCCTGGGGGCCCACGTGATTTCCCCTGGGGGCCCACGTGATTTCCCCTGGGGGCCCACGTGATTTCCCCTGGGGGCCCACGTGATTTCCCCTGGGGGCCCACGTGATTGCTCCCCTGGGGGCCCACGTGATTGCCCCACCTGGCCCACGTGATTGCCCCACCTGGCCCACGTGATTGCCCCACCTGGCCCACGTGATTTCCCCTGGGGGCCCACGTGATTTCCCCTGGGGGCCCACGTGATTTCCCCTGGGGGCCCACGTGATTTCCCCTGGGGGCCCACGTGATTTCCCCTGGGGGCCCACGTGATTTCCCCTGGGGGCCCACGTGATTTCCCCTGGGGGCCCACGTGATTTCCCCTGGGGGCCCACGTGATTTCCCCTGGGGGCCCACGTGATTTCCCCTGGGGGCCCACGTGATTTCCCCTGGGGGCCCACGTGATTGCTCCACCTGGCCCACGTGATTGCCCCACCTGGCCCACGTGATTGCCCCACCTGGCCCACGTGATTGCCCCACCTGGCCCACGTGATTTCCCCTGGGGGCCCACGTGATTTCCCCTGGGGGCCCACGTGATTTCCCCTGGGGGCCCACGTGATTTCCCCTGGGGGCCCACGTGATTTCCCCTGGGGGCCCACGTGATTTCCCCTGGGGGCCCACGTGATTTCCCCTGGGGGCCCACGTGATTTCCCCTGGGGGCCCACGTGATTTCCCCTGGGGGCCCACGTGATTTCCCCTGGGGGCCCACGTGATTTCCCCTGGGGGCCCACGTGATTGCTCCACCTGGCCCACGTGATTGCTCCACCTGGCCCACGTGATTGCCCCACCTGGCCCACGTGATTTCCCCACCTGGCCCACGTGATTTCCCCTGGGGGCCCACGTGATTTCCCCTGGGGGCCCACGTGATTTCCCCTGGGGGCCCACGTGATTTCCCCTGGGGGCCCCGTGATTTCCCCTGGGGGCCCACGTGATTTCCCCTGGGGGCCCACGTGATTTCCCCTGGGGGCCCACGTGATTTCCCCTGGGGGCCCACGTGATTTCCCCTGGGGGCCCACGTGATTTCCCCTGGGGGCCCACGTGATTGCCCCACCTGGCCCACGTGATTGCCCCACCTGGCCCACGTGATTTCCCCTGGGGGCCCACGTGATTTCCCCTGGGGGCCCACGTGATTTCCCCTGGGGGCCCACGTGATTTCCCCTGGGGGCCCACGTGATTTCCCCTGGGGGCCCACGTGATTTCCCCTGGGGGCCCACGTGATTTCCCCTGGGGGCCCACGTGATTTCCCCTGGGGGCCCACGTGATTTCCCCTGGGGGCCCACGTGATTTCCCCTGGGGGCCCACGTGATTTCCCCTGGGGGCCCACGTGATTTCCCCTGGGGGCCCACGTGATTTGCCCTGGGGGCGCTCGTGATTTCCCCTGGGGGCCCACGTGATTGCCCCACCTGGCCCACGTGATTGCCCCACCTGGCCCACGTGATTTCCCCTGGGGGCCCACGTGATTTCCCCTGGGGGCCCACGTGATTTCCCCTGGGGGCCCACGTGATTTCCCCTGGGGGCCCACGTGATTTCCCCTGGGGGCCCACGTGATTTCCCCTGGGGGCCCACGTGATTTCCCCTGGGGGCCCACGTGATTTGCCCTGGGGGCCCTCGTGATTTCCCCTGGGGGCCCACGTGATTGCCCCACCTGGCCCACGTGATTGCCCCACCTGGCCCACGTGATTTCCCCTGGGGGCCCACGTGATTTCCCCTGGGGGCCCACGTGATTTCCCCTGGGGGCCCACGTGATTGCTCCACCTGGCCCACGTGATTGCCAAACCTGGCCCACGTGATTTCCCCTGGGGGCCCACGTGATTTCCCCTGGGGGCCCACGTGATTTCCCCTGGGGGCCCACGTGATTTCCCCTGGGGGCCCACGTGATTTCCCCTGGGGGCCCACGTGATTTCCCCTGGGGGCCCACGTGATTTCCCCTGGGGGCCCACGTGATTTCCCCTGGGGGCCCACGTGATTTCCCCTGGGGGCCCACGTGATTTCACCTGGGGGCCCACGTGATTTCCCCTGGGGGCCCACGTGATTGCTCCACCTGGCCCACGTGATTGCCCCACCTGGCCCACGTGATTTCCCCTGGGGGCCCACGTGATTTCCCCTGGGGGCCCACGTGATTTCCCCTGGGGGCCCACGTGATTTCCCCTGGGGGCCCACGTGATTTCCCCTGGGGGCCCACGTGATTTCCCCTGGGGGCCCACGTGATTTCCCCTGGGGGCCCACGTGATTTCCCCTGGGGGCCCACGTGATTGCCCCACCTGGCCCACGTGATTGCCCCACCTGGCCCACGTGATTGCACCACCTGGCCCACGTGATTTCCCCTGGGGGCCCACGTGATTTCCCCTGGGGGCCCACGTGATTTCCCCTGGGGGCCCACGTGATTTCCCCTGGGGGCCCACGTGATTTCCCCACCTGGCCCACGTGATTTCCCCTGGGGGCCCACGTGATTTCCCCTGGGGGCCCACGTGATTTCCCCTGGGGGCCCACGTGATTGCTCCACCTGGCCCACGTGATTGCCCCACCTGGCCCACGTGATTGCCCCTGGGGGCCCACGTGATTTCCCCACCTGGCCCACGTGATTTCCCCTGGGGGCCCACGTGATTTCCCCTGGGGGCCCACGTGATTTCCCCTGGGGGCCCACGTGATTTCCCCTGGGGGCCCACGTGATTTCCCCTGGGGGCCCACGTGATTTCCCCTGGGGGCCCACGTGATTTCCCCTGGGGGCCCACGTGATTTCCCCTGGGGGCCCACGTGATTTCCCCTGGGGGCCCACGTGATTTCCCCTGGGGGCCCACGTGATTTCCCCTGGGGGCCCACGTGATTGCCCCACCTGGCCCACGTGATTGCCCCACCTGGCCCACGTGATTTCCCCTGGGGGCCCACGTGATTTCCCCTGGGGGCCCACGTGATTTCCCCTGGGGGCCCACGTGATTGCTCCCCTGGGGGCCCACGTGATTTCCCCTGGGGGCCCACGTGATTTCCCCTGGGGGCCCACGTGATTTCCCATGGGGGCCCACGTGATTTCCCCTGGGGGCCCACGTGATTTCCCCTGGGGGCCCACGTGATTTCCCCTGGGGGCCCACGTGATTTCCCCTGGGGGCCCACGTGATTGCCCCACCTGGCCCACGTGATTTCCCCTGGGGGCCCACGTGATTTCCCCTGGGGGCCCACGTGATTTCCCCTGGGGGCCCACGTGATTTCCCCTGGGGGCCCACGTGATTTCCCCTGGGGGCCCACGTGATTTCCCCTGGGGGCCCACGTGATTTCCCCTGGGGGCCCACGTGATTGCCCCACCTGGCCCACGTGATTGCCCCACCTGGCCCACGTGATTTCCCCTGGGGGCCCACGTGATTTCCCCTGGGGGCCCACGTGATTGCTCCACCTGGCCCACGTGATTTCCCCTGGGGGCCCACGTGATTTCCCCTGGGGGCCCACGTGATTTCCCCTGGGGGCCCACGTGATTTCCCCTGGGGGCCCACGTGATTTCCCCTGGGGGCCCACGTGATTTCCCCTGGGGGCCCACGTGATTTCCCCTGGGGGCCCACGTGATTTGCCCTGGGGGCGCTCGTGATTTCCCCTGGGGGCCCACGTGATTGCCCCACCTGGCCCACGTGATTGCCCCACCTGGCCCACGTGATTTCCCCTGGGGGCCCACGTGATTTCCCCTGGGGGCCCACGTGATTTCCCCTGGGGGCCCACGTGATTTCCCCTGGGGGCCCACGTGATTGCTCCACCTGGCCCACGTGATTTCCCCTGGGGGCCCACGTGATTTCCCCTGGGGGCCCACGTGATTTCCCCTGGGGGCCCAAGTGATTTCCCCTGGGGGCCCACGTGATTTCCCCTGGGGGCCCACGTGATTTCCCCTGGGGGCCCACGTGATTTGCCCTGGGGGCGCACGTGATTTCCCCTGGGGGCCCACGTGATTGCCCCACCTGGCCCACGTGATTGCCCCACCTGGCCCACGTGATTGCCCCACCTGGCCCACGTGATTTCCCCTGGGGGCCCACGTGATTTCCCCTGGGGGCCCACGTGATTTCCCCTGGGGGCCCACGTGATTTCCCCTGGGGGCCCACGTGATTTCCCCTGGGGGCCCACGTGATTTCCCCTGGCGGCCCACGTGATTTCCCCTGGGGGCCCACGTGATTTCACCTGGGGGCCCACGTGATTTCCCCTGGGGGCCCACGTGATTTCACCTGGGGGCCCACGTGATTGCCCCTCCTGGCCCACGTGATTGCCCCACCTGGCCCACGTGATTTCCCCTGGGGGCCCACGTGATTTCCCCTGGGGGCCCACGTGATTTCCCCTGGGGGCCCACGTGATTTCCCCTGGGGGCCCACGTGATTTCCCCTGGGGGCCCACGTGATTCCCCCTGGGGGCCCACGTGATTTCCCCTGGGGGCCCACGTGATTTCCCCTGGGGGCCCACGTGATTTGCCCTGGGGGCCCACGTGATTTCCCCTGGGGGCCCACGTGATTGCCCCACCTGGCCCACGTGATTGCCCCACCTGGCCCACGTGATTTCCCCTGGGGGCCCACGTGATTTCCCCTGGGGGCCCACGTGATTTCCCCTGGGGGCCCACGTGATTGCTCCACCTGGCCCACGTGATTTCCCCTGGGGGCCCACGTGATTTCCCCTGGGGGCCCACGTGATTTCCCCTGGGGGCCCACGTGATTTCCCCTGGGGGCCCACGTGATTTCCCCTGGGGGCCCACGTGATTTCCCCTGGGGGCCCACGTGATTTCCCCTGGGGGCCCACGTGATTTCCCCTGGGGGCCCACGTGATTTCCCCTGGGGGCCCACGTGATTTCCCCTGGGGGCCCACGTGATTTCCCCTGGGGGCCCACGTGATTGCTCCACCTGGCCCACGTGATTTCCCCACCTGGCCCACGTGATTTCCCCTGGGGGCCCACGTGATTTCCCCTGGGGGCCCACGTGATTTCCCCTGGGGGCCCACGTGATTTCCCCTGGGGGCCCACGTGATTTCCCCTGGGGGCCCACGTGATTTCCCCTGGGGGCCCACGTGATTTCCCCTGGGGGCCCACGTGATTTCCCCTGGGGGCCCACGTGATTTCCCCTGGGGGCCCACGTGATTGCTCCACCTGGCCCATGTGATTGCCCCACCTGGCCCACGTGATTGCACCACCTGGCCCACGTGATTTCCCCTGGGGGCCCACGTGATTTCCCCTGGGGGCCCACGTGATTTCCCCTGGGGGCCCACGTGATTTCCCCTGGGGGCCCACGTGATTTCCCCTGGGGGCCCACGTGATTGCTCCACCTGGCCCATGATATTGCCCCACCTGGCCCACGTGATTGCCCCACCTGGCCCACGTGATTGCACCACCTGGCCCACGTGATTTCCCCTGGGGGCCCACGTGATTTCCCCTGGGGGCCCACGTGATTTCCCCTGGGGGCCCACGTGATTTCCCCTGGGGGCCCACGTGATTGCTCCACCTGGCCCACGTGATTGCCCCACCTGGCCCACGTGATTTCCCCTGGGGGCCCACGTGATTTCCCCTGGGGGCCCACGTGATTTCCCCTGGGGGCCCACGTGATTTCCCCTGGGGGCCCACGTGATTTCCCCTGGGGTCCCGCGTGATTTCCCCTGGGGGCCCACGTGATTGCTCCACCTGGCCCACGTGATTGCTCCATCTGGCCCACGTGATTGCCCCACCTGGCCCACGTGATTGCACCACCTGGCCCACGTGATTTCCCCTGGGGGCCCACGTGATTTCCCCTGGGGGCCCACGTGATTTCCCCTGGGGGCCCACGTGATTTCCCCTGGGGGCCCACGTGATTTCCCCTGGGGGCCCACGTGATTTCCCCTGGGGGCCCACGTGATTTCCCCTGGGGGCCCACGTGATTTCCCCTGGGGGCCCACGTGATTTCCCCTGGGGGCCCACGTGATTGCCCCACCTGGCCCACGTGATTGCCCCACCTGGCCCACGTGATTTCCCCTGGGGGCCCACGTGATTTCCCCTGGGGGCCCACGTGATTTCCCCTGGGGGCCCACGTGATTTCCCCTGGGGGCCCACGTGATTGCTCCACCTGGCCCACGTGATTTCCCCTGGGGGCCCACGTGATTTCCCCTGGGGGCCCACGTGATTTCCCCTGGGGGCCCACGTGATTTCCCCTGGGGGCCCACGTGATTTCCCCTGGGGGCCCACGTGATTTCCCCTGGGGGCCCACGTGATTTCCCCTGGGGGCCCACGTGATTTCCCCTGGGGGCCCACGTGATTTCCCCTGGGGGCCCACGTGATTTCCCCTGGGGGCCCACGTGATTTCCCCACCTGGCCCACGTGATTTCCCCTGGGGGCCCACGTGATTTCCCCTGGGGGCCCACGTGATTTCCCCTGGGGGCCCACGTGATTTCCCCTGGGGGCCCACGTGATTGCTCCACCGGGCCCACGTGATTGCCCCACCTGGCCCACGTGATTGCCCCACCTGGCCCACGTGATTGCGGCCCACGTGATTTCCCCTGGGGGCCCACGTGATTTCCCCTGGGGGCCCACGTGATTTCCCCTGGGGCCCATTTTCCCCTGGGGGCCCACGTGATTTCCCCTGGGGGCCCACGTGATTTCCCCTGGGGGCCCACGTGATTGCTCCACCTGGCCCATGATATTGCCCCACCTGGCCCACGTGATTGCCCCACCTGGCCCACGTGATTGCACCACCTGGCCCACGTGATTTCCCCTGGGGGCCCACGTGATTTCCCCTGGGGGCCCACGTGATTTCCCCTGGGGGCCCACGTGATTTCCCCTGGGGGCCCACGTGATTGCTCCACCTGGCCCACGTGATTGCCCCACCTGGCCCACGTGATTTCCCCTGGGGGCCCACGTGATTTCCCCTGGGGGCCCACGTGATTTCCCCTGGGGGCCCACGTGATTTCCCCTGGGGGCCCACGTGATTTCCCCTGGGGTCCCGCGTGATTTCCCCTGGGGGCCCACGTGATTTTCCCTGGGGGCCCACGTGATTGCCCCACCTGGCCCACGTGATTGCCCCACCTGGCCCACGTGATTTCCCCTGGGGGCCCACGTGATTTCCCCTGGGGGCCCACGTGATTTCCCCTGGGGGCCCACGTGATTTCCCCTGGGGGCCCACGTGATTGCTCCACCTGGGGGCCCACGTGATTTCCCCTGGGGGCCCACGTGATTTCCCCTGGGGGCCCACGTGATTTCCCCTGGGGGCCCACGTGATTTCCCCTGGGGGCCCACGTGATTTCCCCTGGGGGCCCACGTGATTTCCCCTGGGGGCCCACGTGATTTCCCCTGGGGGCCCACGTGATTTGCCCTGGGGGCGCTCGTGATTTCCCCTGGGGGCCCACGTGATTGCCCCACCTGGCCCACGTGATTGCCCCACCTGGCCCACGTGATTTCCCCTGGGGGCCCACGTGATTTCCCCTGGTGGCCCACGTGATTTCCCCTGGGGGCCCACGTGATTGCTCCACCTGGCCCACGTGATTTCCCCTGGGGGCCCACGTGATTTCCCCTGGGGGCCCACGTGATTTCCCCTGGGGGCCCACGTGATTTCCCCTGGGGGCCCACGTGATTTCCCCTGGGGGCCCACGTGATTTCCCCTGGGGGCCCACGTGATTTCCCCTGGGGGCCCACGTGATTTCCCCTGGGGGCCCACGTGATTGCTCCACCTGGCCCACGTGATTGCCCCACCTGGCCCACGTGATTTCCCCTGGGGGCCCACGTGATTTCCCCTGGGGGCCCACGTGATTTCCCCTGGGGGCCCACGTGATTTCCCCTGGGGGCCCACGTGATTTCCCCTGGGGGCCCACGTGATTTCCCCTGGGGGCCCACGTGATTTCCCCTGGGGGCCCACGTGATTTCCCCTGGGGGCCCACGTGATTTCCCCTGGGGGCCCACGTGATTTCCCCTGGGGGCCCACGTGATTTCCCCTGGGGGCCCACGTGATTTCCCCTGGGGGCCCACGTGATTTCCCCTGGGGGCCCACGTGATTTCCCCTGGGGGCCCACGTGATTTCCCCTGGGGGCCCACGTGATTTCCCCTGGGGGCCCACGTGATTTGGCCCACGTGATTTCCCCTGGGGGCCCACGTGATTTCCCCTGGGGGCCCACGTGATTTCCCCTGGGGGCCCACGTGATTTCCCCTGGGGGCCCACGTGATTTCCCCTGGGGGCCCACGTGATTTCCCCTGGGGGCCCACGTGATTTCCCCTGGGGGCCCACGTGATTTCCCCTGGGGGCCCACGTGATTTCCCCTGGGGGCCCACGTGATTTCCCCTGGGGGCCCACGTGATTTCCCCTGGGGGCCCACGTGATTTCCCCTGGGGGCCCACGTGATTTCCCCTGGGGGCCCACGTGATTTCCCCTGGGGGCCCACGTGATTTCCCCTGGGGGCCCACGTGATTGCCCCCCTGGCCCACGTGATTTCCCCTGGGGGCCCACGTGATTTCCCCTGGGGGCCCACGTGATTTCCCCTGGGGGCCCACGTGATTTCCCCTGGGGGCCCACGTGATTGCCCACCTGGCCCACGTGATTGCCCCACCTGGCCCACGTGATTTCCCCTGGGGGCCCACGTGATTTCCCCTGGGGGCCCACGTGATTTCCCCTGGGGGCCCACGTGATTTCCCCTGGGGGCCCACGTGATTTCCCCTGGGGGCCCACGTGATTTCCCCTGGGGGCCCACGTGATTTCCCCTGGGGGCCCACGTGATTTCCCCTGGGGGCCCACGTGATTTCCCCTGGGGGCCCACGTGATTTCCCCTGGGGGCCCACGTGATTTCCCCTGGGGGCCCACGTGATTTCCCCTGGGGGCCCACGTGATTTCCCCTGGGGGCCCACGTGATTTCCCCTGGGGGCCCACGTGATTGCTCCACCTGGCCCACGTGATTGCCCCACCTGGCCCACGTGATTTCCCCTGGGGGCCCACGTGATTTCCCCTGGGGGCCCACGTGATTTCCCCTGGGGGCCCACGTGATTTCCCCTGGGGGCCCACGTGATTTCCCCTGGGGGCCCACGTGATTTCCCCTGGGGGCCCACGTGATTTCCCCTGGGGGCCCACGTGATTTCCCCTGGGGGCCCACGTGATTTCCCCTGGGGGCCCACGTGATTTCCCCTGGGGGCCCACGTGATTGCTCCACCTGGCCCACGTGATTGCCCCACCTGGCCCACGTGATTTCCCCTGGGGGCCCACGTGATTTCCCCTGGGGGCCCACGTGATTTCCCCTGGGGGCCCACGTGATTTCCCCTGGGGGCCCACGTGATTTCCCCTGGGGGCCCACGTGATTTCCCCTGGGGGCCCACGTGATTTCCCCTGGGGGCCCACGTGATTTTCCCTGGGGGCCCACGTGATTTTCCCTGGGGGCCCACGTGATTTCCCCTGGGGGCCCACGTGATTTCCCCTGGGGGCCCACGTGATTTCCCCTGGGGGCCCACGTGATTTCCCCTGGGGGCCCACGTGATTTCCCCTGGGGGCCCACGTGATTTCCCCTGGGGCCCCACGTGATTTCCCCTGGGGGCCCACGTGATTGCTCCACCTGGCCCACGTGATTGCCCCACCTGGCCCACGTGATTGCCCCACCTGGCCCACGTGATTGCACCACCTGGCCCACGTGATTTCCCCTGGGGGCCCACGTGATTTCCCCTGGGGGCCCACGTGATTTCCCCTGGGGGCCCACGTGATTTCCCCTGGGGGCCCACGTGATTTCCCCTGGGGGCCCACGTGATTTCCCCTGGGGGCCCACGTGATTGCTCCCCTGGGGGCCCTCGTGATTTCCCCTGGGGGCCCACGTGATTGCCCCACCTGGCCCACGTGATTGCACCACCTGGCCCACGTGATTTCCCCTGGGGGCCCACGTGATTTCCCCTGGGGGCCCACGTGATTTCCCCTGGGGGCCCACGTGATTTCCCCTGGGGGCCCACGTGATTTCCCCTGGGGGCCCACGTGATTTCCCCTGGGGGCCCACGTGATTTCCCCTGGGGGCCCACGTGATTGCCCCACCTGGCCCACGTGATTGCCCCACCTGGCCCACGTGATTTCCCCTGGGGGCCCACGTGATTTCCCCTGGGGGCCCACGTGATTTCCCCTGGGGGCCCACGTGATTTCCCCTGGGGGCCCACGTGATTGCTCCACCTGGCCCACGTGATTTCCCCTGGGGGCCCACGTGATTTCCCCTGGGGGCCCACGTGATTTCCCCTGGGGGCCCACGTGATTTCCCCTGGGGGCCCACGTGATTTCCCCTGGGGGCCCACGTGATTTCCCCTGGGGGCCCACGTGATTTCCCCTGGGGGCCCACGTGATTTCCCCTGGGGGCCCACGTGATTTCCCCTGGGGGCCCACGTGATTTCCCCTGGGGGCCCACGTGATTTCCCCTGGGGGCCCACGTGATTTCCCCTGGGGGCCCACGTGATTTCCCCTGGGGGCCCTCGTGATTTCCCCTGGGGGCCCACGTGATTTCCCCTGGGGGCCCACGTGATTGCTCCACCTGGCCCACGTGATTGCCCCACCTGGCCCACGTGATTGCCCCACCTGGCCCACGTGATTGCACCACCTGGCCCACGTGATTTCCCCTGGGGGCCCACGTGATTTCCCCTGGGGGCCCACGTGATTTCCCCTGGGGGCCCACGTGATTTCCCCTGGGGGCCCACGTGATTTCCCCTGGGGGCCCACGTGATTGCTCCACCTGGCCCATGATATTGCCCCACCTGGCCCACGTGATTGCCCCACCTGGCCCACGTGATTGCACCACCTGGCCCACGTGATTTCCCCTGGGGGCCCACGTGATTTCCCCTGGGGGCCCACGTGATTTCCCCTGGGGGCCCACGTGATTTCCCCTGGGGGCCCACGTGATTGCGCCACCTGGCCCACGTGATTGCCCCACCTGGCCCACGTGATTTCCCCTGGGGGCCCACGTGATTTCCCCTGGGGGCCCACGTGATTTCCCCTGGGGGCCCACGTGATTTCCCCTGGGGGCCCACGTGATTTCCCCTGGGGTCCCGCGTGATTTCCCCTGGGGGCCCACGTGATTTTCCCTGGGGGCCCACGTGATTGCCCCACCTGGCCCACGTGATTGCCCCACCTGGCCCACGTGATTTCCCCTGGGGGCCCACGTGATTTCCCCTGGGGGCCCACGTGATTTCCCCTGGGGGCCCACGTGATTTCCCCTGGGGGCCCACGTGATTGCTCCCCTGGCCCACGTGATTTCCCCTGGGGGCCCACGTGATTTCCCCTGGGGGCCCACGTGATTTCCCCTGGGGGCCCACGTGATTTCCCCTGGGGGCCCACGTGATTTCCCCTGGGGGCCCACGTGATTTCCCCTGGGGGCCCACGTGATTTCCCCTGGGGGCCCACGTGATTTCCCCTGGGGGCCCACGTGATTTCCCCTGGGGGCGCTCGTGATTTCCCCTGGGGGCCCACGTGATTGCCCCACCTGGCCCACGTGATTGCCCCACCTGGCCCACGTGATTTCCCCTGGGGGCCCACGTGATTTCCCCTGGGGGCCCACGTGATTTCCCCTGGGGGCCCACGTGATTGCTCCCCTGGGGGCCCACGTGATTTCCCCTGGGGGCCCACGTGATTTCCCCTGGGGGCCCACGTGATTTCCCCTGGGGGCCCACGTGATTTCCCCTGGGGGCCCACGTGATTTCCCCTGGGGGCCCACGTGATTTCCCCTGGGGGCCCACGTGATTTCCCCTGGGGGCCCACGTGATTTCCCCTGGGGGCCCACGTGATTGCTCCACCTGGCCCACGTGATTGCCCCACCTGGCCCACGTGATTTCCCCTGGGGGCCCACGTGATTTCCCCTGGGGGCCCACGTGATTTCCCCTGGGGGCCCACGTGATTTCCCCTGGGGGCCCACGTGATTTCCCCTGGGGGCCCACGTGATTTCCCCTGGGGGCCCACGTGATTTCCCCTGGGGGCCCACGTGATTTCCCCTGGGGGCCCACGTGATTGCCCCACCTGGCCCACGTGATTGCCCCACCTGGCCCACGTGATTTCCCCTGGGGGCCCACGTGATTTCCCCTGGGGGCCCACGTGATTTCCCCTGGGGGCCCACGTGATTTCCCCTGGGGGCCCACGTGATTTCCCCTGGGGGCCCACGTGATTTCCCCTGGGGGCCCACGTGATTTCCCCTGGGGGCCCACGTGATTTCCCCTGGGGGCCCACGTGATTTCCCTGGGGGCCCCGTGATTTCCCCTGGGGGCCCACGTGATTGCCCCACCTGGCCCACGTGATTGCCCCACCTGGCCCACGTGATTTCCCCACCTGGCCCACGTGATTTCCCCTGGGGGCCCACGTGATTTCCCCTGGGGGCCCACGTGATTTCCCCTGGGGGCCCACGTGATTTCCCCTGGGGGCCCACGTGATTTCCCCTGGGGGCCCACGTGATTGCTCCACCGGGCCCACGTGATTGCCCCACCTGGCCCACGTGATTGCCCCACCTGGCCCACGTGATTGCACCACCTGGCCCACGTGATTTCCCCTGGGGGCCCACGTGATTTCCCCTGGGGGCCCACGTGATTTCCCCTGGGGGCCCACGTGATTTCCCCTGGGGGCCCACGTGATTGCTCCACCTGGCCCACGTGATTGCCCCACCTGGCCCACGTGATTTCCCCTGGGGGCCCACGTGATTTCCCCTGGGGGCCCACGTGATTTCCCCTGGGGGCCCACGTGATTTCCCCTGGGGGCCCACGTGATTTCCCCTGGGGGCCCACGTGATTTCCCCTGGGGGCCCACGTGATTTTCCCTGGGGGCCCACGTGATTGCCCCACCTGGCCCACGTGATTGCCCCACCTGGCCCACGTGATTTCCCCTGGGGGCCCACGTGATTTCCCCTGGGGGCCCACGTGATTTCCCCTGGGGGCCCACGTGATTTCCCCTGGGGGCCCACGTGATTGCTCCACCTGGCCCACGTGATTTCCCCTGGGGGCCCACGTGATTTCCCCTGGGGGCCCACGTGATTTCCCCTGGGGGCCCACGTGATTTCCCCTGGGGGCCCACGTGATTTCCCCTGGGGGCCCACGTGATTTCCCCTGGGGGCCCACGTGATTTCCCCTGGGGGCCCACGTGATTTGCCCTGGGGGCCCTCGTGATTTCCCCTGGGGGCCCACGTGATTGCCCCACCTGGCCCACGTGATTGCCCCACCTGGCCCACGTGATTTCCCCTGGGGGCCCACGTGATTTCCCCTGGGGGCCCACGTGATTTCCCCTGGGGGCCCACGTGATTGCTCCACCTGGCCCACGTGATTTCCCCTGGTGGCCCACGTGATTTCCCCTGGGGGCCCACGTGATTTCCCCTGGGGGCCCACGTGATTTCCCCTGGGGGCCCACGTGATTTCCCCTGGGGGCCCACGTGATTTCCCCTGGGGGCCCACGTGATTTCACCTGGGGGCCCACGTGATTTCCCCTGGGGGCCCACGTGATTGCTCCACCTGGCCCACGTGATTGCCCCACCTGGCCCACGTGATTTCCCCTGGGGGCCCACGTGATTTCCCCTGGGGGCCCACGTGATTTCCCCTGGGGGCCCACGTGATTTCCCCTGGGGGCCCACGTGATTTCCCCTGGGGGCCCACGTGATTTCCCCTGGGGGCCCACGTGATTTCCCCTGGGGGCCCACGTGATTTCCCCTGGGGGCCCACGTGATTTCCCCTGGGGGCCCACGTGATTTCCCCTGGGGGCCCACGTGATTTCCCCTGGGGGCCCACGTGATTTCCCCTGGGGGCCCACGTGATTTCCCCTGGGGGCCCACGTGATTTGCCCTGGGGGCCCTCGTGATTTCCCCTGGGGGCCCACGTGATTGCTCCACCTGGCCCACGTGATTGCCCCACCTGGCCCACGTGATTTCCCCTGGGGGCCCACGTGATTTCCCCTGGGGGCCCACGTGATTTCCCCTGGGGGCCCACGTGATTTCACCTGGGGGCCCACGTGATTTCCCCTGGGGGCCCACGTGATTTCCCCTGGGGGCCCACGTGATTTCCCCTGGGGGCCCACGTGATTTCCCCTGGGGGCCCACGTGATTTCCCCTGGGGGCCCACGTGATTTCCCCTGGGGGCCCACGTGATTTCCCCTGGGGGCCCACGTGATTTCCCCTGGGGGCCCACGTGATTTCCCCTGGGGGCCCACGTGATTTCCCCTGGGGGCCCACGTGATTTCCCCTGGGGGCCCACGTGATTTCCCCTGGGGGCCCACGTGATTTCCCCTGGGGGCCCACGTGATTTCCCCTGGGGGCCCACGTGATTGCCCCACCTGGCCCACGTGATTGCTCCACCTGGCCCACGTGATTTCCCCTGGGGGCCCACGTGATTTCCCCTGGGGGCCCACGTGATTTCCCCTGGGGGCCCACGTGATTTCCCCTGGGGGCCCACGTGATTTCCCCTGGGGGCCCACGTGATTTCCCCTGGGGGCCCACGTGATTTCCCCTGGGGGCCCTCGTGATTTCCCCTGGGGGCCCACGTGATTGCCCCACCTGGCCCACGTGATTTCCCCTGGGGGCCCACGTGATTTCCCCTGGGGGCCCACGTGATTTCCCCTGGGGGCCCACGTGATTTCCCCTGGGGGCCCACGTGATTTCCCCTGGGGGCCCACGTGATTTCCCCTGGGGGCCCACGTGATTTCCCCTGGGGGCCCACGTGATTTCCCCTGGGGGCCCACGTGATTGCTCCACCTGGCCCACGTGATTGCCCCACCTGGCCCACGTGATTTCCCCTGGGGGCCCACGTGATTTCCCCTGGGGGCCCACGTGATTTCCCCTGGGGGCCCACGTGATTTCCCCTGGGGGCCCACGTGATTTCCCCTGGGGGCCCACGTGATTTCCCCTGGGGGCCCACGTGATTTCCCCTGGGGGCCCACGTGATTTCCCCTGGGGGCCCACGTGATTTCCCCTGGGGGCCCACGTGATTTCCCCTGGGGGCCCACGTGATTTCCCCTGGGGGCCCACGTGATTGCCCCACCTGGCCCACGTGATTTCCCCTGGGGGCCCTCGTGATTTCCCCTGGGGGCCCACGTGATTTCCCCTGGGGGCCCACGTGATTTCCCCTGGGGGCCCACGTGATTTCCCCTGGGGGCCCACGTGATTTCCCCTGGGGGCCCACGTGATTTCCCCTGGGGGCCCACGTGATTTCCCCTGGGGGCCCACGTGATTTCCCCTGGGGGCCCACGTGATTTCCCCTGGGGGCCCACGTGATTTTCCCACTGGGGGCCCACGTGATTTCCCCTGGGGGCCCACGTGATTTCCCCTGGGGGCCCACGTGATTTCCCCTGGGGGCCCACGTGATTTCCCCTGGGGGCCCACGTGATTTCCCCTGGGGGCCCACGTGATTTCCCCTGGGGGCCCACGTGATTTCCCCTGGGGGCCCACGTGATTTCCCCTGGGGGCCCACGTGATTTCCCCTGGGGGCCCACGTGATTGCTCCACCTGGCCCACGTGATTGCCCCACCTGGCCCACGTGATTGCCCCACCTGGCCCACGTGATTGCACCACCTGGCCCACGTGATTTCCCCTGGGGGCCCACGTGATTTCCCCTGGGGGCCCACGTGATTTCCCCTGGGGGCCCACGTGATTTCCCCTGGGGGCCCACGTGATTTCCCCTGGGGGCCCACGTGATTGCTCCACCTGGCCCATGATATTGCCCCACCTGGCCCACGTGATTGCCCCACCTGGCCCACGTGATTGCACCACCTGGCCCACGTGATTTCCCCTGGGGGCCCACGTGATTTCCCCTGGGGGCCCACGTGATTTCCCCACCTGGCCCACGTGATTTCCCCTGGGGGCCCACGTGATTTCCCCTGGGGGCCCACGTGATTTCCCCTGGGGGCCCACGTGATTTCCCCTGGGGGCCCACGTGATTTCCCCTGGGGGCCCACGTGATTTCCCCTGGGGGCCCACGTGATTTCCCCTGGGGGCCCACGTGATTGCCCCACCTGGCCCACGTGATTGCCCCACCTGGCCCACGTGATTTCCCCTGGGGGCCCACGTGATTGCTCCACCTGGCCCACGTGATTTCCCCTGGGGGCCCACGTGATTTCCCCTGGGGGCCCACGTGATTGCTCCACCTGGCCCACGTGATTTCCCCTGGGGGCCCACGTGATTTCCCCTGGGGGCCCACGTGATTTCCCCTGGGGGCCCACGTGATTTCCCCTGGGGGCCCACGTGATTTCCCCTGGGGGCCCACGTGATTTCCCCTGGGGGCCCACGTGATTTCCCCTGGGGGCCCACGTGATTTGCCCTGGGGGCGCTCGTGATTTCCCCTGGGGGCCCACGTGATTGCCCCACCTGGCCCACGTGATTGCCCCACCTGGCCCACGTGATTTCCCCTGGGGGCCCACGTGATTTCCCCTGGGGGCCCACGTGATTTCCCCTGGGGGCCCACGTGATTGCTCCACCTGGCCCACGTGATTTCCCCTGGGGGCCCACGTGATTTCCCCTGGGGGCCCACGTGATTTCCCCTGGGGGCCCACGTGATTTCCCCTGGGGGCCCACGTGATTTCCCCTGGGGGCCCACGTGATTTCCCCTGGGGGCCCACGTGATTTCACCTGGGGGCCCACGTGATTTCCCCTGGGGGCCCACGTGATTGCCCCACCTGGCCGACGTGATTGCCCCACCTGGCCCACGTGATTTCCCCTGGGGGCCCACGTGATTTCCCCTGGGGGCCCACGTGATTTCCCCTGGGGGCCCACGTGATTTCCCCTGGGGGCCCACGTGATTTACCCCTGGGGGCCCACGTGATTTCCCCTGGGGGCCCACGTGATTTCCCCTGGGGGCCCACGTGATTTCCCCTGGGGGCCCACGTGATTTCCCCTGGGGGCCCACGTGATTTCCCCTGGGGGCCCACGTGATTTCCCCTGGGGGCCCACGTGATTTCCCCTGGGGGCCCACGTGATTTCCCCTGGGGGCCCACGTGATTTGCCCTGGGGGCCCTCGTGATTTCCCCTGGGGGCCCACGTGATTGCTCCACCTGGCCCACGTGATTGCCCCACCTGGCCCACGTGATTTCCCCTGGGGGCCCACGTGATTTCCCCTGGGGGCCCACGTGATTTCCCCTGGGGGCCCACGTGATTGCTCCACCTGGCCCACGTGATTTCCCCTGGGGGCCCACGTGATTTCCCCTGGGGGCCCAGGTGATTTCCCCTGGGGGCCCACGTGATTTCCCCTGGGGGCCCACGTGATTTCCCCTGGGGGCCCACGTGATTTCCCCTGGGGGCCCACGTGATTTCCCCTGGGGGCCCACGTGATTTCCCCTGGGGGCCCACGTGATTTCCCCTGGGGGCCCACGTGATTTGCCCTGGGGGCCCTCGTGATTTCCCCTGGGGGCCCACGTGATTGCCCCACCTGGCCCACGTGATTGCCCCACCTGGCCCACGTGATTTCCCCTGGGGGCCCACGTGATTTCCCCTGGGGGCCCACGTGATTTCCCCTGGGGGCCCACGTGATTGCTCCACCTGGCCCACGTGATTGCCCCACCTGGCCCACGTGATTTCCCCTGGGGGCCCACGTGATTTCCCCTGGGGGCCCACGTGATTTCCCCTGGGGGCCCACGTGATTTCCCCTGGGGGCCCACGTGATTGCTCCACCTGGGGCCACGTGATTGCCCCACCTGGCCCACGTGATTTCCCCTGGGGGCCCACGTGATTTCCCCTGGGGGCCCACGTGATTTCCCCTGGGGGCCCACGTGATTTCCCCTGGGGGCCCACGTGATTTCCCCTGGGGGCCCACGTGATTTCCCCTGGGGGCCCACGTGATTTCCCCTGGGGGCCCACGTGATTTTCCCTGGGGGCCCACGTGATTTTCCCTGGGGGTGATTCCCACGGCCCACGTGATTTCCCCTGGGGGCCCACGTGATTTCCCCTGGGGGCCCACGTGATTTCCCCTGGGGGCCCACGTGATTTCCCCTGGGGGCCCACGTGATTTCCCCTGGGGGCCCACGTGATTTCCCCTGGGGGCCCACGTGATTTCCCCTGGGGGCCCACGTGATTGCTCCACATGGGGGCCCACGTGATTTCCCCCTGGGGGCCCACGTGATTGCCCCACCTGGCCCACGTGATTGCACCACCTGGCCCACGTGATTTCCCCTGGAGGCCCACGTGATTTCCCCTGGGGGCCCACGTGATTTCCCCTGGGGGCCCACGTGATTTCCCCTGGGGGCCCACGTGATTTCCCCTGGGGGCCCACGTGATTTCCCCTGGGGGCCCACGTGATTTCCCCTGGGGGCCCACGTGATTGCTCCACCTGGCCCACGTGATTGCCCCACCTGGCCCACGTGATTGCCCCACCTGGCCCACGTGATTGCCCCACCTGGGGGCCCACGTGATTTCCCCTGGGGGCCCACGTGATTTCCCCTGGGGGCCCACGTGATTTCCCCTGGGGGCCCACGTGATTTCCCCTGGGGGCCCACGTGATTTCCCCTGGGGGCCCACGTGATTGCTCCACCTGGCCCACGTGATTGCCCCACCTGGCCCACGTGATTGCCCCACCTGGCCCACGTGATTGCACCACCTGGCCCACGTGATTTCCCCTGGGGGCCCACGTGATTTCCCCTGGGGGCCCACGTGATTTCCCCTGGGGGCCCACGTGATTTCCCCTGGGGGCCCACGTGATTTCCCCTGGGGGCCCACGTGATTTCCCCTGGGGGCCCACGTGATTTCCCCTGGGGGCCCTCGTGATTTCCCCACCTGGCCCACGTGATTGCCCCACCTGGCCCACGTGATTGCACCACCTGGCCCACGTGATTTCCCCTGGGGGCCCACGTGATTTCCCCTGGGGGCCCACGTGATTTCCCCTGGGGGCCCACGTGATTTCCCCTGGGGGCCCACGTGATTTCCCCTGGGGGCCCACGTGATTTCCCCTGGGGGCCCTCGTGATTTCCCCTGGGGGCCCACGTGATTGCCCCACCTGGCCCACGTGATTGCCCCACCTGGCCCACGTGATTTCCCCTGGGGGCCCACGTGATTTCCCCTGGGGGCCCACGTGATTTCCCCTGGGGGCCCACGTGATTTCCCCTGGGGGCCCACGTGATTGCTCCACCTGGCCCACGTGATTTCCCCTGGGGGCCCACGTGATTTCCCCTGGGGGCCCACGTGATTTCCCCTGGGGGCCCACGTGATTTCCCCTGGGGGCCCACGTGATTTCCCCTGGGGGCCCACGTGATTTCCCCTGGGGGCCCACGTGATTTCCCCTGGGGGCCCACGTGATTTCCCCTGGGGGCCCACGTGATTTCCCCTGGGGGCCCACGTGATTTCCCCTGGGGGCCCACGTGATTTCCCCTGGGGGCCCACGTGATTTCCCCTGGGGGCCCACGTGATTTCCCCTGGGGGCCCACGTGATTTCCCCTGGGGGCCCACGTGATTTCCCCTGGGGGCCCACGTGATTTCCACACCTGGCCCACGTGATTGCCCCACCTGGCCCACGTGATTGCCCCACCTGGCCCACGTGATTTCCCCACCTGGCCCACGTGATTTCCCCTGGGGGCCCACGTGATTTCCCCTGGGGGCCCACGTGATTTCCCCTGGGGGCCCACGTGATTTCCCCTGGGGGCCCACGTGATTTCCCCTGGGGGCCCACGTGATTGCTCCACCTGGCCCATGATATTGCCCCACCTGGCCCACGTGATTGCCCCACCTGGCCCACGTGATTGCACCACCTGGCCCACGTGATTTCCCCTGGGGGCCCACGTGATTTCCCCTGGGGGCCCACGTGATTTCCCCTGGGGGCCCACGTGATTTCCCCTGGGGGCCCACGTGATTGCTCCACCTGGCCCACGTGATTGCCCCACCTGGCCCACGTGATTTCCCCTGGGGGCCCACGTGATTTCCCCTGGGGGCCCACGTGATTTCCCCTGGGGGCCCACGTGATTTCCCCTGGGGGCCCACGTGATTTCCCCTGGGGGCCCACGTGATTTCCCCTGGGGGCCCACGTGATTTTCCCTGGGGGCCCACGTGAATGCCCCACCTGGCCCACGTGATTGCCCCACCTGGCCCACGTGATTTCCCCTGGGGGCCCACGTGATTTCCCCTGGGGGCCCACGTGATTTCCCCTGGGGGCCCACGTGATTTCCCCTGGGGGCCCACGTGATTGCTCCACCTGGCCCACGTGATTTCCCCTGGGGGCCCACGTGATTTCCCCTGGGGGCCCACGTGATTTCCCCTGGGGGCCCACGTGATTGCTCCACCTGGCCCACGTGATTTCCCCTGGGGGCCCACGTGATTTCCCCTGGGGGCCCACGTGATTTCCCCTGGGGGCCCACGTGATTTCCCCTGGGGGCCCACGTGATTTGCCCTGGGGGCGCTCGTGATTTCCCCTGGGGGCCCACGTGATTGCCCCACCTGGGGGCCCACGTGATTGCCCCACCTGGCCCACGTGATTTCCCCTGGGGGCCCACGTGATTTCCCCTGGGGGCCCACGTGATTTCCCCTGGGGGCCCACGTGATTGCTCCACCTGGCCTACGTGATTTCCCCTGGGGGCCCACGTGATTTCCCCTGGGGGCCCACGTGATTTCCCCTGGGGGCCCACGTGATTTCCCCTGGGGGCCCACGTGATTTCCCCTGGGGGCCCACGTGATTTCCCCTGGGGGCCCACGTGATTTCCCCTGGGGGCCCACGTGATTTCCCCTGGGGGCCCACGTGATTGCTCCACCTGGCCCACGTGATTGCCCCACCTGGCCCACGTGATTTCCCCTGGGGGCCCACGTGATTTCCCCTGGGGGCCCACGTGATTTCCCCTGGGGGCCCACGTGATTTCCCCTGGGGGCCCACGTGATTTCCCCTGGGGGCCCACGTGATTTCCCCTGGGGGCCCACGTGATTTCCCCTGGGGGCCCACGTGATTTCCCCTGGGGGCCCACGTGATTTCCCCTGGGGGCCCACGTGATTTCCCCTGGGGGCCCACGTGATTTCCCCTGGGGGCCCACGTGATTTCCCCTGGGGGCCCACGTGATTTCCCCTGGGGGCCCACGTGATTTCCCCTGGGGGCCCACGTGATTTCCCCTGGGGGCCCACGTGATTTCCACCTGGGGGCCCACGTGATTGCCCCACCTGGCCCACGTGATTTCCCCTGGGCCCACGTGATTTCCCCTGGGGGCCCACGTGATTTCCCCTGGGGGCCCACGTGATTTCCCCTGGGGGCCCACGTGATTTCCCCTGGGGGCCCACGTGATTTCCCCTGGGGGCCCACGTGATTTCCCCTGGGGGCCCACGTGATTTCCCCTGGGGGCCCACGTGATTTCCCCTGGGGGCCCACGTGATTTCCCCTGGGGGCCCACGTGATTTCCCCTGGGGGCCCACGTGATTTCCCCTGGGGGCCCACGTGATTTCCCCTGGGGGCCCACGTGATTTCCCCTGGGGGCCCACGTGATTTCCCCTGGGGGCCCACGTGATTTCCCCACCTGGCCCACGTGATTGCCCCACCTGGCCCACGTGATTTCCCCTGGGGGCCCACGTGATTTCCCCTGGGGGCCCACGTGATTTCCCCTGGGGGCCCACGTGATTGCCCACCTGGCCCACGTGATTGCCCCACCTGGCCCACGTGATTTCCCCTGGGGGCCCACGTGATTTCCCCTGGGGGCCCACGTGATTTCCCCTGGGGGCCCACGTGATTTCCCCTGGGGGCCCACGTGATTTCCCCTGGGGGCCCACGTGATTGCCCCACCGGGCCCACGTGATTTCCCCTGGGGGCCCACGTGATTTCCCCTGGGGGCCCACGTGATTTCCCCTGGGGGCCCACGTGATTTCCCCTGGGGGCCCACGTGATTTCCCCTGGGGGCCCACGTGATTTCCCCTGGGGGCCCACGTGATTTCCCCTGGGGGCCCACGTGATTTCCCCTGGGGGCCCACGTGATTTCCCCTGGGGGCCCACGTGATTGCTCCCCTGGCCCACGTGATTGCCCCACTGGCCCACGTGATTTCCCCTGGGGGCCCACGTGATTTCCCCTGGGGGCCCACGTGATTTCCCCTGGGGGCCCACGTGATTTCCCCTGGGGGCCCACGTGATTTCCCCTGGGGGCCCACGTGATTTCCCCTGGGGGCCCACGTGATTTCCCCTGGGGGCCCACGTGATTTCCCCTGGGGGCCCACGTGATTGCTCCACCTGGCCCACGTGATTTCCCCACCTGGCCCACGTGATTTCCCCTGGGGGCCCACGTGATTTCCCCTGGGGGCCCACGTGATTTCCCCTGGGGGCCCACGTGATTTCCCCTGGGGGCCCACGTGATTTCCCCTGGGGGCCCACGTGATTTCCCCTGGGGGCCCACGTGATTTCCCCTGGGGGCCCACGTGATTGCTCCACCTGGCCCACGTGATTGCCCCACCTGGCCCACGTGATTGCCCCACCTGGCCCACGTGATTGCACCACATGGCCCACGTGATTTCCCCTGGGGGCCCACGTGATTTCCCCTGGGGGCCCACGTGATTTCCCCTGGGGGCCCACGTGATTTCCCCTGGGGGCCCACGTGATTGCTCCACCTGGCCCACGTGATTGCCCCACCTGGCCCACGTGATTTCCCCTGGGGGCCCACGTGATTTCCCCTGGGGGCCCACGTGATTTCCCCTGGGGGCCCACGTGATTTCCCCTGGGGGCCCACGTGATTTCCCCTGGGGGCCCACGTGATTTCCCCTGGGGGCCCACGTGATTTGCCCTGGGGGCCCTCGTGATTTCCCCTGGGGGCCCACGTGATTGCCCCACCTGGCCCACGTGATTGCCCCACCTGGCCCACGTGATTTCCCCTGGGGGCCCACGTGATTTCCCCTGGGGGCCCACGTGATTTCCCCTGGGGGCCCACGTGATTGCTCCACCTGGCCCACGTGATTGCCCCACCTGGCCCACGTGATTTCCCCTGGGGCCCACGTGATTTCCCCTGGGGGCCCACGTGATTTCCCCTGGGGGCCCACGTGATTTCCCCTGGGGGCCCACGTGATTTCCCCTGGGGGCCCACGTGATTTCCCCTGGGGGCCCACGTGATTTCCCCTGGGGGCCCACGTGATTTCCCCTGGGGGCCCACGTGATTTCCCCTGGGGGCCCACGTGATTTGCCCTGGGGGCCCACGTGATTTCCCCTGGGGGCCCACGTGATTGCCCCACCTGGCCCACGTGATTGCCCCACCTGGCCCACGTGATTTCCCCTGGGGGCCCACGTGATTTCCCCTGGGGGCCCACGTGATTTCCCCTGGGGGCCCACGTGATTGCTCCACCTGGCCCACGTGATTGCCAAACCTGGCCCACGTGATTTCCCCTGGGGGCCCACGTGATTTCCCATGGGGGCCCACGTGATTGCCCCACCTGGCCCACGTGATTGCCCCACCTGGCCCACGTGATTTCCCCTGGGGGCCCACGTGATTTCCCCTGGGGGCCCACGTGATTTCCCCTGGGGGCCCACGTGATTTCCCCTGGGGGCCCACGTGATTTCCCCTGGGGGCCCACGTGATTTCCCCTGGGGGCCCACGTGATTTCCCCTGGGGGCCCACGTGATTTCCCCTGGGGGCCCACGTGATTTCCCCTGGGGGCCCACGTGATTTCCCCTGGGGGCCCACGTGATTTCCCCTGGGGGCCCACGTGATTTCCCCTGGGGGCCCACGTGATTTGCCCTGGGGGCGCTCGTGATTTCCCCTGGGGGCCCACGTGATTGCCCCACCTGGCCCACGTGATTGCCCCACCTGGCCCACGTGATTGCCCCACCTGGCCCACGTGATTTCCCCTGGGGGCCCACGTGATTTCCCCTGGGGGCCCACGTGATTTCCCCTGGGGGCCCACGTGATTTCCCCTGGGGGCCCACGTGATTGCTCCACCTGGCCCACGTGATTTCCCCTGGGGGCCCACGTGATTTCCCCTGGGGGCCCACGTGATTTCCCCTGGGGGCCCACGTGATTTCCCCTGGGGGCCCACGTGATTTCCCCTGGGGGCCCACGTGATTTCCCCTGGGGGCCCACGTGATTTCCCCTGGGGGCCCACGTGATTTCCCCTGGGGGCCCACGTGATTTCCCCTGGGGGCCCACGTGATTTCCCCTGGGGGCCCACGTGATTTCCCCTGGGGGCCCACGTGATTGCTCCACCTGGCCCACGTGATTGCCCCACCTGGCCCACGTGATTTCCCCTGGGGGCCCACGTGATTTCCCCTGGGGGCCCACGTGATTTCCCCTGGGGGCCCACGTGATTTCCCCTGGGGGCCCACGTGATTTCCCCTGGGGGCCCACGTGATTTCCCCTGGGGGCCCACGTGATTTCCCCACCTGGCCCACGTGATTTCCCCTGGGGGCCCACGTGATTTCCCCTGGGGGCCCACGTGATTTCCCCTGGGGGCCCACGTGATTGCCCCACCTGGCCCACGTGATTTCCCCTGGGGGCCCACGTGATTTCCCCTGGGGGCCCACGTGATTTCCCCTGGGGGCCCACGTGATTTCCCCTGGGGGCCCACGTGATTTCCCCTGGGGGCCCACGTGATTTCCCCTGGGGGCCCACGTGATTGCTCCACCTGGCCCACGTGATTGCCCCACCTGGCCCACGTGATTGCCCCACCTGGCCCACGTGATTTCCCCTGGGGGCCCACGTGATTTCCCCTGGGGGCCCACGTGATTTCCCCTGGGGGCCCACGTGATTTCCCCTGGGGGCCCACGTGATTTCCCCTGGGGGCCCACGTGATTTGCCCTGGGGGCCCACGTGATTTCCCCTGGGGGCCCACGTGATTGCCCCACCTGGCCCACGTGATTGCCCCACCTGGCCCACGTGATTTCCCCTGGGGGCCCACGTGATTTCCCCTGGGGGCCCACGTGATTTCCCCTGGGGGCCCACGTGATTTCCCCTGGGGGCCCACGTGATTTCCCCTGGGGGCCCACGTGATTTCCCCTGGGGGCCCACGTGATTTCCCCTGGGGGCCCACGTGATTTCCCCTGGGGGCCCACGTGATTTCCCCTGGGGGCCCACGTGATTTCCCCTGGGGGCCCACGTGATTTCCCCTGGGGGCCCACGTGATTTCCCCTGGGGGCCCACGTGATTTCCCCTGGGGGCCCACGTGATTTCCCCTGGGGGCCCACGTGATTTCCCCTGGGGGCCCACGTGATTTCCCCTGGGGGCCCACGTGATTTTCCCTGGGGGCCCACGTGATTTCCCCTGGGGGCCCACGTGATTTCCCCTGGGGGCCCACGTGATTTCCCCTGGGGGCCCACGTGATTTCCCCTGGGGGCCCACGTGATTTCCCCTGGGGGCCCACGTGATTTCCCCTGGGGGCCCACGTGATTTCCCCTGGGGGCCCACGTGATTTCCCCTGGGGGCCCACGTGATTTCCCCTCGGGGCCCACGTGATTTCCCCTGGGGGCCCACGTGATTTCCCCTGGGGGCCCACGTGATTTCCCCTGGGGGCCCACGTGATTGCTCCACCTGGCCCATGATATTGCCCCACCTGGCCCACGTGATTGCCCCACATGGCCCACGTGATTGCACCACCTGGCCCACGTGATTTCCCCTGGGGGCCCACGTGATTTCCCCTGGGGGCCCTCGTGATTTCCCCTGGGGGCCCACGTGATTTCCCCTGGGGGCCCACGTGATTGCTCCACCTGGCCCACGTGATTGCCCCACCTGGCCCACGTGATTTCCCCTGGGGGCCCCCGTGATTTCCCCTGGGGGCCCACGTGATTTCCCCTGGGGGCCCACGTGATTTCCCCTGGGGGCCCACGTGATTTCCCCTGGGGTCCCGCGTGATTTCCCCTGGGGGCCCACGTGATTGCTCCACCTGGCCCACGTGATTGCTCCATCTGGCCCATGTGATTGCCCCACCTGGCCCACGTGATTGCACCACCTGGCCCACGTGATTTCCCCTGGGGGCCCACGTGATTTCCCATGGGGGCCCACGTGATTTCCCCTGGGGGCCCACGTGATTTCCCCTGGGGGCCCACGTGATTTCCCCTGGGGGCCCACGTGATTTCCCCTGGGGGCCCACGTGATTTCCCCTGGGGGCCCACGTGATTTCCCCTGGGGGCCCACGTGATTTGCCCTGGGGGCCCTCGTGATTTCCCCTGGGGGCCCTCGTGATTGCCCCACCTGGCCCACGTGATTGCCCCACCTGGCCCACGTGATTTCCCCTGGGGGCCCACGTGATTTCCCCTGGGGGCCCACGTGATTTCCCCTGGGGGCCCACGTGATTTCCCCTGGGGGCCCACGTGATTGCTCCACCTGGCCCACGTGATTTCCCCTGGGGGCCCACGTGATTTCCCCTGGGGGCCCACGTGATTTCCCCTGGGGGCCCACGTGATTTCCCCTGGGGGCCCAAGTGATTTCCCCTGGGGGAGCACGTGATTTCCCCTGGGGGCCCACGTGATTTCCCCTGGGGGCCCACGTGATTTGCCCTTGGGGCGCTCGTGATTTCCCCTGGGGGCCCACGTGATTGCCCCACCTGGCCGACGTGATTGCCCCACCTGGCCCACGTGATTTCCCCTGGGGGCCCACGTGATTTCCCCTGGGGGCCCACGTGATTTCCCCTGGGGGCCCACGTGATTTCCCCTGGGGGCCCACGTGATTTCCCCTGGCGGCCCACGTGATTTCCCCTGGGGGCCCACGTGATTTCACCTGGGGGCCCACGTGATTTCCCCTGGGGGCCCACGTGATTGCTCCACCTGGCCCACGTGATTGCCCCACCTGGCCCACGTGATTGCCCCACCTGGCCCACGTGATTTCCCCTGGGGGCCCACGTGATTTCCCCTGGGGGCCCACGTGATTTCCCCTGTGGGCCCACGTGATTGCTCCACCTGGGGGCCCACGTGATTTCCCCTGGGGGCCCACGTGATTCCCCCTGGGGGCCCACGTGATTTCCCCTGGGGGCCCACGTGATTTCCCCTGGGGGCCCACGTGATTTGCCCTGGGGGCCCTCGTGATTTCCCCTGGGGGCCCACGTGATTGCCCCACCTGGCCCACGTGATTGCCCCACCTGGCACACGTGATTTCCCCTGGGGGCCCACGTGATTTCCCCTGGGGGCCCACGTGATTTCCCCTGGGGGCCCACGTGATTTCCCCTGGGGGCCCACGTGATTTCCCCTGGGGGCCCACGTGATTTCCCCTGGGGGCCCACGTGATTTCCCCTGGGGGCCCTCGTGATTTCCCCTGGGGTCCCACGTGATTGCCCCACCTGGCCCACGTGATTGCCCCACCTGGCCCACGTGATTTCCCCTGGGGGCCCACGTGATTTCCCCTGGGGGCCCACGTGATGTCCCCTGTGGGCCCACGTGATTGCTCCACCTGGCCCACGTGATTGCCCCACCTGGCCCACGTGAATTCCCTGGGGGCCCACGTGATTTCCCCTGGGGGCCCACGTGATTTCCCCTGGGGGCCCACGTGATTTCCCCTGGGGGCCCACGTGATTTCCCCTGGGGGCCCACGTGATTTCCCCTGGGGGCCCACGTGATTTCCCCTGGGGGCCCACGTGATTTCCCCTGGGGGCCCACGTGATTTGCCCTGGGGGCCCTCGTGATTTCCCCTGGGGGCCCACGTGATTGCCCCACCTGGCCCACGTGATTGCCCCACCTGGCCCACGTGATTTCCCCTGGGGGCCCACGTGATTTCCCCTGGGGGCCCACGTGATTTCCCCTGTGGGCCCACGTGATTGCTCCACCTGGCCCACGTGATTGCCCCACCTGGCCCACGTGATTTCCCCTGGGGGCCCACGTGATTTCCCCTGGGGGCCCACGTGATTTCCCCTGGGGGCCCACGTGATTTCCCCTGGGGGCCCACGTGATTTCCCCTGGGGGCCCACGTGATTTCCCCTGGGGGCCCACGTGATTTGCCCTGGGGGCCCTCGTGATTTCCCCTGGGGGCCCACGTGATTGCCCCACCTGGCCCACGTGATTGCCCCACCTGGCCCACGTGATTTCCCCTGGGGGCCCACGTGATTTCACCTGGGGGCCCACGTGATTTCCCCTGGGGTCCCGCGTGATTTCCCCTGGGGGCCCACGTGATTGCTCCACCTGGCCCACGTGATTGCTCCATCTGGCCCACGTGATTGCCCCACCTGGCCCACGTGATTGCCCCACCTGGCCCACGTGATTTCCCCTGGGGGCCCACGTGATTTCCCCTGGGGGCCCACGTGATTTCCCCTGGGGGCCCACGTGATTTCCCCTGGGGGCCCACGTGATTTCCCCTGGGGGCCCACGTGATTTCCCCTGGGGGCCCACGTGATTTCCCCTGGGGGCCCACGTGATTTCCCCTGGGGGCCCACGTGATTTCCCCTGGGGGCCCACGTGATTTCCCCTGGGGGCCCACGTGATTTCCCCTGGGGGCCCACGTGATTTGCCCTGGGGGCGCTCGTGATTTCCCCTGGGGGCCCACGTGATTGCCCCACCTGGCCCACGTGATTGCCCCACCTGGCCCACGTGATTTCCCCTGGGGGCCCACGTGATTTCCCCTGGGGGCCCACGTGATATCCCCTGGGGGCCCACGTGATTTCCCCTGGGGGCCCACGTGATTTCCCCTGGGGGCCCACGTGATTTCCCCTGGGGGCCCACGTGATTTCCCCTGGCGGCCCACGTGATTTCCCCTGGGGGCCCACGTGATTTCACCTGGGGGCCCACGTGATTTCCCCTGGGGCCCCACGTGATTGCTCCACCTGGCCCACGTGATTGCCCCACCTGGCCCACGTGATTGCCCCACCTGGCCCACGTGATTTCCCCTGGGGGCCCACGTGATTTCCCCTGGGGGCCCACGTGATTTCCCCTGTGGGCCCACGTGATTTCCCCTGGGGGCCCACGTGATTTCTCCTGGGGGCCCACGTGATTCCCCCTGGGGGCCCACGTGATTTCCCCTGGGGGCCCACGTGATTTCCCCTGGGGGCCCACGTGATTTGCCCTGGGGGCCCTCGTGATTTCCCCTGGGGGCCCACGTGATTGCCCCACCTGGCCCACGTGATTGCCCCACCTGGCCCACGTGATTTCCCCTGGGGGCCCACGTGATTTCCCCTGGGGGCCCACGTGATTTCCCCTGGGGGCCCACGTGATTGCTCCACCTGGCCCACGTGATTTCCCCTGGGGGCCCACGTGATTTCCCCTGGGGGCCCACGTGATTTCCCCTGGGGGCCCACGTGATTTCCCCTGGGGGCCCACGTGATTTCCCCTGGGGGCCCACGTGATTTCCCCTGGGGGCCCACGTGATTTCCCCTGGGGGCCCACGTGATTTCCCCTGGGGGCCCACGTGATTTCCCCTGGGGGCCCACGTGATTTCCCCTGGGGGCCCACGTGATTTCCCCTGGGGGCCCACGTGATTTCCCCTGGGGGCCCACGTGATTTCCCCTGGGGGCCCACGTGATTTCCCCTGGGGGCCCACGTGATTTCCCCTGGGGGCCCACGTGATTTCCCCTGGGGGCCCACGTGATTTCCCCTGGGGGCCCACGTGATTGCTCCACATGGCCCACGTGATTGCCCCACCTGGCCCACGTGATTGCCCCACCTGGCCCACGTGATTGCACCACCTGGCCCACGTGATTTCCCCTGGGGGCCCACGTGATTTCCCCTGGGGGCCCACGTGATTTCCCCTGGGGGCCCACGTGATTTCCCCTGGGGACCCACGTGATTTCCCCTGGGGGCCCATGTGATTTCCCCTGGGGGCCCACGTGATTTCCCCTGGGGGCCCACGTGATTTCCCCTGGGGGCCCACGTGATTTCCCCTGGGGGCCCACGTGATTTCCCCTCGGGGCCCACGTGATTTCCCCTGGGGGCCCACGTGATTTCCCCTGGGGGCCCACGTGATTTCCCCTGGGGGCCCACGTGATTGCTCCACCTGGCCCATGATATTGCCCCACCTGGCCCACGTGATTGCCCCACCTGGCCCACGTGATTGCACCACCTGGCCCACGTGATTTCCCCTGGGGGCCCACGTGATTTCCCCTGGGGGCCCTCGTGATTTCCCCTGGGGGCCCACGTGATTTCCCCTGGGGGCCCACGTGATTGCTCCACCTGGCCCACGTGATTGCCCCACCTGGCCCACGTGATTTCCCCTGGGGGCCCACGTGATTTCCCCTGGGGGCCCACGTGATTTCCCCTGGGGGCCCACGTGATTTCCCCTGGGGGCCCACGTGATTTCCCCTGGGGTCCCGCGTGATTTCCCCTGGGGGCCCACGTGATTGCTCCACCTGGCCCACGTGATTGCTCCATCTGGCCCATGTGATTGCCCCACCTGGCCCACGTGATTGCACCACCTGGCCCACGTGATTTCCCCTGGGGGCCCACGTGATTTCCCATGGGGGCCCACGTGATTTCCCCTGGGGGCCCACGTGATTTCCCCTGGGGGCCCACGTGATTTCCCCTGGGGGCCCACGTGATTTCCCCTGGGGGCCCACGTGATTTCCCCTGGGGGCCCACGTGATTTCCCCTGGGGGCCCACGTGATTTGCCCTGGGGGCCCTCGTGATTTCCCCTGGGGGCCCTCGTGATTGCCCCACCTGGCCCACGTGATTGCCCCACCTGGCCCACGTGATTTCCCCTGGGGGCCCACGTGATTTCCCCTGGGGGCCCACGTGATTTCCCCTGGGGGCCCACGTGATTTCCCCTGGGGGCCCACGTGATTGCTCCACCTGGCCCACGTGATTTCCCCTGGGGGCCCACGTGATTTCCCCTGGGGGCCCACGTGATTTCCCCTGGGGGCCCACGTGATTTCCCCTGGGGGCCCAAGTGATTTCCCCTGGGGGCCCACGTGATTTCCCCTGGGGGCCCACGTGATTTCCCCTGGGGGCCCACGTGATTTGCCCTTGGGGCGCTCGTGATTTCCCCTGGGGGCCCACGTGATTGCCCCACCTGGCCGACGTGATTGCCCCACCTGGCCCACGTGATTTCCCCTGGGGGCCCACGTGATTTCCCCTGGGGGCCCACGTGATTTCCCCTGGGGGCCCACGTGATTTCCCCTGGGGGCCCACGTGATTTCCCCTGGCGGCCCACGTGATTTCCCCTGGGGGCCCACGTGATTTCACCTGGGGGCCCACGTGATTTCCCCTGGGGGCCCACGTGATTGCTCCACCTGGCCCACGTGATTGCCCCACCTGGCCCACGTGATTGCCCCACCTGGCCCACGTGATTTCCCCTGGGGGCCCACGTGATTTCCCCTGGGGGCCCACGTGATTTCCCCTGTGGGCCCACGTGATTTCCCCTGGGGGCCCACGTGATTTCCCCTGGGGGCCCACGTGATTCCCCCTGGGGGCCCACGTGATTTCCCCTGGGGGCCCACGTGATTTCCCCTGGGGGCCCACGTGATTTGCCCTGGGGGCCCTCGTGATTTCCCCTGGGGGCCCACGTGATTGCCCCACCTGGCCCACGTGATTGCCCCACCTGGCACACGTGATTTCCCCTGGGGGCCCACGTGATTTCCCCTGGGGGCCCACGTGATTTCCCCTGGGGGCCCACGTGATTTCCCCTGGGGGCCCACGTGATTTCCCCTGGGGGCCCACGTGATTTCCCCTGGGGGCCCACGTGATTTCCCCTGGGGGCCCTCGTGATTTCCCCTGGGGGCCCACGTGATTGCCCCACCTGGCCCACGTGATTGCCCCACCTGGCCCACGTGATTTCCCCTGGGGGCCCACGTGATTTCCCCTGGGGGCCCACGTGATTCCCCTGGGGCCCACGTGATTGCTCCACCTGGCCCACGTGATTGCCCCACCTGGCCCACGTGATTCCCCTGGGGGCCCACGTGATTTCCCCTGGGGGCCCACGTGATTTCCCCTGGGGGCCCACGTGATTTCCCCTGGGGGCCCACGTGATTTCCCCTGGGGGCCCACGTGATTTCCCCTGGGGGCCCACGTGATTTCCCCTGGGGGCCCACGTGATTTCCCCTGGGGGCCCACGTGATTTGCCCTGGGGGCCCTCGTGATTTCCCCTGGGGGCCCACGTGATTGCCCCACCTGGCCCACGTGATTTCCCCTGAGGGCCCACGTGATTTCCCCTGGGGGCCCACGTGATTTCCCCTGGGGGCCCACGTGATTTCCCCTGTGGGCCCACGTGATTGCTCCACCTGGCCCACGTGATTGCCCCACCTGGCCCACGTGATTTCCCCTGGGGGCCCACGTGATTTCCCCTGGGGGCCCACGTGATTTCCCCTGGGGGCCCACGTGATTTCCCCTGGGGGCCCACGTGATTTCCCCTGGGGGCCCACGTGATTTCCCCTGGGGGCCCACGTGATTTCCCCTGGGGGCCCACGTGATTTGCCCTGGGGGCCCTCGTGATTTCCCCTGGGGGCCCACGTGATTGCCCCACCTGGCCCACGTGATTGCCCCACCTGGCCCACGTGATTTCCCCTGGGGGCCCACGTGATTTCACCTGGGGGCCCACGTGATTTCCCCTGGGGGCCCACGTGATTGCTCCACCTGGCCCACGTGATTGCCCCACCTGGCCCACGTGATTTCCCCTGGGGCCCACGTAATTTCCCCTGGGGGCCCACGTGATTTCCCCTGGGGGCCCACGTGATTTCCCCTGGGGGCCCACGTGATTTCCCCTGGGGGCCCACGTGATTTCCCCTGGGGGCCCACGTGATTTCCCCTGGGGGCCCACGTGATTTCCCCTGGGGGCCCACGTGATTTCCCCTGGGGGCCCACGTGATTTCCCCTGGGGGCCCACGTGATTTGCCCTGGGGGCCCTCGTGATTTCCCCTGGGGGCCCACGTGATTGCCCCACCTGGCCCACGTGATTGCCCCACCTGGCCCACGTGATTTCCCCTGGGGGCCCACGTGATTTCCCCTGGGGGCCCACGTGATTTCCCCTGGGGGCCCACGTGATTGCTCCACCTGGCCCACGTGATTGCCAAACCTGGCCCACGTGATTTCCCCTGGGGGCCCACGTGATTTCCCATGGGGGCCCACGTGATTTCCCCTGGGGGCCCACGTGATTTCCCCTGGGGGCCCACGTGATTTCCCCTGGGGGCCCACGTGATTTCCCCTGGGGGCCCACGTGATTTCCCCTGGGGGCCCACGTGATTTCCCCTGGGGGCCCACGTGATTTCACCTGGGGGCCCACGTGATTTCCCCTGGGGGCCCACGTGATTGCTCCACCTGGCCCACGTGATTGCCCCACCTGGCCCACGTGATTTCTCGTGGGGGCCCACGTGATTTCCCCTGGGGGCCCACGTGATTTCCCCTGGGGGCCCACGTGATTTCCCCTGGCGGCCCACGTGATTTCCCCTGGGGGCCCATGTGATTTCCCCTGGGGGCCCACGTGATTTCCCCTGGGGGCCCACGTGATTTCCCCTGGGGGCCCACGTGATTTCCCCTGGGGGCCCACGTGATTTCCCCTGGGGGCCCACGTGATTGCTCCACCTGGCCCACGTGTTTGCCCCACCTGGCCCACGTGATTTCCCCTGGGGGCCCACGTGATTTCCCCTGGGGGCCCACGTGATTTCCCCTGGGGGCCCACGTGATTTCCCCTGGGGGCCCACGTGATTTGCCCTGGGGGCCCACGTGATTTCCCCTGGGGGCCCACGTGATTTGCCCTGGGGGCCCTCGTGATTTCCCCTGGGGGCCCACGTGATTGCCCCACCTGGCCCACGTGATTGCCCCACCTGGCCCACGTGATTTCCCCTGGGGGCCCACGTGATTTCCCCTGGGGGCCCACGTGATTTCCCCTGGGGGCCCACGTGATTTCCCCTGGGGGCCCACGTGATTGCCCCACCTGGCCCACGTGATTTCCCCTGGGGGCCCACGTGATTTCCCCTGGGGGCCCACGTGATTTCCCCTGGGGGCCCACGTGATTTCCCCTGGGGGCCCACGTGATTTCCCCTGGGGGCCCACGTGATTTCCCCTGGGGGCCCACGTGATTTCCCCTGGGGGCCCACGTGATTTCCCCTGGGGGCCCACGTGATTTTCCCTGGGGGCCCACGTGATTTTCCCTGGGGGCCCACGTGATTTCCCCTGGGGGCCCACGTGATTTTCCCTGGGGGCCCACGTGATTTCCCCTGGGGGCCCACGTGATTTCCCCTGGGGGCCCACGTGATTTCCCCTGGGGGCCCACGTGATTTCCCCTGGGGGCCCACGTGATTTCCCCTGGGGGCCCACGTGATTGCTCCACATGGCCCACGTGATTGCCCCACCTGGCCCACGTGATTGCCCCACCTGGCCCACGTGATTGCACCACCTGGCCCACGTGATTTCCCCTGGGGGCCCACGTGATTTCCCCTGGGGGCCCACGTGATTTCCCCTGCGGGCCCACGTGATTTCCCCTGGGGGCCCACGTGATTTCCCCTGGGGGCCCACGTGATTTCCCCTGGGGGCCCACGTGATTTCCCCTGGGGGCCCACGTGATTTCCCCTGGGGGCCCACGTGATTGCTCCACCTGGCCCACGTGATTGCCCCACCTGGCCCACGTGATTGCCCCACCTGGCCCACGTGATTGCACCACCTGGCCCACGTGATTTCCCCTGGGGGCCCACGTGATTTCCCCTGGGGGCCCACGTGATTTCCCCTGGGGGCCCACGTGATTTCCCCTGGGGGCCCACGTGATTTCCCCTGGGGGCCCACGTGATTGCTCCACCTGGCCCATGATATTGCCCCACCTGGCCCACGTGATTGCCCCACCTGGCCCACGTGATTGCACCACCTGGCCCACGTGATTTCCCCTGGGGGCCCACGTGATTTCCCCTGGGGGCCCTCGTGATTTCCCCTGGGGGCCCACGTGATTTCCCCTGGGGGCCCACGTGATTGCTCCACCTGGCCCACGTGATTGCCCCACCTGGCCCACGTGATTTCCCCTGGGGGCCCACGTGATTTCCCCTGGGGGCCCACGTGATTTCCCCTGGGGGCCCACGTGATTTCCCCTGGGGGCCCACGTGATTTCCCCTGGGGTCCCGCGTGATTTCCCCTGGGGGCCCACGTGATTGCTCCACCTGGCCCACGTGATTGCTCCATCTGGCCCACGTGATTGCCCCACCTGGCCCACGTGATTGCACCACCTGGCCCACGTGATTTCCCCTGGGGGCCCACGTGATTTCCCCTGGGGGCCCACGTGATTTCCCCTGGGGGCCCACGTGATTTCCCCTGGGGGCCCACGTGATTTCCCCTGGGGGCCCACGTGATTTCCCCTGGGGGCCCACGTGATTTCCCCTGGGGGCCCACGTGATTTGCCCTGGGGGCCCTCGTGATTTCCCCTGGGGGCCCACGTGATTGCCCCACCTGGCCCACGTGATTGCCCCACCTGGCCCACGTGATTGCCCCACCTGGCCCACGTGATTTCCCCTGGGGGCCCACGTGATTTCCCCTGGGGGCCCACGTGATTTCCCCTGGGGGCCCACGTGATTGCTCCACCTGGCCCACGTGATTTCCCCTGGGGGCCCACGTGATTTCCCCTGGGGGCCCACGTGATTTCCCCTGGGGGCCCACGTGATTTCCCCTGGGGGCCCACGTGATTTCCCCTGGGGGCCCACGTGATTTCCCCTGGGGGCCCACGTGATTTCCCCTGGGGGCCCACGTGATTTCCCCTTGGGGCCCACGTGATTTCCCCTGGGGGCCCACGTGATTTCCCCTGGGGGCCCACGTGATTTCCCCTGGGGGCCCACGTGATTTCCCCTGGGGGCCCACGTGATTTCCCCTGGGGGCCCACGTGATTTCCCCTGGGGGCCCACGTGATTTCCCCTGGGGGCCCACGTGATTTCCCCTGGGGGCCCACGTGATTTCCCCTGGGGGCCCACGTGATTTCCCCTGGGGGCCCACGTGATTGCTCCACATGGCCCACGTGATTGCCCCACCTGGCCCACGTGATTGCCCCACCTGGCCCACGTGATTGCACCACCTGGCCCACGTGATTTCCCCTGGGGGCCCACGTGATTTCCCCTGGGGGCCCACGTGATTTCCCCTGGGGGCCCACGTGATTTCCCCTGGGGGCCCACGTGATTTCCCCTGGGGGCCCACGTGATTTCCCCTGGGGGCCCACGTGATTTCCCCTGGGGGCCCACGTGATTTCCCCTGGGGGCCCACGTGATTTCCCCTGGGGGCCCACGTGATTTCCCCTCGGGGGCCCACGTGATTTCCCCTGGGGGCCCACGTGATTTCCCCTGGGGGCCCACGTGATTTCCCCTGGGGGCCCACGTGATTGCTCCACCTGGCCCATGATATTGCCCCACCTGGCCCACGTGATTGCCCCACCTGGCCCACGTGATTGCACCACCTGGCCCACGTGATTTCCCCTGGGGGCCCACGTGATTTCCCCTGGGGGCCCTCGTGATTTCCCCTGGGGGCCCACGTGATTTCCCCTGGGGGCCCACGTGATTGCTCCACCTGGCCCACGTGATTGCCCCACCTGGCCCACGTGATTTCCCCTGGGGGCCCACGTGATTTCCCCTGGGGGCCCACGTGATTTCCCCTGGGGGCCCACGTGATTTCCCCTGGGGGCCCACGTGATTTCCCCTGGGGTCCCACGTGATTTCCCCTGGGGGCCCACGTGATTGCTCCACCTGGCCCACGTGATTGCTCCACCTGGCCCATGTGATTGCCCCACCTGGCCCACGTGATTGCACCACCTGGCCCACGTGATTTCCCCTGGGGGCCCACGTGATTTCCCCTGGGGGCCCACGTGATTTCCCCTGGGGGCCCACGTGATTTCCCCTGGGGGCCCACGTGATTTCCCCTGGGGGCCCACGTGATTTCCCCTGGGGGCCCACGTGATTTCCCCTGGGGGCCCACGTGATTTCCCCTGGGGGCCCACGTGATTTGCCCTGGGGGCCCACGTGATTTCCCCTGGGGGCCCACGTGATTGCCCCACCTGGCCCACGTGATTGCCCCACCTGGCCCACGTGATTTCCCCTGGGGGCCCACGTGATTTCCCCTGGGGGCCCACGTGATTTCCCCTGGGGGCCCACGTGATTTCCCCTGGGGGCCCACGTGATTGCTCCACCTGGCCCACGTGATTTCCCCTGGGGGCCCACGTGATTTCCCCTGGGGGCCCACGTGATTTCCCCTGGGGGCCCACGTGATTTCCCCTGGGGGCCCACGTGATTTCCCCTGGGGGCCCACGTGATTTCCCCTGGGGGCCCACGTGATTTCCCCTGGGGGCCCACGTGATTTGCCCTTGGGGCCCACGTGATTTCCCCTGGGGGCCCACGTGATTGCCCCACCTGGCCCACGTGATTGCCCCACCTGGCCCACGTGATTTCCCCTGGGGGCCCACGTGATTTCCCCTGGGGGCCCACGTGATTTCCCCTGGGGGCCCACGTGATTTCCCCTGGGGGCCCACGTGATTTCCCCTGGCGGCCCACGTGATTTCCCCTGGGGGCCCACGTGATTTCACCTGGGGGCCCACGTGATGTCCCCTGGGGGCCCACGTGATTGCTCCACCTGGCCCACGTGATTGCCCCACCTGGCCCACGTGATTGCCCCACCTGGCCCACGTGATTTCCCCTGGGGGCCCACGTGATTTCCCCTGGGGGCCCACGTGATTTCCCCTGTGGGCCCACGTGATTTCCCCTGGGGGCCCACGTGATTTCCCCTGGGGGCCCACGTGATTCCCCCTGGGGGCCCACGTGATTTCCCCTGGGGGCCCACGTGATTTCCCCTGGGGGCCCACGTGATTTGCCCTGGGGGCCCTCGTGATTTCCCCTGGGGGCCCACGTGATTGCCCCACCTGGCCCACGTGATTGCCCCACCTGGCACACGTGATTTCCCCTGGGGGCCCACGTGATTTCCCCTGGGGGCCCACGTGATTTCCCCTGGGGGCCCACGTGATTTCCCCTGGGGGCCCACGTGATTTCCCCTGGGGGCCCACGTGATTTCCCCTGGGGGCCCACGTGATTTCCCCTGGGGGCCCTCGTGATTTCCCCTGGGGTCCCACGTGATTGCCCCACCTGGCCCACGTGATTGCCCCACCTGGCCCACGTGATTTCCCCTGGGGGCCCACGTGATTTCCCCTGGGGGCCCACGTGATGTCCCCTGGGGGCCCACGTGATTGCTCCACCTGGCCCACGTGATTGCCCCACCTGGCCCACGTGATTCCCTGGGGGCCCACGTGATTTCCCCTGGGGGCCCACGTGATTTCCCCTGGGGGCCCACGTGATTTCCCCTGGGGGCCCACGTGATTTCCCCTGGGGGCCCACGTGATTTCCCCTGGGGGCCCACGTGATTTCCCCTGGGGGCCCACGTGATTTCCCCTGGGGGCCCACGTGATTTGCCCTGGGGGCCCTCGTGATTTCCCCTGGGGGCCCACGTGATTGCCCCACCTGGCCCACGTGATTTCCCCTGGGGGCCCACGTGATTTCCCCTGGGGGCCCACGTGATTTCCCCTGGGGGCCCACGTGATTTCCCCTGTGGGCCCACGTGATTGCTCCACCTGGCCCACGTGATTGCCCCACCTGGCCCACGTGATTTCCCCTGGGGGCCCACGTGATTTCCCCTGGGGGCCCACGTGATTTCCCCTGGGGGCCCACGTGATTTCCCCTGGGGTCCCACGTGATTTCCCCTGGGGGCCCACGTGATTTCCCCTGGGGGCCCACGTGATTTCCCCTGGGGGCCCACGTGATTTGCCCTGGGGGCCCTCGTGATTTCCCCTGGGGGCCCACGTGATTGCCCCACCTGGCCCACGTGATTGCCCCACCTGGCCCACGTGATTTCCCCTGGGGGCCCACGTGATTTCACCTGGGGGCCCACGTGATTTCCCCTGGGGGCCCACGTGATTGCTCCACCTGGCCCACGTGATTGCCCCACCTGGCCCACGTGATTTCCCCTGGGGCCCACGTAATTTCCCCTGGGGGCCCACGTGATTTCCCCTGGGGGCCCACGTGATTTCCCCTGGGGGCCCACGTGATTTCCCCTGGGGGCCCACGTGATTTCCCCTGGGGGCCCACGTGATTTCCCCTGGGGGCCCACGTGATTTCCCCTGGGGGCCCACGTGATTTCCCCTGGGGGCCCACGTGATTTCCCCTGGGGGCCCACGTGATTTGCCCTTGGGGCCCTCGTGATTTCCCCTGGGGGCCCACGTGATTGCCCCACCTGGCCCACGTGATTGCCCCACCTGGCCCACGTGATTTCCCCTGGGGGCCCACGTGATTTCCCCTGGGGGCCCACGTGATTTCCCCTGGGGGCCCACGTGATTGCTCCACCTGGCCCACGTGATTGCCAAACCTGGCCCACGTGATTTCCCCTGGGGGCCCACGTGATTTCCCATGGGGGCCCACGTGATTTCCCCTGGGGGCCCACGTGATTTCCCCTGGGGGCCCACGTGATTTCCCCTGGGGGCCCACGTGATTTCCCCTGGGGGCCCACGTGATTTCCCCTGGGGGCCCACGTGATTTCCCCTGGGGGCCCACGTGATTTCACCTGGGGGCCCACGTGATTTCCCCTGGGGGCCCACGTGATTGCTCCACCTGGCCCACGTGATTGCCCCACCTGGCCCACGTGATTTCTCCTGGGGGCCCACGTGATTTCCCCTGGGGGCCCACGTGATTTCCCCTGGGGGCCCACGTGATTTCCCCTGGCGGCCCACGTGATTTCCCCTGGGGGCCCATGTGATTTCCCCTGGGGGCCCACGTGATTTCCCCTGGGGGCCCACGTGATTTCCCCTGGGGGCCCACGTGATTTCCCCTGGGGGCCCACGTGATTTCCCCTGGGGGCCCACGTGATTGCTCCACCTGGCCCACGTGTTTGCCCCACCTGGCCCACGTGATTTCCCCTGGGGGCCCACGTGATTTCCCCTGGGGGCCCACGTGATTTCCCCTGGGGGCCCACGTGATTTCCCCTGGGGGCCCACGTGATTTGCCCTGGGGGCCCACGTGATTTCCCCTGGGGGCCCACGTGATTTGCCCTGGGGGCCCTCGTGATTTCCCCTGGGGGCCCACGTGATTGCCCCACCTGGCCCACGTGATTGCCCCACCTGGCCCACGTGATTTCCCCTGGGGGCCCACGTGATTTCCCCTGGGGGCCCACGTGATTTCCCCTGGGGGCCCACGTGATTGCTCCACCTGGCCCACGTGATTGCCCCACCTGGCCCACGTGATTTCCCCTGGGGGCCCACGTGATTTCCCCTGGGGGCCCACGTGATTTCCCCTGGGGGCCCACGTGATTTCCCCTGGGGGCCCACGTGATTTCCCCTGGGGGCCCACGTGATTTCCCCTGGGGGCCCACGTGATTTCCCCTGGGGGCCCACGTGATTTCCCCTGGGGGCCCACGTGATTTTCCCTGGGGGCCCACGTGATTTTCCCTGGGGGCCCACGTGATTTCCCCTGGGGGCCCACGTGATTTTCCCTGGGGGCCCACGTGATTTCCCCTGGGGGCCCACGTGATTTCCCCTGGGGGCCCACGTGATTTCCCCTGGGGGCCCACGTGATTTCCCCTGGGGGCCCACGTGATTTCCCCTGGGGGCCCACGTGATTGCTCCACATGGCCCACGTGATTGCCCCACCTGGCCCACGTGATTGCCCCACCTGGCCCACGTGATTGCACCACCTGGCCCACGTGATTTCCCCTGGGGGCCCACGTGATTTCCCCTGGGGGCCCACGTGATTTCCCCTGCGGGCCCACGTGATTTCCCCTGGGGGCCCACGTGATTTCCCCTGGGGGCCCACGTGATTTCCCCTGGGGGCCCACGTGATTTCCCCTGGGGGCCCACGTGATTTCCCCTGGGGGCCCACGTGATTGCTCCACCGGGCCCACGTGATTGCCCCACCTGGCCCACGTGATTGCCCCACCTGGCCCACGTGATTGCACCACCTGGCCCACGTGATTTCCCCTGGGGGCCCACGTGATTTCCCCTGGGGGCCCACGTGATTTCCCCTGGGGGCCCACGTGATTTCCCCTGGGGGCCCACGTGATTTCCCCTGGGGGCCCACGTGATTGCTCCACCTGGCCCATGATATTGCCCCACCTGGCCCACGTGATTGCCCCACCTGGCCCACGTGATTGCACCACCTGGCCCACGTGATTTCCCCTGGGGGCCCACGTGATTTCCCCTGGGGGCCCTCGTGATTTCCCCTGGGGGCCCACGTGATTTCCCCTGGGGGCCCACGTGATTGCTCCACCTGGCCCACGTGATTGCCCCACCTGGCCCACGTGATTTCCCCTGGGGGCCCACGTGATTTCCCCTGGGGGCCCACGTGATTTCCCCTGGGGCCCACGTGATTTCCCCTGGGGGCCCACGTGATTTCCCCTGGGGTCCCGCGTGATTTCCCCTGGGGGCCCACGTGATTGCTCCACCTGGCCCACGTGATTGCTCCATCTGGCCCACGTGATTGCCCCACCTGGCCCACGTGATTGCACCACCTGGCCCACGTGATTTCCCCTGGGGGCCCACGTGATTTCCCCTGGGGGCCCACGTGATTTCCCCTGGGGGCCCACGTGATTTCCCCTGGGGGCCCACGTGATTTCCCCTGGGGGCCCACGTGATTTCCCCTGGGGGCCCACGTGATTTCCCCTGGGGGCCCACGTGATTTGCCCTGGGGGCCCTCGTGATTTCCCCTGGGGGCCCACGTGATTGCCCCACCTGGCCCACGTGATTGCCCCACCTGGCCCACGTGATTGCCCCACCTGGCACACGTGATTTCCCCTGGGGGCCCACGTGATTTCCCCTGGGGGCCCACGTGATTTCCCCTGGGGGCCCACGTGATTGCTCCACCTGGCCCACGTGATTTCCCCTGGGGGCCCACGTGATTTCCCCTGGGGGCCCACGTGATTTCCCCTGGGGGCCCACGTGATTTCCCCTGGGGGCCCAAGTGATTTCCCCTGGGGGCCCACGTGATTTCCCCTGGGGGCCCACGTGATTTCCCCTGGGGGCCCACGTGATTTGCCCTTGGGGCGCTCGTGATTTCCCCTGGGGGCCCACGTGATTGCCCCACCTGGCCGACGTGATTGCCCCACCTGGCCCACGTGATTTCCCCTGGGGGCCCACGTGATTTCCCCTGGGGGCCCACGTGATTTCCCCTGGGGGCCCACGTGATTTCCCCTGGGGGCCCACGTGATTTCCCCTGGGGGCCCAGGTGATTTCCCCTGGCGGCCCACGTGATTTCCCCTGGGGGCCCACGTGATTTCACCTGGGGGCCCACGTGATTTCCCCTGGAGGCCCACGTGATTGCTCCACCTGGCCCATGTGATTGCCCCACCTGGCCCACGTGATTGCCCCACCTGGCCCACGTGATTTCCCCTGGGGGCCCACGTTATTTCCCCTGGGGGCCCACGTGATTTCCCCTGTGGGCCCACGTGATTTCCCCTGGGGGCCCACGTGATTTCCCCTGGGGGCCCACGTGATTCCCCCTGGGGGCCCACGTGATTTCCCCTGGGGGCCCACGTGATTTCCCCTGGGGGCCCACGTGATTTGCCCTGGGGGCCCTCGTGATTTCCCCTGGGGGCCCACGTGATTGCCCCACCTGGCCCACGTGATTGCCCCACCTGGCCCACGTGATTTCCCCTGGGGGCCCACGTGATTTCCCCTGGGGGCCCACGTGATTTCCCCTGGGGGCCCACGTGATTGCTCCACCTGGCCCACGTGATTTCCCCTGGGGGCCCAGGTGATTTCCCCTGGGGGCCCAGGTGATTTCCCCTGGGGGCCCACGTGATTTCCCCTGGGGGCCCACGTGATTTCCCCTGGGGGCCCACGTGATTTCCCCTGGGGGCCCACGTGATTTCCCCTGGGGGCCCACGTGATTTCCCCTGGGGGCCCACGTGATTTCCCCTGGGGGCCCACGTGATTTCCCCTGGGGGCCCACGTGATTTCCCCTTGGGGCCCACGTGATTGCTCCACCTGGCCTACGTGATTTCCCCTGGGGGCCCACGTGATTTCCCCTGGGGGCCCACGTGATTTCCCCTGGGGGCCCACGTGATTTCCCCTGGGGGCCCACGTGATTTCCCCTGGGGGCCCACGTGATTTCCCCTGGGGGCCCACGTGATTTCCCCTGGGGGCCCACGTGATTTCCCCTGGGGGCCCACGTGATTTCCCCTGGGGGCCCACGTGATTTCCCCTGGGGGCCCACGTGATTGCTCCACCTGGCCCACGTGATTGCCCCACCTGGCCCACGTGATTTCCCCTGGGGGCCCACGTGATTTCCCCTGGGGGCCCACGTGATTTCCCCTGGGGGCCCACGTGATTGCTCCACATGGCCCACGTGATTGCCCCACCTGGCCCACGTGATTGCCCCACCTGGCCCACGTGATTGCACCACCTGGCCCACGTGATTTCCCCTGGAGGCCCACGTGATTTCCCCTGGGGGCCCACGTGATTTCCCCTGGGGTCCCACGTGATTTCCCCTGGGGGCCCACGTGATTTCCCCTGGGGGCCCACGTGATTTCCCCTGGGGGCCCACGTGATTTCCCCTGGGGGCCCACGTGATTGCTCCACCTGGCCCACGTGATTGCCCCACCTGGCCCACGTGATTGCCCCACCTGGCCCACGTGATTGCCCCACCTGGCCCACGTGATTTCCCCTGGGGGCCCACGTGATTTCCCCTGGGGGCCCACGTGATTTCCCCTGGGGGCCCACGTGATTTCCCCTGGGGGCCCACGTGATTTCCCCTGGGGGCCCACGTGATTGCCCCACCTGGCCCACGTGATTGCCCCACCTGGCCCACGTGATTTCCCCTGGGGGCCCACGTGATTTCCCCTGGGGGCCCACGTGATTTCCCCTGTGGGCCCACGTGATTTCCCCTGGGGGCCCACGTGATTTCCCCTGGGGGCCCACGTGATTTCCCCTGGGGGCCCACGTGATTTCCCCTGGGGGCCCACGTGACTTCCCCTGGGGGCCCACGTGATTTGCCCTGGGGGCCCTCGTGATTTCCCCTGGGGGCCCACGTGATTGCCCCACCTGGCCCACGTGATTGCCCCACCTGGCACACGTGATTTCCCCTGGGGGCCCACGTGATTTCCCCTGGGGGCCCACGTGATTTCCCCTGGGGGCCCACGTGATTTCCCCTGGGGGCCCACGTGATTTCCCCTGGGGGCCCACGTGATTTCCCCTGGGGGCCCTCGTGATTTCCCCTGGGGTCCCACGTGATTGCCCCACCTGGCCCACGTGATTGCCCCACCTGGCCCACGTGATTTCCCCTGGGGGCCCACGTGATTTCCCCTGGGGGCCCACGTGATGTCCCCTGTGGGCCCACGAGATTGCTCCACCTGGCCCACGTGATTGCCCCACCTGGCCCACGTGATTTCCCTGGGGGCCCACGTGATTTCCCCTGGGGGCCCACGTAATTTCCCCTGGGGGCCCACGTGATTTCCCCTGGGGGCCCACGTGATTTCCCCTGGGGGCCCACGTGATTTCCCCTGGGGGCCCACGTGATTTACCCTGGGGGCCCACGTGATTTCCCCTGGGGGCCCACGTGATTTCCCCTGGGGGCCCACGTGATTTGCCCTGGGGGCCCTCGTGATTTCCCCTGGTGGCCCACGTGATTGCCCCACCTGGCCCACGTGATTGCCCCACCTGGCCCACGTGATTTCCCCTGGGGGCCCACGTGATTTCACCTGGGGGCCCACGTGATTTCCCCTGGGGGCCCACGTGATTGCTCCACCTGGCCCACGTGATTGCCCCACCTGGCCCACGTGATTTCCCCTGGGGCCCACGTGATTTCCCCTGGGGGCCCACGTGATTTCCCCTGGGGGCCCACGTGATTTCCCCTGGGGGCCCACGTGATTTCCCCTGGGGGCCCACGTGATTTCCCCTGGGGGCCCACGTGATTTCCCCTGGGGGCCCACGTGATTTCCCCTGGGGGCCCACGTGATTTCCCCTGGGGGCCCACGTGATTTGCCCTTGGGGCCCTCGTGATTTCCCCTGGGGGCCCACGTGATTGCCCCACCTGGCCCACGTGATTGCCCCACCTGGCCCACGTGATTTCCCCTGGGGGCCCACGTGATTTCCCCTGGGGGCCCACGTGATTTCCCCTGGGGGCCCACGTGATTGCTCCACCTGGCCCACGTGATTGCCAAACCTGGCCCACGTGATTTCCCCTGGGGGCCCACGTGATTTCCCATGGGGGCCCACGTGATTTCCCCTGGGGGCCCACGTGATTTTCCCTGGGGGCCCACGTGATTTCCCCTGGGGGCCCACGTGATTTCCCCTGGTGGCCCACGTGATTTCCCCTGGGGGCCCACGTGATTTCCCCTGGGGGCCCACGTGATTTCACCTGGGGGCCCACGTGATTTCCCCTGGGGGCCCACGTGATTGCTCCACCTGGCCCACGTGATTGCCCCACCTGGCCCACGTGATTTCCCCTGGGGGCCCACGTGATTTCCCCTGGGGGCCCACGTGATTTCCCCTGGGGGCCCACGTGATTTCCCCTGGGGGCCCACGTGATTTGCCCAGGGGGCCCACGTGATTTCCCCTGGGGGCCCACGTGATTTGCCCTGGGGGCCCTCGTGATTTCCCCTGGGGGCCCACGTGATTGCCCCACCTGGCCCACGTGATTGCCCCACCTGGCCCACGTGATTTCCCCTGGGGGCCCACGTGATTTCCCCTGGGGGCCCACGTGATTTCCCCTGGGGCCCACGTGATTGCTCCACCTGGCCCACGTGATTGCCCCACCTGGCCCACGTGATTTCCCCTGGGGGCCCACGTGATTTCCCCTGGGGGCCCACGTGATTTCCCCTGGGGGCCCACGTGATTTCCCCTGGGGGCCCACGTGATTTCCCCTGGGGGCCCACGTGATTTCCCCTGGGGGCCCACGTGATTTCCCCTGGGGGCCCACGTGATTTTCCCTGGGGGCCCACGTGATTTTCCCTGGGGGCCCACGTGATTTTCCCTGGGGGCCCACGTGATTTCCCCTGGGGTCCACGTGATTTCCCCTGGGGGCCCACGTGATTTCCCCTGGGGGCCCACGTGATTTCCCCTGGGGGCCCACGTGATTTCCCCTGGGGGCCCACGTGATTGCTCCACATGGCCCACGTGATTGCCCCACCTGGCCCACGTGATTGCCCCACCTGGCCCACGTGATTGCACCACCTGGCCCACGTGATTTCCCCTGGGGGCCCACGTGATTTCCCCTGGGGGCCCACGTGATTTCCCCTGGGGGCCCACGTGATTTCCCCTGGGGGCCCACGTGATTTCCCCTGGGGGCCCACGTGATTTCCCCTGGGGGCCCACGTGATTTCCCCTGGGGGCCCACGTGATTTCCCCTGGGGGCCCACGTGATTTCCCCTGGGGGCCCACGTGATTGCTCCACCTGGCCCACGTGATTGCCCCACCTGGCCCACGTGATTGCACCACCTGGCCCACGTGATTTCCCCTGGGGGCCCACGTGATTTCCCCTGGGGGCCCACGTGATTTTCCCTGGGGGCCCACGTGATTTCCCCTGGGGGCCCACGTGATTTCCCCTGGGGGCCCACGTGATTGCTCCACCTGGCCCATGATATTGCCCCACCTGGCCCACGTGATTGCCCGACCTGGCCCACGTGATTGCACCACCTGGCCCACGTGATTTCCCCTGGGGGCCCACGTGATTTCCCCTGGGGGCCCTCGTGATTTCCCCTGGGGGCCCACGTGATTTCCCCTGGGGGCCCACGTGATTGCTCCACCTGGCCCACGTGATTGCCCCACCTGGCCCACGTGATTTCCCCTGGGGGCCCACGTGATTTCCCCTGGGGGCCCAAGTGATTTCCCCTGGGGGCCCACGTGATTTCCCCTGGGGTCCCGCGTGATTTCCCCTGGGGGCCCACGTGATTGCTCCACCTGGCCCACGTGATTGCTCCATCTGGCCCACGTGATTGCCCCACCTGGCCCACGTGATTGCACCACCTGGCCCACGTGATTTCCCCTGGGGGCCCACGTGATTTCCCCTGGGGGCCCACGTGATTTCCCCTGGGGGCCCACGTGATTTCCCATGGGGGACAACGTGATTCCCCCTGGGGGCCCACGTGATTTCCCCTGGGGGCCCACGTGATTACCCCTGGGGGCCCACGTGATTTGCCCTGGGTGCCCTCGTGATTTCCCCTGGGGGCCCACGTGATTGCCCCACCTGGCCCACGTGTTTGCCCCACCTGGCACACGTGATTTCCCCTGGGGGCCCACGTGATTTCCCCTGGGGGCCCACGTGATTTCCCCTGGGGGCCCACGTGATTTCCCCTGGGGGCCCACGTGATTTCCCCTGGGGGCCCACGTGATTTCCCCTGGGGGCCCACGTGATTTCCCCTGGGGGCCCTCGTGATTTCCCCTGGGGGCCCACGTGATTGCCCCACCTGGCCCACGTGATTGCCCCACCTGGCCCACGTGATTTCCCCTGGGGGCCCACGTGATTTCCCCTGGGGGCCCACGTGATGTCCCCTGTGGGCCCACGTGATTGCTCCACCTGTCCCACGTGATTGCCCCACCTGGCCCACGTGATTTCCCTGGGGGCCCACGTGATTTCCCCTGGGGGCCCACGTGATTTACCCTGGGGGCCCACGTGATTTCCCCTGGGGTCCCACGTGATTTCCCCTGGGGGCCCACGTGATTTCCCCTGGGGGCCCACGTGATTTCCCCTGGGGGCCCACGTGATTTCCCCTGGGGGCCCACGTGATTGCTCCACCTGGCCCACGTGATTGCCCCACCTGGCCCACGTGATTTCCCCTGGGGCCCACGTGATTTCCCCTGGGGGCCCACGTGATTTCCCCTGGGGGCCCACGTGATTTCCCCTGGGGGCCCACGTGATTTCCCCTGGGGGCCCACGTGATTTCCCCTGGGGGCCCACGTGATTTCCCCTGGGGGCCCACGTGATTTCCCCTGGGGGCCCACGTGATTTCCCCTGGGGGCCCACGTGATTTGCCCTTGGGGCCCTCGTGATTTCCCCTGGGGGCCCACGTGATTGCCCCACCTGGCCCACGTGATTGCCCCACCTGGCCCACGTGATTTCCCCTGGGGGCCCACGTGATTTCCCCTGGGGGCCCACGTGATTTCCCCTGGGGTCCCACGTGATTGCTCCACCTGGCCCACGTGATTGCCAAACCTGGCCCACGTGATTTCCCCTGGGGGCCCACGTGATTTCCCATGGGGGCCCACGTGATTTCCCCTGGGGGCCCACGTGATTTCCCCTGGGGGCCCACGTGATTTCCCCTGGGGGCCCACGTGATTTCCCCTGGGGGCCCACGTGATTTCCCCTGGGGGCCCACGTGATTTCCCCTGGGGGCCCACGTGATTTCCCCTGGGGGCCCACGTGATTTCCCCTGGGGGCCCACGTGATTTCCCCTGGGGGCCCACGTGATTGCTCCACCTGGCCCACGTGATTGCCCCACCTGGCCCACGTAATTGCCCCACCTGGCCCACGTGATTGCACCACCTGGCCCACGTTATTTCCCCTGGGGGCCCACGTGATTTCCCCTGGGGGCCCACGTGATTTCCCCTGGGGGCCCACGTGATTTCCCCTGGGGGCCCACGTGATTGCTCCACCTGGCCCACGTGATTGCCCCACCTGGCCCACGTGATTTCCCCTGGGGGCCCACGTGATTTCCCCTGGGGGCCCACGTGATTTCCCCTGGGGGCCCACGTGATTTCCCCTGGGGGCCCACGTGATTTGCCCTGGGGGCCCTCGTGATTTCCCCTGGGGGCCCACGTGATTGCCCCACCTGGCCCACGTGATTGCCCCACCTGGACCACGTGATTTCCCCTGGGGGCCCACGTGATTTCCCCTGGGGGCCCACGTGATTTCCCCTGGGGGCCCACGTGATTGCTCCACCTGGCCCACGTGATTGCCCCACCTGGCCCACGTGATTTCCCCTGGGGGCCCACGTGATTTCCCCTGGGGGCCCACGTGATTTCCCCTGGGGGCCCACGTGATTTCCCCTGGGGGCCCACGTGATTTCCCCTGGGGGCCCACGTGATTTCCCCTGGGGGCCCACGTGATTTCCCCTGGGTTCCCACGTGATTTCCCCTGGGGGCCCACGTGATTTGCCCTGGGGGCCCTCTTGATTTCCCCTGGGGGCCCACGTGATTGCCCCACCTGGCCCACGTGATTGCCCCACCTGGCCCACGTGATTTCCCCTGGGGGTCCACGTGATTTCCCCTGGGGGCCCACGTGATTTCCCCTGGGGGCCCACGTGATTGCTCCACCTGGCCCACGTGATTGCCAAACCTGGCCCACGTGATTTCCCCAGGGGGCCCACGTGATTTCCCATGGGGGCCCACGTGATTTCCCCTGGGGGCCCACGTGATTTCCCATGGGGGCCCACGTGATTTCCCCTGGGGGCCCACGTGATTTCCCCTGGGGGCCCACGTGATTTCCCCTGGGGGCCCACGTGATTTCCCCTGGGGGCCCACGTGATTTCCACTGGGGGCCCACGTGATTTCCCCTGGGGGCCCACGTGATTTCCCCTGGGGGCCCACGTGATTTCACCTGGGGGCCCACGTGATTTCCCCTGGGGGCCCACGTGATTGCCCCACCTGGCCCACGTGATTTCCCCTGGGGGCCCACGTGATTTCCCCTGGGGGCCCACGTGATTTCCCCTGGGGGCCCACGTGATATCCCCTGGGGGCCCACGTGATTTCCCCTGGGGGCCCACGTGATTTCCCCTGGGGGCCCACGTGATTTCCCCTGGGGGCCCACGTGATTTCCCCTGGGGGCCCACGTGATTGCCCCACCTGGCCCACGTGATTGCTCCACCTGGCCCACGTGATTGCCCCACCTGGCCCACGTGATTTCCCCTGGGGGCCCACGTGATTTCCCCTGGGGGCCCACGTGATTTCCCCTGGGGGCCCACGTGATTGCTCCACCTGGCCCACGAGATTGCCCCTCCTGGCCCACGTGATTGCCCCACCTGGGCCACGTGATTGCACCACCTGGCCCACGTGATTTCCCCTGGGGGCCCACGTGATTTCCCCTGGGGGCCCACGTGATTTCCCCTGGGGGCCCACGTGATTTCCCCTGGGGGCCCACGTGATTGCTCCACCTGGCCCACCTGATTGCCCCACCTGGCCCACGTGATTTCCCCTGGGGGCCCACGTGATTTCCCCTGGGGGCCCACGTGATTTCCCCTGGGGGCCCACGTGATTTCCCCTGGGGGCCCACGTGATTTCCCCTGGGGGCCCACGTGATTTCCCCTGGGGGCCCACGTGATTTCCCCTGGGGGCCCACGTGATTTCCCCTGGGGGCCCACGTGATTTCCCCTGGGGGCCCACGTGATTGCTCCACCTGGCCCACGTGATTGCCCCACCTGGCCCACGTGATTTCCCCTGGGGGCCCACGTGATTTCCCCTGGGGGCCCACGTGATTTCCCCTGGGGTCCCACGTGATTTCCCCTGGGGGCCCACGTGATTTCCCCTGGGGGCCCACGTGATTTCCCCTGGGCGCCCACGTGATTTGCCCTGGGGGCCCTCGTGATTTCCCCTGGGGGCCCACGTGATTTCCCCTGGGGGCCCACGTGATTTCCCCTGGGGGCCCACGTGATTTCCCCTGGGGGCCCACGTGATTTCCCCTGGGGGCCCACGTGATTTCCCCTGGGGTCCCACGTGATTTCCCCTGGGGGCCCACGTGATTTCCCCTGGGGGCCCACGTGATTTCCCCTGGGGGCCCACGTGATTTCACCTGGGGGCCCACGTGATTTCCCCTGGGGGCCCACGTGATTTGCCCTGGGGGCCCTCGTGATTTCCCCTGGGGGCCCACGTGATTGCCCCACCTGGCCCACGTGATTGCCCCACCTGGCCCACGTGATTTCCCCTGGGGGATAAACGTGATTTCCCCTGGGGGCCCTCGTGATTTCCCCTGGGGGCCCACGTGATTGCTCCACCTGGCCCACGTGATTTCCCCTGGGGGCCCACGTGATTGCCCCACCTGGCCCACGTGATTGCACCACCTGGCCCACGTGATTTCCCCTGGGGGCCCACGTGATTTCCCCTGGGGGCCCACGTGATTTCCCCTGGGGGCCCACGTGATTTCCCCTGGGGGCCCACGTGATTGCTCCACCTGGCCCACGTGATTGCCCCACCTGGCCCACGTGATTTCCCCTGGGGGCCCACGTGATTTCCCCTGGGGGCCCACGTGATTTCCCCTGGGGGCCCACGTGATTTCCCCTGGGGGCCCACGTGATTTCCCCTGGGGGCCCACGTGATTGCCCCACCTGGCCCACGTGATTGCTCCACCTGGCCCACGTGATTGCCCCACCTGGCCCACGTGATTTCCCCTGGGGGCCCACGTGATTTCCCCTGGGGGCCCACGTGATTTCCCCTGGGGGCCCACGTGATTGCTCCACCTGGCCCACGAGATTGCCCCTCCTGGCCCACGTGATTGCCCCACCTGGCCCACGTGATTGCACCACCTGGCCCACGTGATTTCCCCTGGGGGCCCACGTGATTTCCCCTGGAGGCCCACGTCATTTCCCCTGGGGGCCCACGTGATTTCCCCTGGGGGCCCACGTGATTTCTCCACCTGGCCCACGTGATTGCCCCACCTGGCCCACGTGATTTCCCCTGGGGGCCCACGTGATTTCCCCTGGGGGCCCACGTGATTTCCCCTGGGGGCCCACGTGATTTCCCCTGGGGGCCCACGTGATTTCCCCTGGGGGCCCACGTGATTTCCCCTGGGGGCCCACGTGATTTCCCCTGGGGGCCCACGTAATTGCTCCACCTGGCCCACGTGATTGCCCCACCTGGCCCACGTGATTTCCCCTGGGGGCCCACGTGATTTCCCCTGGGGGCCCACGTGATTTCCCCTGGGGGCCCACGTGATTTCCCCTGGGGGCCCTCGTGATTTCCCCTGGGGGCCCACGTGATTTCCCCTGGGATCCCACGTG